>CM055755.1:6625926-6695926 GCA_029465975.1 Dallia pectoralis
TAGTACTGCAGTGGTGGTAATGTATTATTAAAAACCTGTTCATTATTAATATTCATAAGATACTAATAATTATCATAATATGTCAACGTTTTAGTTTGCTGGCAAAAAATAAGCATGAAGATAATTATTCCCTGCTCAGTTTTGCTAACTTTAATCCAGCAGGGATATTTAATTAAAGCAACATGAATATTAAATTGATAGCATATTTTTAGGCATAGACATAATTAAGAATTAATACAGAGCAAATATGTACAGGTTATTAATTATTCTGCTCGCTGTCTCGTTATACACTAAGTTATATATTCTGAAACGATATTGCTTAGCTGGCAATTTTCAACAGCAATTAAGCAAATTAGATAAACGCTGTCACATCTCCACAAATGCTTTTAAACCAGTAACATTGAATAATATTTTTAATAAGATAGACTTTAGATATGACATGTTTTATTCCCTATGACATCAACTTTGCCTACTTTGCTTATAAATAGAAACCCTGCGAAATTACAAACGATGTCAAATGACATCCGGATATAACATTAAACCGAGACACCTGTTCTACTTCATGACGCTCAGAAAGAAGGATGGATTGTCAGACAAAATTTCCACAACTCAATCTGTTACACCGCAGAAGTTTTCTATCTAGCAGTGACTGTATGCAGGTATGCAGGTGTTTGCTTGTGTGTGTGTGTGTGTGTGTGTGTACACTGACCAGAAGTTGGTTGACTTACCTGATGGGCATTTCCAGCGATGATCCTCTACTCTGTCAGGCACACACTCTCTCCTCTTCCTCCTCAGTCCCTCTTCTTCTTAGACCGCTCAAAACAGCCCAGCTAGGGTCCTCTGTTCACTTGGGGGGGTCTGGACCGACTGGCTGGGTCGGGGGTCTGGACCAGCTGGAGGCACAACAATCCCCTCACTCCAAAAAAAAACCTGGACCCGAAAGGCAGGCGGACAGTCAGGCAGGCAGACACCCGGCAGGATCCTGGTGTGGTGAGCGTGTGTGAGAATGTGTGTGTGAGAATGTCTGTGTGTGTGTGTGGGGGGGTGTGGGGGGTGCGTGTGGGAGAGACAGAGCACGCAAGTGGTACTAGCTGATGGAGAACAGAGGCGATACCGGCTCACTTCACGAACACTCGGCTCTCTCCGCTGCTTCTCAGAGATGGACTAGGATTAAAAGACAGTCAGCGTGAGATTCTCTCTCCCCAGCCAGCCAGCGTGCTCCCACCCTCTGTCAACTACACCTCGCTCCCTCACAGACAGCTCGACCTCGCTCTCTCTCTCCACAACTCGACCTCGCTCCCTCACTCCAACTCTACCTCGCTCTCTCTCCACAACTCTACCTCGCTCCCTCCCTCCAAATACACCTCGGTCCCTCTCCCACTCGCTCTTCGCAGAGCTTCTTTCTTTTCATTTCCTCTTGGGAAAGCCGCGCACACCGGTTGGCTCTCGCTTTCTCTTCCCCTCAATCGCTAGTAAATATAAAAGGCATGCTTGTATAGCCCTCTCTCTCTCTCTCCCTCTCTCCCTCTCTCTGTCTCTTGCTTTCGTTTACCCCCTCCCTCTCTGGCCCTCACTTTCTTTCTCACTGTCAAAGCTGCCTTTCAAATGCTGATTAGCGGGAGCGTAAAAGACAGAGCAAAAGATAGAGAGAGAGAGAGAGGCTGGGAGTGTGTGTGTGTGTGTGTGTGTGTGTGTGTGTGTGTGTGTGTGTGTGTGTGTGTGTGTGTGTGTGTGTGTGTGTGTGTGTGTGTGTGTGTGTGTGTGTGTGTGTGTGTGTGTGTGTGTGCGTGCGTGCGTGCGTGCGTGCGTGCGTGCGTGCGTGCGTGCGTGCGTGCGTGCGTGCGTGCGTGTGTGACTGAAACAAGTGGGAGATTCCATCACATACAAACACATTGTACAGCAGGTCTCTATCTCACACACAGTCTGTCCAACAAACACTTCTTCTCTATACACACAAAGGAGCATCTGCAGGACACCCAGAGGAGGCACATGAACAAGCATTTACACACACACACACAGAGACACACATACACAGACACACAGACACACACACACACACACACACACTCAGACATACCTAAACGCAAAAACACATTTACACACAGAAGCATGTGCATACATGAGCAAATAATCACATTCAGAGACTCACTCAAGTACTCTCTCCCTGTCTCTCTCTCCCTCCCTGCCTCCCTCCCTCCCCCTCCCTCCCTCCCTCCCTCCCTCCCCCTCTCCTCTGTTCGTTCCCCTTGCCCTCAAACACTACTCAGAATATTGATACATCACCCCCCCCACCCTCCTTTTTTTCTCTCCGTCTCTCTTCCTCCATCACTCACTTTCTCCACTGAATACTGATAGGCTGTCTACTCCGTGGTTTGGGTTTAAATCTCTTCCCCCCCACCCACCTCTCTCCCTCTTTCCCTCCTCTCTTTCTTTCTCTCTATCCCGTTACCCCCCTCCTCCCGCCCTCCTGCTGCATTTAGCAAAAAGAAAAAGAAAAACAGCAACACGAAGGTGGAATAGCTGCGGTTAATGCATTGAGGTAGACATCAATTCAGTTAAGTACCATTTCAGATTATGTCAAGCTAAAAATGGGCTAACGCTTTACAGAGGAGGGGGACATGGGGATTTGAAGAACAGTGTTTCTGTGGTGCCCGTGCGGTCCCCCGGAAACGGGCTGACTCAAGCGGTCGCCGGTCAACAAAAAGGGAGGCGTGTGAAAAGTTCAGGCGAATGAAGACGCAGTGTTTTTTGGTTTCCCTGTCGTATTGTTGGGTCGGAGGACACGGCCGGGTAGGAGAGAGGGAGTATGGGACAAGTGAAGTCCTCGAATACCCAGTGGAACCAGCCAACTTAACCAGGCCAAACAATACAACCAGCTTAACTGTTCATGAAACTAGCTACAAGTGTGAGACCAGGTATTAAAGAAAATACAGGAGACGACCAGGTCGTTTTACTCGTTTGTTCATGTTATGAGATCAGACTTCATCACTGAAATGTCCACCTTAATTAGTAAAATCATTTCATAGGATTAAGTAAAGGTCTAGTGTATCCAATTTTTTTGCATTTTCCTTTGAATTGGTTTACAGTTCAGACCTAAACCACCAGGTGAGGTTAGATCCTAACCAATTAGTGAGCTAACTAATCAATCAAGTACAACGTGAGAACAAAAAACCTGCATCTACTCGTCCCTGCATGGAACCGGTCTGACACCTGTGAACAACACACAGGGCGTTCTTATTAAACTTTTGTTCCCTGCAACGCATAGTAGTCGTAAAAAGTGTAGCAATTTCTACATAGTCAAACCGTTATGTACACAAATACCATCAAATAAATTCTGAGAATTTGAACACAAAACGTTAATTTGTAATTGTTTGAGTTTAAATGCTATTTTTTTGAATTTATTGTAATATTTGCACAATTTAAATAGATACAACACAACAACAAAAGGCACTAATCAATCAGCACAACAAAACAACCAGAATAAACCAACCAGGACAAAGCAAACAGAATAAACCAACCAGAATAAACCAAACCTGTCAAGTCTCCAAAACAAAACCCTCACTGAGCACAGAAGGGAAAAGTTATGCAGTTTAAACAAAAAAGCCCCAAGCAAAGGAAAGGCCTTTTGAATGTGTGTGTGTGTTTGTGTGTGTGTGTGTGTGTGTGTGTCTGTGTCTGTGTGTATTTATATATATATATATATATATATATATATATATATGTGTGTGTGTGTGTGTGGGTCAACTCCTCTTCCTGTCTGTGTAGAGTGTGTCGTCTCGTCCTCCAAGCCTTTCTGCTGCGTCCTTGAAGGAGACAGAGTGAGTGACTCACTGGGACACGGTGCCTGTCTACATATATAATCATCAATCATCCCCTAGGTGGGAATACAGAGGTACCCATGGTTACTTAGAACTCCCAAATCAAAACAAGGAACTCCCTTGTGTCATAAATACATCACCTTGGAAACCCTCATGACCACACGTTTCACCATAGCCCCGTGGCTTACCTGGGCTCCTCACGTTACAAAGATCTGGACGTTTTCTATTATGGGAGATATCGAGGTCTGCGACCCATGTTTCCGTTATAAAAGAAAAGCCTCATAGCTTCAGACGTCAGGTGGACGTTGGCCAGCCAGCAGTTGTGTCATGAATTTTTCGGACAATTTATCTTGTATTAGTGAGAGTCGTTGAAGAAAGGGTAGAGGAGATTTTACTTTAGACTCAGGCAGACCACACTAGAAGCAGCGGACCACGCTAGAAGCGTTAGACTCAGTGGACCTGGCTAGACTCAGCGGATCTGGCTAGACTCAGCGGATCTGGCTAGACACAGTGGACCTCGTAGACTCAGCGGATCTGGCTAGACACAGTGGACCTCGCTAGAAGCAGAATCAGATTTATCAGGTTTATTTTGTCAAGTCTGTTTACACACACCCATTGTCACTTTCCAGTTGGCTTTGTGTTTCAGCACTTTGGACCTGAACTGATGCAACAAGTGCACGGCTCAGAATGTACAACGTCAGCTGATATTAAACGTTCATTTATATCGGATGAACAAATTGAAAATAACAGCAGGTTTCAGTTTAACGTACAAAAGGTATTTCGTCTGATTGACATTACGTACAATAAAGGAGTCATCTTGCACAAACTGATCACGTGAGGTCGGCTGTGAATATTCTTCACCGGAAACTGGGTTTCTTTCCTTTTTTGACGGCCAGGCCTGTTTCCGCCCCCCCCAGGACTGGAGTTGAAGACCATCTATCGAATAAAACCACGTCCAATGTGATTCAATCTGTCAAGATATCCTCAGCAGATGCCATCAGGAGAAAATGAAGCGTGGAATCTGCGTACTGTAGGAACACACTGAGAGTACATTCATGCCTGTTCATTTTCTTTCTTTACAATTACACAGATTACACTATTCAAAAATGAAATTACACAGGACCTTTCTCCATAACTTAACCTTCACGTGGGCAAAAAGGAGTTGGGCGAATCCAAATATCGCTCAGAGATTTGGAATATTGTATCTCTGGGGATTATCTGTGCTTTCTATTTTGTTGAATTATTTGCTGATAATAGTTTTTTATTATCTGCAAATAAAAAAAAATGTATTGTCTGCTGATGATGATTGCTTCTGTTTATTTTTTTTGTTTGTGGTTGGTGTCCTAATAAAAACAGTTTTAACTGTTTGTTTTTTACACAAGAGTAGGTATTCTGTCAAATCCCTGCGCGTTTGTCACAGCGGTGAACGATAATTCACGTTCGAAACAAAAAAGCAATCGCCTGCCTTGTCAAATGTGTCTGCATTCTGACTATAATTTTGCTGGTAAGATAATCGACGACAGTTACAGCACTCCCGGCGTTGGCCGTGACTTTTAAACGTGATCATAAAACACAACCGCGGCGGTAATGACTTCCAACGCGCTGTAAAGTGCGCGCGGCCCGAAGAACAATACGTTCTCTATGCTATCGCTGGCCCGTATGCGATTTGCATGAGGTGACGGCGAACATAATTGCCATTAAGCAGAGAATATTCCAAACCTATCAGGAGATATTCTTTGAGGACATGCACCTATTAAAGCCCCATTTTCCCTTTTGTTGAGTGAGGTGCTGTACATTTCATTGAGATGCGTATCCGTCTCTACAATTCTCCATTCGCCGGTGACCCAATGCTCCCCAGCCGCCATACAATCCTTCACTTCGCTAGTCTTAAAAGTAATTACCACTTTCATTTGCTGTCCTCTTTTGTGCTAGCCTGAGTGGCTTGTAAGCGCTTAGATGTGTGTGTGTGTGTGTGTGAGTGCGTGTGTGTGTGTGTGTGTGTGTGAGTGTGTGTGTGTTTGAATTAACTACATATCGCGTACATAAATGTAACCAAACCGTGGTTAAATCAGGAAGATGTGACTAATGGGGACATCTTTTCTGTCCCCTTTTTAAAATAAACAATTCCGGCTTAATTTAGAATTAGTAACACCTGTGGTGAGGGTTAGAATAAGCAATATGACTATGGTTAGGCAATGTGGGTTAAGTTTATGGTTCGGAGTTAGGTTAGGTTTAGGGTTTGGCGTTCAGATAAAGTTAAGTTAAGAGTTTTAAGTTAGGGAAAAACTTATGCACTTGCATATAATGTATGTGTGTGCTCGCATGTTTGTGTGTGAGACTGTGAGTTGATTTGTGTAGGTGTGTGTGTGTGTCCATAACTGTACCTTTGTCTTAACATTTCTGTGTGTGTGTGTGTGTGTGTGTCCATAACTGTACCTTTGTCTTAACATTTCTGTGTGTGTGTGTGTGTGTGTGTATTAGCGTATGGTTAACCTCCCCTTGGTCCAATTACTTCAGAACCAAACCCCTCTGGTTCCCCCGTCTTTCTAAATCCCTCACCCCTCTCACGACCTTCCCAAGTGACATTCCCCCCAGCCCCGAAAACCTCCACGGCCAAATCCTCTCTCACCTAAGTACACACACCCCTCCTCACCCTCCCCAGACCCTCCCACTTCCCCGTCTCCCCCCTCATTCCACTGGCCTCTCTGCCCTCCTCTGTCCCAGGTGAGCTGATGACACCAGGAGAAATGAAACACCAGATGCATATTAATGCAGTGATTTGAATATTATTAATCCGTGCATCTTAATCACATAAAACACAGAGTCAAGCCACACACTATAGTCCTTGTGTGGACCATAAATAAAATAAACTTGTTTCGTTTTTTGTCCTTGTCTTTTTTTTGCAAAGTTGGTTCGCTTGTTGCTTTTGACTTGTTTTGCACTCGATTGACCCTGCGACTTACGTGAAGAAAACAGAAAGTGTCGTTTCTGGTTGGTGCTTTTTTATTCCATCCAACTGCTTCGTCCATGTTAAGGTGTTCGAGAACAATCTTCCGATAAACTTAAAATTTTGGTGGCTAGTTTTATTTATCCGAAGCGGCCAAACAGCTTTCTATGACCTCTAACCCCTCTGGTTTAAATCACGCTGAAAGTTGAGGTTCCCGCTCGATATCAACTGACTCAAAAAAATAAAGAATGTTCACAACTAGCAATGTCTAAAGGGGTCTCCCCATTCATTTGAAGAAGATTACCAGATGGACCAACCCCTTTTTTTCAATTGAACACCTGTCCCGGACTAAATGAATTCATGCTTCCACCTGTCACCTGAACATTCTGAACATCCAATACACCCAATACATCCTACATATCTCACACAACCCACACATTCCACACATCATATCACATCCCAGACATCATATGGCACAAGATGGGACAGACTGGGAAGTTGTCACCCTACCAGAAGTTGTCACCCTACCAGAAGTTGTCACCCTACCAGAAGTTGTCACCTTACCAGAAGTTGTCGCCCTACCAGAAGTTGTCACCCTACCAGAAGTTGTCACCCTACCAGAAGTTGTCACCTTACCAGAAGTTGTCACCCTACCAGAAGTTGTCACCCTACCAGAAGTTGTCACCTTACCAGAAGTTGTCGCCCTACCAGAAGTTGTCACCCTACCAGAAGTTGTCACCCTACTAGAAGTTGTCACCCTACCAGAAGTTGTCACCCTACCAGAAGTTGTCACCCTACTAGAAGTTGTCACCCTACCAGAAGTTGTCGCCCTACCAGAAGTTGTCACCCTACCAGAAGTTGTCACCTTACCAGAAGTTGTCACCCTACCAGAAATTGTCACCCTACTAGAAGTTGTCACCCTACCAGAAGTTGTCACCCTACCAGAAGTTGTCACCCTACCAGAAGTTGTCGCCCTACCAGAAGTTGTCGCCCTACCAGAAGTCCCGCAGACGTCCACGGGCTTCTCTCTGTACCAAATCCCAGAGGATTTGTTGTGTCTGATCAGGCAGCAGGTGAGGGCAATGTCTCCAAAGATAATATTGTCATCTGGTGTACAGACTGGAAGGGACTCTAGACTCTGCGTACTATCCAGCCATTCTACTGAGACAAAGTGTTCAGGCAACTTAATATAAGATGGAGAACGTAGACAACCTGGGCCATCAGGAACTGGCCATCATGACCCTGAACCTAACCACTAACCGTTTACATAGGTTTGACCCCTAACCCCTAAGCCTGAGATCAACGTTGTCCTCATGAGGACAATAAGGGCAGGTTTTTATGTTTTACTAACCTTTTAAGTTCCTAATTCAAGAGTCAGACTCAAACACACGTAAGCTCACACACATACACACACATACAAATACACACACGCACACACACACACACACACACACACACACACACACACACACACACACACACACACACACACACACACACACACACACACACACACACACACACACACACATACTGTCCTCTACAGCGTTGTGAAGTTTAAGCACAGCACTGTGTCAAGATAAACGTGTTTAAGAAAAGTTAAGAATTGAGAAAAGTCTCCATTCCCACGTTCTTCTCCTCTAACCCATCCTCTTCCCTCTCTCTATTTCTCTCTCTCTCTAGATTACTCCACCTCTCTCCCTCTCTCTCTAGATTACTCCACCTCTCTATAGATTACTCCACCTCTCTCCCTCTCTCTCTAGATTACTCCACCTCTCTATAGATTACTCCACCTCTTTCTCCCTCTCTCTCTAGATTACTCCACCTCTTTCTCCCTCTCTCTATAGATTACTCCACCTCTCTATAGATTACTCCACCTCTCTCCCTCTCTCTCTATAGATTACTCCACCTCTCTATAGATTACTCCACCTCTCTCCCTCTCTCTCTATAGATTACTCCACCTCTTTCTCCCTCTCTCTATAGATTACTCCACCTATTTCTCCCTCTCTCTCTATAGATTACTCCACCTCTTTCTCCCTCTCTCTCTATAGATTACTCCACCTCTTTCTCCCTCTCTCTCTATAGATTACTCCACCTCTTTCTCCCTCTCTCTCTAGATTACTCCACCTCTTTCTCCCTCTCTCTCTATAGATTACTCCACCTCTTTCTCCCTCTCTCTATAGATTACTCCACCTCTTTCTCCCTCTCTCTCTAGATTACTCCACCTCTTTCTCCCTCTCTCTATAGATTACTCCACCTCTTTCTCCCTCTCTCTATAGATTACTCCACCTCTTTCTCCCTCTCTCTCTAGATTACTCCACCTCTTTCTCCCTCTCTCTATAGATTACTCCACCTCTTTCTCCCTCTCTCTCTGTAGATTACTCCACCTCTCTATAGATTACTCCACCTCTCTCCCTCTCTCTCTATAGATTACTCCAACTCTTTCTCCCTCTCTCTATAGATTACTCCACCTCTTTCTCCCTCTCTCTCTATAGATTACTCCACCTCTTTCTCCCTCTCTCTCTATAGATTACTCCACCTCTTTCTCCCTCTCTCTCTATAGATTACTCCACCTCTTTCTCCCTCTCTCTCTATAGATTACTCCACCCCTTTCTCTCTCTCTCTCTAGATTACTCCACCTCTTTCTCCCTCTCTCTCTATAGATTACTCCACCTCTTTCTCCCTCTCTCTCTCTAGATTACTCCACCTCTCTCCCTCTCTCTCTAGATTACTCCACCTCTCTCCCTCTCTCTATAGATTACTCCACCTTTCTCCCTCTCTCTCTAGATTACTCCACCTCTTTCTCCCTCTCTCTCTAGATTACTCCACCTCTCTCCCTCTCTCTATAGATTACTCCACCTGTCTCTTGCTCTCAATCGCACCTACTCGATATTCCAGCCTTGTTCTCCTGCAGTCTCCAGCACAACTTTCTGACCCACTTCCTCTCTCCTCCCTGGCCCTCTGATCAAAGCCTGCAGGACGGCATTGCCTTGGGCAGAGGAGAGAGAGAGAGAGGCGGGGGGATGAAGGGATCCGAGAAGAGGGGGAAGAGGAAGAGAGTGATGGAGCAGGGATAGAAACGCACGCAAGAGAAGGAGCGCCGAGATCACAAGGGTGGTAAAAGAGCCAGGTGCCCTCGTAGCCCAAGGACAAACACTCTTCCTGCTGGCTGATCACACGAGTGTGTGTGTGTGTGTGTGTGCGACCTGTCAGTGTGTGTGACCTGTCAGTGTGTGTGTGTGTGTGTGTCCTGTCACTACTGTCATTTTTGCCAGTGCTAATTTAGTATGACAGGGTTTACATTAATAGACGTGTGATGAAATACAAATCGTGATACTTCCTGGCTCTTTCCATTAGCCTTGTGACATCAGAAACAGCAGAACACCTGTAGCACATGTTCAGCAGATAAAGCTCAAATCATATCCAAAATACCCGAAATTGGAATTGAATGAAAATGTAATTGTACATTTTCAAATGTCCATTCCTTCTCAATTATTTAACGATGTGTGTGTGTGTGTGTGTGTGTGTGTGAGTGAGTGAGTGAGTGAGTGAGTGAGTGTGTGTGTGTGTGTGTGTGTGTGTGTGTGTGTGTGTGTGTGTGTGTGTGTGTGTGTGTGTGTGTGTGTGTGTGTGTGTGTGTGTGTGTGTGTGTGTGTGGGTTTGGGGAGGAACACTAGACCATTTGTTCCCACAGCGGAGTGGCTTGTACTTTAACATTCCCCCTGCATCCTGACAGAGAACACTAATTATAAATAAATTAGGGACACGACATGGTCTGCCACTGGGGGGCCAGAAGAGCCTAAGAAAACAGAGACAGGGAGAGAGAGGGGGGGAGAGGGGGGTGAGGGGGAGAGAAAAGGAGAGAGCTGGCTGAGACAGAGAAGAAAACAGATAAGAAAACAGAGGGATGAGAGAGGTGTGGATGAGGTGAGGTGAATGTTACTTAGAAGGCACACAAGGCTGGAATGTTCAATGTTCTCCTTCACGTTCAGTGTTGGAGGAGAACAGCCAAACATCAGTGACCAGGAAGAGAACAGCCAAACATCAGTGACCAGGGGGAAAACAGCCAAACGTCAGTGACCAGGAGGAGAACAGCCAAACGTCAGTGACCAGGAAGAGAACAGCCAAACATCAGTGACCAGGAGGAGAACAGCCAAACATCAGTGACCAGGAAGAGAACAGCCAAACATCAGTGACCAGGGGGAAAACAGCCAAACATCAGTGACCAGGAGGAGAACAGCCAAACGTCAGTGACCAGGAGGAGAACAGCCAAACGTCAGTGACCAGGAGAAGAACAGCCAAACTTCAGTGACCAGGAGGAGAACAGCCAAACATCAGTGACCAGGAGGAGAACAGCCAAACGGCAGTGACCAGGAGGAGAACAGCCAAACGTCAGTGACCAGGAGGAGAACAGCCAAACGTCAGTGACCAGGAGGAGAACAGCCAAACGTCAGTGACCAGGAGGAGAACAGCCAAACGTCAGTGACCAGGAGGAGAACAGCCAAACATCAGTGACCAGGAAGAGAACAGCCAAACATCAGTGACCAGGGGGAAAACAGCCAAACGTCAGTGACCAGGAGGAGAACAGCCAAACGTCAGTGACCAGGAAGAGAACAGCCAAACATCAGTGACCAGGAGGAGAACAGCCAAACATCAGTGACCAGGAAGAGAACAGCCAAACATCAGTGACCAGGGGGAAAACAGCCAAACATCAGTGACCAGGAGGAGAACAGCCAAACGTCAGTGACCAGGAGGAGAACAGCCAAACGTCAGTGACCAGGAGAAGAACAGCCAAACTTCAGTGACCAGGAGGAGAACAGCCAAACATCAGTGACCAGGAGGAGAACAGCCAAACGGCAGTGACCAGGAGGAGAACAGCCAAACGTCAGTGACCAGGAGGAGAACAGCCAAACGTCAGTGACCAGGAGGAGAACAGCCAAACGTCAGTGACCAGGAGGAGAACAGCCAAACGTCAGTGACCAGGAGGAGAACAGCCAAACGTCAGTGACCAGGAGAAGAACAGCCAAACGTCAGTGA
This sequence comes from Dallia pectoralis, assembly GCA_029465975.1. Lineage (NCBI taxonomy): Eukaryota > Metazoa > Chordata > Actinopteri > Esociformes > Umbridae > Dallia > Dallia pectoralis. The sequence goes on from CM055755.1 coordinate 6,637,729, forward strand.
CCAGTACAACAGACTGGGTTTCAACACGCACACAGGAAGCATTGAGCTGTTGTTCAAACAGAACAGAAGTGAAAATGAAATACAAAGAAAGCATCTCAATCTTTTTTGGCACTAATTGCCTTTTAAGAAATGTCGATTAATTGTACTGTATGTATACTGTATGTATGTAAACTGTATGTACTAGAGTATAATTCTTAAACATACATTTAACCCGTAACACAGAACATTCACTTTCTGAACATTTACCAACCTGTCTGTCAAACTTATCTGAGATGACTTTCAACCAAATAAATGTCTGTGTGTGTGTGCGCGAGTTTGCGTGTGAGTGTGTGCGGATGGGTGTGTGTGTGTGTGTGTGAAAGTGCAGCCATGCATGAGCCCGTTTGTGCACTGGAAAAAAACGAATCACTATCTAAATGGATCGCACTTCAAGAGTCTGTAACCATTTCTCGGAGGCTGCCACGGTCGACAGACAGGAGGAGATGGGGAGGAGGTCCTGGCTCAAGGTCACGTCCTGAAATTGAACAGATGACAGTTGGAACGGCACGACTGCTCATGAGTTCAGGGGAAAGTAACGGCGCCATGTAGTGAGGTCGAGGCACTGTGATGTGATCACATGATGCGATCTGTGCCTGAAATAACGGGACGACCGGCCGGGACGATTAAACAAACAGACACTCATCCCCCTGGATGTCTCTCGAGAACAACCGCTCCGTGTGCCGTCTTTTAGACAGGGGTCAAAGGTCTCCCCGTGTGACACAGACGGAGAGAGGTCGGCCAACTGACCTGCGATTGGCCCCTGGACCCGCGAACCCCCGCGCGCGACTACGGCGTCGCCATGGCTACTGAGCCGTAGACAAACATGAGAGAAAGGGAGGTGGGCGGGGGGGAGGGGTTGTCGTCGTCAGGGTGGATGGTGGGACAAGAAACTGGATGGGACGGGGGGACGGGGGGGCGGTGAAATGGTGTCACACACTCAAACACACACACACACACACTAAACACGCTTGTAATGTCTGAAATATCGCTTGACCACTAATTCAACTGCAGTCTGTGTAATAACGGTGCCACATACAATTCTGAATGTAACTGCACACCGGAAATAAATACGGTAAACGGGATGCTGGATTGCTCTCAGCTGATGTGAGACACCTGAGTTGTATGCGCTTAACCCTTCATTAACTGCGTGCGGCAAACTAGACGAAACATTACATTAAAGTGTTGTAAAGGGCACATTTAAAGGCATCCGTCTGAATATTGGCTGTGAGGAATTATCTCGTGTAAACAATGTCAATGTGGGGGTTTGAATGAAGTTTCTGTATGGTGTCAGTGCAAATGCTAACTAGCATCTGTGCAAAGAGTAGCCTTCTATGGGAGTTGTCTATAATGCACAAAATGTCAAAAATGAAAAAACATTATCTAAATGGAAACGGATCATTTCACATTCCTGTTATTTCTAAAGCAACAAACAGAATACATGCACACGCAAACACACACACACACACACACACACACACACACACACACACACATATAGTCTACACACAATCCACAGACCTACACACACAGTCCACACACCAAAAGGTTAGATTTTATATTCTTGACCATACCATCTCCTAACCCCAACTCCAAGTAGGAACATCTGGTCCCCTCATGTATACTAACACCAGGATCACACACACACCCACACCACACACGCACACACACACACACACACACACACAGATACCGTCCAGCCCTGTTTTGTTGTGAATTTCAGTGGCAGAACCATCATCAAAGACATTAAAAACGGTCTGGTCTGTGACGGCCTCAACTCCCCATAGAAAGCAGCGGTATGCGACGGGGGTTTGTTGAATTAGCATTCCCTCAGCAGAGTGCTTGTCTGTTCGCCTCTGGCAACAACGGGGAGAGAGAGAGAGAGAGAGAGAGAGAGAGAGAGAGAGGAAGAGAGGGGACACTGTATCCTCACTGAATCCTTCTCTCTTCCCCCCACCCCCCTTCTCATCCGTATCACATTTTTCTCCCCCCTCAATCTATCTCTCTTTCTGTCATTGCTCTTCTTTCCTCTCCTCTCGTCTGCCTCTCCCGATCTTTTCCTTCCAGCCGGTTTGGGTCACTCGGGTGAGCTGTGGATGAATTCGTCACAATATTGTATTTTGGAATTGTAAAAAAAACGAAAAGCCGCTCAGATATTTGCCTGTTTTAGAAGCGTAATGGTTTTACAAAGCCAGTACAGCGTAATAATGAGCACCGAAAATAGTCAATAGCCCCGATTCAATGTAATTAGCCGACTTATTTTCCTTTGGGAACAAAGACGAAATACAGATCAGATGTTTACTTGTAGATGCGTTGGTCTGAACTGAAGTCATATTGTCAAACAGTTCTTACAGTCGGCAAAACGTGAGTGTATGTGGACCGGACTTGGGAGTCGTATTCCATTGCTTTAACGCAAAATGCATTCAATGATCACATTCTTCAAATTGGTGTCATTGTTCAGGCGTGATGTAGGTGAAATGTTGTGCCCAGACAGAGACGAGAGACGGGTAATTCCTGGGGTGCATCTCAATAGTGTGAATTCGCCTCCTCTCTCGGTCTGTTTACTGTCCTCGCATCTACAGATCTTCGGAAATACGATTTTGGGACCGGTGCTGTCCTTTCAGCCTCACCTCTAAATGGTTTAGGGTTCGAATGCGCTTTAGCCCAGCTTGAACGCGAAAAAGAATGACAGTTTGCGGCATGGCTTCTGAAACTGTCTAAATGGTACGTCCGTGAAGACACGGACACCGGTAGTTGAGCTGACGGCAAAACAAGTGGATAGTTTACAGAAGGCAGAAAGCACACGCTGCATTAAAACAAATGAATAGTCCATTTAGCGAGAGCTACAAATAATGCCTTAAGAGCATATTAGCATTGGAATATGAGACACTCGCGGGTCATCTACTGATGGATCTATTCATTCACATTAATAGCGCGAGGACTGTGCTTCCTCCGGTCCATCCTGACAGGATTAAGTACACAGAGAACGGCCACTTACCCCGCGTACACATCCCCTCTCTCTGTGTGATTGAGTCTGTCACTATTTCTCTTTATCTCACTTTGATTCTCTCTCCTCTTCCTCTCCCCTCTCTTTTCTTCCTCTCCCCTCTCTCCTCTTCCTCTCCCCTCTCTCCTCTTCCTCTCCTCTCTCCTATTCCTCTTCCCTCTCTTTTCTTCCTCTCCCCTCTCTCCTCTTCCTCTCCCCTCTCTCCTCTTCCTCTCCCCTCTTCCTCTCCCCTCTCTCCTCTTCCTCTCCCCTCTCTCCTCTTCCTCTCCCCTCTCTCCTCTTCCTCTCCCCTCTCTTCTCTTCCTCTCCCCTGTATCTTTTTTCCCTCTCCTCTATCACATTCTCTTTAGGCCTAGTCCCTTCTGCATTCCCAAAGTCATCTGCAATCAGCCATCTTCCATGGATTAATTACACCCTTCTCATCACAGCTTGATTGAGCATGTAACATCCCCCCGCCACCCTATCTAGAAGCCCCCTCCCCCAAACATGCCTGGCGAGGTCCCCCTTTACCCTGGACTCACCGAGGCCGAGGGACCTCGCTAATTGGACATCGATTGGTGGGCCCCTCCGATCGCCGCGGAATATCTTGCTAACACTAATGGAAGAATTAACTTGTGCGAGACTTCAACCTGTGGGGAGAAAACTGTAGAGAGAGAGCCTAATGTTTCAGCTCAGAGGAATGAGATAAGACACACGGAGAAACCCAGGGAGCATCCTGACAGGACCTGCGTTCACCTGTGTGAATGCACAAACAGTGACCATTGATCGCTAAAAGTACACCACACATTGGTTTTAATCTCACAGCGGGAACTGGCAATTTAGTACGATATAAATCCTTAATCCGAAAGCCAAAGGCTTTGACAACTCATTTGAATGTTGACTAAGTAGTCTCCCTGGCCAAGCATAGCCAGCCTTGATGACATACAGTGGATTTATAAAAAGTCTACGCACCCCTCTTAAAATGCCAGGTTTTTGTGATGTGAAAAAACGAGACAAAGATAAATAATTTCAGAACTTTTTCCACCTTTACTGTAATGTGACCTATACCAAAAATGTAATTCAACAATTTAGTTGAAAAACAAACTGAAATCTTCGAGGGGGGAAAAATCTAAAATAAAAACCCTACAATAACCTGGTTGCATAAGCGTGCACACCCTCTTATGATGTGGCTGTGTTCAGAATGAACCAATCACATTCAAACTCGTGTTAAATAGAAGTCATTACACACCTGCCATCATTTAAAATGACCAAGTTCTGACGTGACTTATCTTTGTCTCATTTATTCACATCACCAACACCTGGCATTTTAACCGGGGGCGTGTAGACTTTTTATATCCACTGTATGTTTTTTTTCCGTTTACAGCGATAACGAAAAGCTCCAGTTCATCCGTTATAAGTATTGCAAACAAATCTGGTAAGACATCCGTCGTCAAAAGTAAGTTATTGGTAAGATCACTTTTACCCTAAGAGCTAAAGCCTGATAATAAGCGATTGTGTTAGTAAGAGCAAATACTATCTGGATTTGAAGTTATCTCACATTGATTGCAGCGAACATGCACTGAAAAGACATAGACTATCTGCAGCGCAGCAACAGCGGCTCTGGAGTATGTAACAGTTCTGATTAATGAAGCTGGACTTAACTGACCCGATGTCTTTGCAGTCTGATGTCTTTGTAAACCAAGAACAAGGAAACATATCGCCAATGCCAGGGCGAGAAAGTGGCTTAGAATCACGTCAGGGTATAAAATGTACAGGCATATCGATTACATCATACCAGTCCTAATTATTTAGTCTGAGCTCTCATTTTAAAATTGCATCCCTCTATTCAGGGACATACTTAGAGCTCTAATTAATGATGAGTCGCGAACAGAATCCGGCAGATTTTCGGACCCCGTTGGTTTGAACCACCCCCCCCCGCACAGCCCCACCAATTAATATCCTCTGATATGCAAACGTTACTGAAAAGGGTGATTTCCAATCTACAAAACAAAAAAACTCGCCGAGAAAAACGACTCCTTTAAAAAATATAATTTGCGGTTTTGAACGTCCCCCTTAAAGAACCGTTTATAAAGAGCTGTATTGTCTCTAACGATCCATTGGTGCTATAGCGTGGAACTGGTGGAGTCGTGAACACAGCAGTCTGCCGTGTGATTGGCTAGTAGCCCTCCTACCTGTATTTCGACAAACCCTCAGTAGCGTGTCGTAACAACTGTGAAACAACAAGCATCACAGCTAGATCTCTATAGCAAAAGTGTTAATGAAGCCAAAATGTATCCAACATACAATAGACATGTCTAACAACCGGAATGACAAAGCCTAACTGTATTAATGCATTTGTATTACCCATGATAACCACGCACTAGCCTCCGATTGGTTCACATTTCAGGTCCTCGTATCAATTGGCACAGCTCAATTAAGTGGCGAGTCTGCACTGCATCAACAGTCACAAAATGATGTGTCAGAAAAATACTTATTGCCACAACGCCTGTTTAGGAAACCAAATAAAAAGGCAATAAGGCATAGATTTGTATGTGATTATGTAAATGATCAAATGCCAAACGTAGCAACGGCCTCGCTCTGGAAGGCTGAACGGCGCAACCCAGTCGACATGCAAAACGACAGCCAATACATTTACATAACACTGAAATGAGATTAACTCTTTATCAAATTCGCTTAATAGGATTTTCTGTCACAGTTTGTCTTAGCGGGCCTGTCTGACATGATCAGAACCGGTCGACTCTCAGGGTGGTTGGGCGGTATCAAATGTGTTCACAACATGGAGACGCCCCCAAGAATCCCATAAAGCGCGTGACCCTCCTAAACTTAAACCTAACCTCTGAAGTTTCACCCAAAAATACCCCCTACACAGGAAAAAGACACATCAACTCATAGGGACTGCTAAAATGTCCCACAAGGTCATATTTTCACTTTATTTATTTATATCTGAAGTCCCAACAAGTGGAGTTAAAAGTGTGCACACACAAATATCCAAACACACACACACACACACCGGCCTCAACATCACATCAATCACAGGTCCAGACGGTAACCCCAAAAGCACAGCGCTGCAGTGGAGTCCATCTGAAATCATGATGGACGACAATTACCCAAAGCAATCCCTCTGTCTGCCACCATCAGTTAACTAAAGGCATCAAGAGCCCGGCCAACACAAGCTCTCTCTCTTTCTCTCGCCCCGTCACATCGCCACAATGCGACCGCGTCCGAACAAACGGCCGGCCGCACATCTCAAAGGAGACACACTGTTTTTGACGTGATTCAAATCATTTACATTTCTGCGAAATGCACGGAGTTGTTGAGAGTTGTCTCTGCGTGTGTGTGGGAGAGAGAAAGTGACCGTGAACGTGTGGACACAGAGATAGATAGAGACATGCCCTCTATCCTACTGACATGGAACACAGGAGTGTAGGTGCTTGTCGTGCCGTTACCGTCGACCAGACAACCTGGTGGTGTTTGATTGGAGCTGGCTGTATGCTATCATCACTAGGTGTGACTTCATACAGTCACAATCTCCACGAATTACACAGTCCATTAGTCATGCATAGACAGAAGCTCTACAGAATGCTTAGGTCGTCCAGTGTGTTCATGAACATAATACGTGTGTGTATGTGCAAGCGTGTGTGTGGGTGTGTGTGGGTGTGCATGTGTGGGTGGGTGAGTGTGTGTATGTCCAGCGTGTGTGAGTGTGTGTGAGTGTGTGTGTGTGTGTGTGTGTCTGTGTGTGTGCGTCCATGCGTGTGTGAGTGAGTGTGTGTGTGTGTGTCTGTGTGTGTCTGTGTGTGTGTGTGTGTCTGTGTGTGTGTGTGAGTTATCGATGCGCCTCAGATCAGCCCCACTCACTCCCCACCCCTCCGCTTCTCCTGCAGGGGTTGACTCTGTGGCCCCGTAATCCTGGCCTTGGCCCCATTAAGCCCCGGCCGGGCCCCCGAAGCCCCCTTCGCCGGCCAGGGGATTACAGGGTGATGAGACGCGCCGAGGAGAGAGACAGAACTGGGGCATCATGGGGGCCTCCGCTGGAACAGAGAGCGAGTCAGAACTGGGGATCCCCACACAGGAGGAACACAAATTCATTCATCAGGGATCAAAGGCCAGGACTAGATAAATACACACACACACACACATCGGCAAACGTGTAAACACGAGCACCGCTTAATACGGTAGCCCTGAAAAAACACACAGACATTTACACGACGCTTACAAAGGCCACCGATACAAAATGAGACACGCACACGCTCAGTCTGCTCTCACAATGTGGCCACTGTCTTAACCTCCACACCACAACAGACCAGGAACAATAGCAGTGCGATGCCCCCGAAGTGCGAATAACTCATGCAGACGTCCAAAGGACCGCGGTCGTCTCCTAGATACTGGATTTTATCTCATCATTATCTATTCCGTCAGTTATCACAGACGCACGGGGGGACAATTATTCTGTGTTGACAATTCACATGACCGCGTTGGGCCTCGCAACGAGTGTCTAGGTGTGGTATCGGTCTAGGAGTGGTCCTTCGAGTCAAGGAGAGAGTCGCTGTTCTGTCCTTAAAAATAGTAAATGCTGCGCTTTTATATAGCGCTTTACTGATCCTGCGTCACATTCACCCATTCATTCACTCATTGACGACCGCGTCTACCATGCAAGGCGACTGCAGGCTCGCCAGGAGCAGCTGGGGTTAGGTGTCTTGCTCATTTGCTGTAAATAAGAGTTGTTTATAATCAGACTGTCGAGAAATGTAAGATTACAAAAAAATTGTGACAGAGAGAAGCAGTATAGCTAGAGAAACGTGGAGCGGGTCTCTGTTAGGTACGGGGCGCTTAAACGAAGACAGAAGGTGAGACAGGAAGAGAGAGACCTGACACAGCCGGAGGGAGAAAGACTTGAGAGACAGACCGAGAGACAGTGACAGACTGTGACAGACAGACAAACAGCGAGGCTACAGAGAGAAAAACAGGAGGAAGAGTGATCGAGACAGGAGACAGTCAGGACCAGGTGATAGATGGACGGATGGCAGCGAAGAGAAAGAAACATCACTCCAAAACTTTCAAAGACGATCCTGCTCAGGGTTTTAAACGTCCTCCGTCCTCCCCCTCTCGTCCGCTCGCACCACCTCATCCCTTCCCTCACATCCCTTTCATGAATTAAAAGCACGGCCGGTCTTCGGGGGGGTGGGGGGGCGTTTGCGGGTTTGGTTGGAGGCATCGTTAATTCTGATCAGATCTCCACACTCCCCTCCTCTCCCCCTCCGCTCTCCTCCCTCGGCGATGGTTTCCGTGGCGTCTGACAGACGGAGATGGGATCTGACAGTAAACAGGCGCGCGGATGCCGGGCGCGTGATTGACACGTGGGGAGGTGGGCGGGGGCATCCCGTCCTCCTAATCCTGCCCTGTCAGCTCTAATTGGGGAGGTGGGGCTCCGTGTCAGTGGGGTGACTGATTGGCAGGACCTCGGCTTTGCATAGATATGAGGAGAGGTGGCACAACGCCGCCACTGCGAATGGAGAGATGCGCGCACCCTGGCGCGGTTTGTCCGGGTAAGAGACGCGCGTGCTCATGGTAAATAGTGTACGTTGCGCACGTGAGAAGACGTGAACACAAACGGAGGTTCTAATGAGCCCTTTGCCTCCCAGGTCGATGCGGCTGTAGACCCGACGAGCTGCGGCGGCTAATGAGGGACTTAAGCCAGGGCCTCACCTGGGCACGAGGCTTTGACCCAGCTGTTAGGCTGGGGCCTGGGGGCCAGTCTCCTCTGACCACGGATGAGTGGGGCACACTAACAAAGCAGGTCACTGTACGGCGGAGGTCAGGGGTCAAAGTGCGAGTCGTGTTGTACGCTAAAGCGCCACGGTAGCTGTGCAATGCACGGTGTGCATGTGAGTGTGTTTGCGTGTGTGTGCGGATGTGTGCGGATGTGTGTTCGCAAGCGTGTGCGCGATGTGCGTGCGCACGCACTCCCTGTTTTGTTGTGTCATTCAGCAGTCAGCGCTAGTGTGTGTGTGTGCGCGCGTTACTGCGTGTGTGTGTGTGTGTTTGTGTGAGCCTGTTTGATTGACAGCTGCCACTGACCTGTGGCAGTCAGAGTGGCATGCTGCAGGGCACGAGGTCGAACGCTACGGAGGCAACCTCTGCCCTCATCTGCATCCCGTCTTCATTAGCACAGCCAGGCTTGGAGAATAACAACCCAATAAATTAATAAAGAGAAGGAGAGAGGAGAGGTGAGAGGAAGAGAGAGAGAGAGAGAGAGGGAGAGAGCGAGGGAGAGAGGGAGAGAGCGAGGGAGAGAGGGAATTAAACGAGTACAGAAACCCAGAGAGAGAAGTGTGAAAAGAGAAAGGAGAGAGTCAGGATTGAGATAAAAAGGACAGACGGCGAGGGCTTGATTGAAAGATTGCTTGAGAAAGAGAAGAGAGAGGAAAGACAGAGGAATGAGAGAAGAGAGGGTGGAGAAACTTCTTTTAAAGGGCTGTATAAAAGGCAGGCCAAGGTCATTAAACACCCCAGGCAGTTCTGTCATTTAAAACCCTCACAGCTTCTTAAGAGATACAGTACGTAGTAAGTTTATAAAGTGCATTGGAATCCATATGAGGCGTAGTGCAAAAGCACCAGCGCATTCTACCTGGGGTCCTCGAATAAAGACAAAACATAAGAGAAGGAACCGTGTGTTAGCCAATATATGCTCCCACTAAAACACACAAGGATTTACTAATAACTTTGGACACGGACATGCAATGTTTCCCACTCGACTCCCTTAATCGCACGGCCCAATGACACGAAGGCTAAAACGCCGGGCTCGAGACATGAGGGTCCACTGGTACTGTGGACCAATCTGAGGGGGGAACGTGTTGCTGGAGACCCGGTCACTGACCACCTCCTGCTCATCATCATCATCGTCTTCGTCTTTACACGTCAATCATCCAGACTGTTTTCCACCTGCTCGATATACACCAGCGAATGTATCTGTACACTCTGGAAATCAAACCCGGTGACCCGTAAAGTTGCAAGTGTCACGCGTGACTCCATTGTTTTCACCGTGTGTGTGTGTGAGGAAACAGTGGGACGTGTTCAGGTGTAGATTAACTGAAGCTCAGTTTGGAGGAGTATGTCACATCGATGCAAGCAAGTTCGCGTCGTGTAAATACATTTGGGCAAATCGCGAACGAATTGAAGGACTGATGCTGAATCGGTGGCTTAATGTCAGCTTGTGTGTCCGGGTCTGGAACGCGCTCTCGGTGTGACTCAAACACACAAGTCGTCAGACATTGTCAGAAGAAGCCGTTTCAGTGCCGACAGTCAATTATTAAGGTGAGTAACCCCTCCTCAGTAAGCAGGGCTCTTCAATCTTGTTTCTGGAAAAGGATACTTGACTCCAAACCAGTGCTATGTAACCTGACTCGCTTTATCTATTAATTATTAGAGTCAGGTACAGTAGAATAAAGTTGGAGGAAAAGGCAACAGTTGTGTTCGCTCCAAGAACAGGGTTGGTGTTAAAACAAAAACATGTTTGTATTTCCTCAGGAAGCCAATTTCTCAGCCCAGAGTAGGTCTGCTTGTGAGTGTACAGCCCCACAGGCCTAATGTCTAATGTGGGCCTATTCACACTACAACAATTATTTGGACAGTGTTTCACATTTCGGCAGGTACAGGGGTAGACAAGCTGTTTGTCATGTACCCTCCTAGCCATCTCTTCAGTTAGCTGGCTCCTGTAACTTATTTAGTCAATAACAGGAACACGCGTCCTTTGACGTCTAACGCCGCCGAGATTGAGCTCGACTTTGTTTCTGCACTGCAAGCGATCCCTACGGGGCATCGGTGCAGGTGTTACCTTGGAAACTGACGGCTGACAGTTAACTTTTTCACCTGTTTAAACGTGATAATGACAGTAGAATCTTTGCACACTCAGGGTCAATGCAAATCCTAATGCATTGTGTGCGCAGAGGCTTAGCCGGGCCATTCTCCCAGTGGGATATCCTGCAGTGTCCAGGCATAAATGAAGCCGGGGATCTGTGTTATATTTTCTACATGCTGACGTACAGTTTTAAACTTTCGGATTATTCTTTCGCTCACTAGCATACATCATGAAATGTTGACATTGGTTTACTGTTTCAATCTGCGACAGACTCGAACCAGGGCCACGAGGTAAACACGAGGTGGCATCGGCTCTTGTTTCTGCCATGAAGGCACAGGTCTGTTACGGAACAACGTAATATTGAATGACCGGTCTGAGTGCTGAGACACTGAGGACAAGTTAGATCAAAAGACACAGGAAGTTGAGACCCTATTTACTCTTTCTTCATCTTGACACAGACACACACACACACAAACACACACACTGACAAACTCTCTTTCTTTCCCACAAACTCTCTCTTCCTCTTTCTCCAGGAAGCGGTAAAATGGAGGAGTGCGCCGTGGAATGGAGGCCTGTGATGGAGGAAATTCTCATTGCGATCGATCTGGAGGATTAGGGCCGGCTTTGGGGCTTAGAGGCCGGGATCTGAACAGTAGTCTCAGGGGGTACCAGGGGTATCCAGAGGGGAGAACCAGGTGGAGGAGTGGGAGTCGGGGGGAGAAGTGGGAGTCAGCGGGAGAAGTTGGAAAAGTGGAGATTTGAGGATCAGTGGAGAGTAGAGAGTCCGGGAAAGAGGAGTGTCCCAAGGGGAGAGGAGGTTACAGAGGGGAGATGGTTAGGTGGAGTTAGTATGGCGGGAGAGAGATGGGAGAGGGTGAAGAGGTACAGGTATAGAAAGAGGAGTTAGGGGAGAGAAAGGAGAGACGCTGGGAAAGGAGAAAGGCTAACTTGTAACAGTAGGCAGACAGTGAATGGGAGAGGACAGGAGTGGAGAGAGGAGAGTGTCCAAACACACCTACACTCACCCTATAGATATAACACACACGGTCACGTTTAGAAATACACCTGCTACATTTACCAGAAGAATACCATGAATTAAGAGATTGGATCTGAATAGGGTATTGTATGTTTAGGCCTATATTGTGACATTACCACAGATGCCAAAACATTAGGAAAAGACAGGTGTTAAAATCTATGTGTCTGTCTACACAAAATTCTGCATCTCGTGATTGGTCAGCTCATTTGCTTTCACGCCTTTCTCCCCTGGGTTGGAACGTCGGAGTCATGATTTATTTTGGTATGAAGAAATGGAGAGTGAGGGAGCAGAAACAGTAGACGACCACTGGGAAATTACAGCGGAGCTTGGTGAATCTGGAATTAAACAGCATAATTAATCGAGCAAAAAAATAAGCACGTTGCTCATACATTTATTATAAGACTCTTCTTTTTTCCATTCAAGAAATGCAATCAACACACATGCCATATGTTGGTGTCAACTTCTCCAAGGATTGAGCTGGAAAGGCGCGTCCGGGAGGCGCGTCACCAATTTGGAACACTGACCGCTTTCAAAATAGTTGCAGGTGACCACAGGTGTACACACCAGATAATGGCCAGGCTGGCTCTATATTTTATTTTAGCCACAGATGTAATTAAAAAACTTCTAGTTGATTTACATTTTATCGACTTACAATTTAACAATAATTCACAGTAAAATCCGATACATATAAAGATTTTAAATCCGATTTATATAAAGATTTTAAGTAAAAATACATCAATTGCAGTCACTGAAATCTATAATCTTTAATTTCTTTCTTCAATTCAAACCAAACCGATTCAAGTTAAATTTTTAAAAACAATGTGGACTCCAACATTTTGTGTTTAGTGAGAAACCTTATCGTCAGGTATTCTGAAGTAGTCTTTCAATACCGTCTGGTTTCCATTGTAACATTTTTGTATTATTGATTTTTATATATTTTTAAACGTATTGAATTATGTTATATTTGCTCATGTTAAGGGGATGAGTAGACCTAATCTACAGAACACTTTTGGACATGTTTTAACTGGTCGACGCGCCAATGTTTAACCTCTGACCCCGCATTAACTCCTACATCCGTGCGACCATCTCACTTCCAACTGGTCAACCAGGTCCGCTCCCGGTGCGCGGTCATCAATCGAGGTGTCAATATCGAAATACCACAGTGACCCAGACAATCAATGTCCACCTCGGGGACGGAGAGAGAGAGGGGTGCACCTAAAATCATCAAGAAAGAGTGATCGGTCTCAAGTCGGGCTCGGACAGCACTATTGATACGCGCACTTCTACCTGTAGAGATGGAGAGTCCGAGAGCTGAAGGCGGCCGCATCTGAATTCAATACCCGCCGCAGCTGCGTGCAGCTCCAGAAAGACACGGATGAGCGGAGATACGTGCCTCGACTGGTCATAAGAGCAGTCGGACCGGAGAAGAAACACTTTCTGTCTCATTCTTCCTCACTTTTCCCAGTTATCATACGTACGTGCGCCGATAACAGGTGAACCATTTTAGGTTTGTTATCCTTCTTGTCTCTTAAGGGAGCCCAGACAAGTTGACCACAAAGCTTTTTTCGTTTGCAGGGTTGAACCTTCTGTTAAGGGTGCAGCCCGATTATCTATAAATCTGAGGTGGGCCGCGTTTAATTACATAGACCCCCCATGCAGTATCAAACGTGGGTCACTGCGTACCCAAACCTCGTGTCACGCACCGCCGTCTCATAAGGAATACAAAGCACACCAGGCGAAAATATATCTTAATGTGTTACAAGGGCGCCGCCTAGTGGCCGCGGAGTGTCGGCGCGTTATCCTCCCAGATCCTGTGTAGACCGGTGTGGGACTATGTAGTCTCTATGGCAACAGATGGGTGGGTCTGTATTTAACGGAGTGTCAGCGCGTTATACGCCCAGATACTGTGTAGACCGGTGTGGGACTATGTAGTCTCTATGGCAACAGATGGGTGGGTCTGTATTTAACGGAGTGTCAGCGCGTTATACGCCCAGATACTGTGTAGACCGGTGTGGGACTATGTAGAATCTCTATGGCAACAGATGGGTGGGTCTGTATTTAACGGAGTGTCAGCGCGTTATACGCCCAGATACTGTGTAGACCGGTGTGGGACTATGTAGAATCTCTATGGCAACAGATGGGTGGGTCTGTATTTAACAACGTTACATTGAAACCTTAACTATTACCCAAAATAAACAACCTTCCATTTTTCTGATGATACATTGTATAGCTAATAAAGCGTCTTACCACACCTTCTCCCGTATGATAACGTCAATGCTGGAAACAGAGTAAAGCTCTACTAAAATCTTTCAACTAACAATGAGGCAAGGCGGGTGACATTCCCTATAATCTTTTTCAATGTTTTACATCAGTGCATTTCAAATAATTATTGTTTTATTTTTTTCCCCCCCACTTTCCCACAAAACATAGGTGATAAATACAATGCAGCCAAATGAAATACAGAATCAAATAGAGAATCTCTTTTCCAGACAGTCACTACACACCCTGATCATTCATGCGATGGTGGCTCCATCTCCAGGTCGTCAGTATCCACATCTCCCCCTCCACAAACACATACGTAAAGGTCGTAGTTCAGAGGTCAGGCCTCCTGTGTGCTCACAAGGGTGACCTTTTCAGTCCCAATCAGGCGCTCATTTTCCCAGTGCTGGAATGGTGATGCGCGACAAAGGTCACGGAAATGAATTTCCATTTAGTTTGACTGGAGGAAAAGGTCATTGCAGGGCACTGCGAAATGGCACACACACACACACACACACACACACACACACACACACACACACACACACACACACACACACACACACACACACACACACACACACACACACACACACACACACACACACACACACACACACACACACACACACACACACACACACACACACACACAGGTGTGCCAAACTGACCTCTAAACGAACCCAACACATGATTTTATTATGGGGAGGAGTCACATGACCACACAGGAAGTTGATCACACAGGAAGTTACCATAGTCGAACCGCAGAATATGACATCCGTCAAATCAGCCAGCTGAAAGACGACGACGACGACGGCTATGCATCAATATTTATATGTACAGGTGTATGCATCTAGTGTGAGGTCACTTCTCCTACAATACAAATTGACGACTACAAAATATTACTTTCCCCTATTCAGTGTCCCAGGAGAAGGGTCAGGTTCAGGCACAGAGAGACAGGAAGCGCGTTTTTACAAGATTGATTTATTAACTATGATACAGGTCACGTAAGGCCTTAATGTTTTATACCGTCCCCATTGAGACAAATTACCAGACTGTTCGCAAATAATGACAGCATTTTTTTTTTTTTTGATGCATCTTTTCAGTTTACTTCATTTTATTTTTCTGTACAGGTTCTTTTTTTCCGTTTCGTTTGTTTTTCTTGAAATCTTCTCTTAAATACTGAGCGGTCGAGCCTGTCTGTTGTCCGGGCCAAACTCATGCACTGTACTGGGCGAGCCAGTTCCCCATTCACGAAACTGTTAAAATTCTTTTATAATTCATAGAATAAAACGAAGAAACCTTTTTTTATCCACCATCGACTAACGGGCAAAGTGTTAGCCCACACCCCCACTTACATACAAATAAACAACCATTTTATTATAGTTTGCTTGTTTCTCATTTTAACTTACCAGACAATCTGTCACCATTTTCGCAAAGAATCGAAAGAAAAGAAAAGACGACGCAGCCACGTACGATCGCTAAACCAAAGTCACATTTTTTTATACAACGGGTTCTCCAATCCGTCACTTCGCTTCCGCTCTCCCGCTCATTTTTTTTTGCATCGTCTTTGGCTGCCTCACAGTCTGTTCAGTATTCACACATTGATGTACACAGGGAATGTCCCCAGTCAGCATTCTGACACGTACCACAGTTCCACACCCCCTTCATCTCACAACTAACCATCCCATTTCTCCCTCTTTTCGCACACGGAATCGAACCTTTTCTCAGTGTCTACGAGTGTCACTAACGGTCATGTCCATCTTGTGGACCAGTGTCACGCAAGAAGGAATGTGTAGTGTGTCTGTGGTAGTATTGTGTTACTATGACTCCTGGCCACTGTTGACAGACGACATCACTTCCCAACACAGATAAGCCCACGAGGTGTAGATAGTGTATACACGTGACAGGGCGTTGGGTACATACGACAGGGTTAGGGTTCACCATCAGGGTTTGGTTCTTGGCAGACGGGGTCTTTTGAAAGGAACCATGGCAACCGGGGCGACATGGACACAGGCATGTGCGAGGAAAGCCAGGGGTCAAACAGACACAGATTTGATGACCTTGGTTTGGCTCTTTTTAACACACGCACGCACACACACATTTCCTAATTCAAAATCACACTGGTTTCTATGACAACCACAGACAGAAGCATGGAATTGTGCCATCATTCAGTCTCCAGAGAGATGAATGGATTGGTCTGTTCTCAGGTCTCTGTGGAATGAGGCCGTGTCAAAAGAGGGCAGCGCTAACAAACGGCACAAACCAGGAAGTGAGACACCAACGACCACCAATCAGCAGCCTGGGACTGACAAAGATGGTGGATAGATATAACAAAACCCATGAAGACGACCATATAAATAAAACATTTTTGCGTTTTTCTGTTGCCCTTCGATGACTGACGTTTTCCCCAGGTACGAGGTTTGCTATCTTTCTCTCTGTGGGGCAACGAGCACGCCAGAATGGATCCACTTG
Source organism: Dallia pectoralis (assembly GCA_029465975.1). Lineage (NCBI taxonomy): Eukaryota > Metazoa > Chordata > Actinopteri > Esociformes > Umbridae > Dallia > Dallia pectoralis. Next base: position 6,654,400 of record CM055755.1, read on the forward strand.
TCCAGAAACCCGTTTGTGAAGGACAGCCACCGTCTCCACACCACTGGTCATCAGCCAACTCCTGACCTCCTACCCACCTGGTCACCATTCCATCTTGGCATCCTGTCAGACTCTGACATAACGGAATGACTGCTTACAGCCATCCAGAGTGAGCCTTAATATAACAGCCAAACGTCTCCTCACACCGCCAACCAGCAGAGCACCGGACACATGGATGGCTGACGGAGGGAAAAACGGTTGGCATGGTTACACTGTCCAAACACAGCAGTGCATCCATCCATAGCAGAGCACCGGCAGAAGCAAGAAACACCAGCGATATCATCCAGATATCATCCAATCCAGATATCATCCAATCCAGATATAATCCAGATATCATCCAATCCAGATATCATCCAATCCAGATATCATCCAATCCAGATATCATCCAGATATCATCCAGATATCATCCAGATATCATCCAATCCAGATATCATCCAGATATCATCCAATCCAGATATCATCCAGATATCATGCAATCCAGATATCATCCAGATATCATCCAGATATCATCCAATCCAGACATCATCCAATCCAGATATCATCCAATCCAGATATCATCCAGATATCATCCCGTCATCTACAGGCTAATCTCAATGCAGTTCGTATGGCTTTCATCAACTACGTCACATAGCATCCCCATCTGGGTCGGTACGTACATCTGTCCTGACATTCAATATATAGATACGGGGTAATTATGCATGTGAACACATCTCACGTTACAACCCGAGGGGGAGCCGAACACTGTTCCGCCCACGCGGTGGTGGGTGAGGTCATTACTGCAGTAGCCACGTCGTCCACCAGATGGCAGTGGCGTGTTCTCCGAGAGAGCGGCAAACATGATGTCACGACACACCGGACACAGTGAGAATGTGCCGTCACACTGCTCCCCGAAGGTGATCCCAAAAGTGCAGTGCCGTCTGTCCACATCCATCGCTGGGAGCTTGACAGTAAGGGTCCTCTATAATGTTAGAAGCCTGTAGCCTGTATGCTCCCTGACAGGCATCACCCCCTGAGGAGGAGGAGTAAACACAGGATGACACAGGAGGAGTTAACTCCCAATGCTATCCGATGCCTCCTCTTGGGAACGTTCTGGCGGTTTCGATTCCCGGGTCTAAGAGCCATGGTGTTTTTCCGATTCCATTAAAGTGCATCCCTGAATTCGCCGCTTTCCCTGTCCCTCACTTGCTCCCGCCCTCTAACGGGAGCACGAGAGCCAATGAGCGTAGACATCTGAGAGGAGGAACTGCAAGACTGCCTTCTGATTGGTTATTTACCACTGGAACATTCTCCAAAAACGATCCACTGTTTGAAAATGGAAATGGAAGCATGAGGGGATGAAGAAAGGAAACGGAACAACATTAGAAATTAGGAAGAAACTACGAGGGGGATAAAGATATCCTCTTTTAGAAACAATTAAAACAAAAACAACGACAGTCTTCGAGCGTTGCCGGGAGGCTCTGAGCGACGGGTTCAGAGAACAGAGGAACGGAGCTCTCCCAAGATGCCGAGGGCGTGACTACCCAGACTTCCATGTTCCTGCTTCTCTCCCTGTCCAGCTGGTTGAGAGTTGCGTTCCTGTAGTTGCCCGGCTGTGGTTGTAGCTGCCATTGCAGCGGGGGGTGGGGATATGTGGGATATGTGTGGGAGTTTGTTGACGTAATTCCAAGGGGAAGAGGTGAAGCCCGCCTCTAGTCCATTTGCATGTAACAGCGGTCAAATAGAGCAGGAGCTACTGGAGTCTGGTCTTCGGGCTCCAGATCGCAGATCCATATAGTTCATTTTACTTGCATACCGCCCCACAAAGATACCCTGTTTGTCTACAGCCAGTTCCATAGCACCCCAAAAGAAACCCTGTTTGTCTACAGTCAGTTTGTCTCCCATAGTTCCCCAAGGGACACCCTGTCTGCGTACAGTCAGCTCCTCCCATAGTCCCCCCAGGGACACCCTGACTGTATACAGTCAACAGTCAGCAGTTTCAAGGTCCCTTATAATTAGCGAGGAACCAGACATATGACGTTTCCTGGGGGACTGATCGCTGAGGTCCACTCCCCTGGCGGGCCACAGCAGGCTGTCCAGATGAGGTTGACAGGAAACAACAGAGAGTGTGTGTTGGTGGGACTAGAGATTAGATATGGGAGGACTCGTTGTACTAGAAGACTCGAAAGCTTCTCGTTCCCACCTCCACCCCCTGTGTAGTGTGTGTGTGTGTGTGTGTCTATCTTAAAAACAATTGGGGTTGACAGCCCCTCTCCCAAACATCTCCCTCTCCCAAACATCTCCCTCTCCCCCTCTCCCAAAATCCGTTTCTCCCTATATGTACTTCATTTCACTCACTCACCTCCCCTTCACTCAAACCAACTTCTCTGATTTCCTTTCCTTTGCCTCTCAAATTCACTATTTTCCTCTTCCCCTTCATCTTCGTCTTCCACACGCGTGTTCCTCTCTCACGGTTCCCTCTGGACCTCAGTCTCTCCTCCCATTCCGGGTTCACAGCATGTGTTGCTCCGTGGGAGGGGCGTGGCCGTGCATCAAGGGCATCAGGGTCTGGACGGGAGACTGCGAGGCGTGGGGCGGGGACCGGGGCGGAGACTGCTGGATGTGGCTGTGGGAAAAGGGCGCGCCGTAGTGGGGGATGACAGGCGGCGTGGCCGGCATGACGTAGGGCGCCGGGGCGGGCGCCACACTGGGAGAGTTGAAGACCAGGGAGGAGTAGGCAGAGGTTCCCCCGTGGGAAGACAGCGTGGAGGTGGGGGAGGCCTGCCCGCTGGGGGTATCCGACAGGGGCTGATTGTAGAAGAAGAAAGCACACTGGTGGATGAAGGACTCGATGATTGTCTGGTAGGTGCGCGTGGCCGTCAGGGCGTCCATGGTGGTGAAGTCTGGCCGCATCAGCGTGGGCCAGAAGCAGATGGACAGGTTCTCACTGGTCATTAGGTTCGACCGGTTGTTTTGGCTCACCCTGAAAGACGGAGGAGACGGACGAGGTCAAACAGGATCCAGAGGAATAGAAGAAGGACAATCTCTAAAGAGTCATCAAGGAACACCAGTTGCAGGGTTTCTGCTTTAACCCGTTAGGGTACAACTCTACGGAGGTCAAAGGTTGCACGATGGATGCCCTGTCTTACTTGTTCAAGTGACCGATGACGTATTTGAAGACGTCATAGTTCTCCCTGGGGAAGCGTCGCAGAACCTCTTTCATGGCGTGGACACGCTGATCCCTGTCGTTGATTTCTAATTGGACGGCAGGAGAGGGGAGGGATTAGAGAGGTATGAATGTGGAAACACACTTACGATGGGCAGGCAGACCCAGACAAAGGTCACACCATATTGGGTGTGGGGAGGGTGGGGGGTGGGGGGGGTACTAACTGACACAAAAATACATCCCAGCTGAGACTCAGAAAGTTGCAGAATTTCATAAAAGTTCATCCTAAATTAATTCGCCTCCTATACCCGGAGTGATCCAGAAAGTTCTGTAGGTTGGGCAGTAAATATATCACCCAGATTAGAACTGTTCTTATTATTCCAGTCCTCTGTCCCGCGCCAGATTCTGGACATCAACAAGATCAAATCTTCTCTGATTTCCATCGTACCCCCATCGTACCCTCAATAACACTGGACTGTTTGAACTGTGCAAAATAGAACCGTTGTAATTTGCCAAAAAGACGACAGGTGAAAGTTCCATTTTGACGCAGAGTTGTAATCCAACGATGCTACTAGGATGTTCTGAATGAAACTATGTGTTTTTTAACCCAGTGCACATGTCACACCTACTCATATTAGAGACTAATACTTTGGTATTACTAATACTTTGGTACCCTGTCTGCTCTCGTGCTTGGCTTTTTCCTTTCGTGGCTGTGCAGAATATTGTTTTCCCATACCATGCAGACCTGCAGCCAGGCAACTCTCTGATCTGCATTTAGAAGTGGCTTTCAAATACCCACAATCTAAGCTGTGTCTTATAACCTGTCATTGTGCATCAGGTTCTACAGGCCATTGTGTACGTTTATATTATCTGTCCCGTAATATACGGTTTTATCAAGGTTCCTTGGCAGCTGTGAGGTTTTACACACACACACACACACACACATCCTACCGCTCACTGAGTGATGACCACCAACCATAGTAAAGACTTTGACCAGCCGTGCTTGGCTAAACTTCATCTTAAATCTCCATGACAACGTATTTCAAAACGCAATGACTGTGTGAGAAAACAGTAAAAACTGTGTGCATTAATCGCCTGTTAGAATTATGTTTGCGTCTTCAGGGTGTAATAGTACCCCTGTAATCAATCAATCACCCCCCGGAAGCTCACGCCCCAGAACCTCACGCCCCAGAACCTCACGCCCCAGAACCTCACGCCCCAGAACCTCACGCCCCAGAACCTCACGCCCCAACCTCCTGTGCACAACCCTATCTTCATGTCTTACTGAAGGCCTCCACCAGTTCAATCTGATGACTGTAGGGCACCAGGGGTTCAGGAAGCTCAGAGAAGAAGGCCTTCATGGCCCCAGCCACCGTATTCATAGTAAAGTCCTTCTCCACCAGGTCCAGGTTATGGTCTATAGCAGAATGAGAGAGAGAGACGGAAATAGAGAGAGACACACACACACAGACAGACATGAAAAGACAGACAGAGAGAGAGAGAGACAGAAATAGAGACATACATGAAGACACAGAGACAGAGGGCATTCGTAAGAACTAATTAAATTGGCATTTATTGGCCAGGAACACTTAGACAAGCCCATGAATGTAACAGGTAACCAGGTGCTGCTAGAGGTAAACAACATATAGGGTCAGTATCACGCCCCAAAAGACTTGTGTAACACACGAGATTCATTCAAAAGCACTGGTCTCAAGCCACTATATAGAGTCTGTGTATCTAGGGGTCAGTATGTACACTATATAGTGTTTAGAGTCTGTGTATCTAGGGGTCAGTATGTACACTATATAGTGTTTAGAGTCTGTATCTAGGGCTCAGTATGTACACTATATAGTGTTTAGAGTCTGTATCTAGGGCTCAGTATGTACACTATATAGTGTTTAGAGTCTGTGTATCGAGGGTTCAGTATGTACACTATATAGTGTTTAGAGTCTGTGTATCTAGGGGTCAGTATGTACACTATATAGTGTTTAGAGTCTGTGTATCTAGGGGTCAGTATGTACACTATATAGTGTTTAGAGTCTGTATCTAGGGGTCAGTATGTACACTATATAGTGTTTAGAGTCTGTGTATCTAGGGCTCAGTATGTACACTATATAGTGTTTAGAGTCGGTGTATCTAGGGGTCAGTATGTACACTATATAGTGTTTAGAGTCTGTGTATCTAGGGGTCAGTATGTGCACTATATAGTGTTTAGAGTCTGTGTATCTAGGGGTCAGTATGTACACTATATAGTGTTTAGAGTCTGTGTATCTAGGGGTCAGTATGTACACTATATGACTCACCCTGGTCAAACTGTCTCATCATGCTCTCCATCTCCGCTTTGTTCCCGCTCACCCTGTAGAGCCCCTCAGTGGTGATACCTGACAGGGGGGAGAGAGGGAGAGAGGGAGAGAGGGAGAGAGGGAGGGAGAGGGAGGGAGAGAGGGAGAGAGGGAGAGAGGGGAGAGAGGGAGAGAGGGAGAGAGGGAGAGAGGGAGAGAGGGAGAGAGGGAGGGAGAGAGGGAGAGAGGGAGAGAGGGAGAGAGGGAGAGAGGGAGAGAGGGAGAGAGGGAGGGAGAGAGGGAGAGAGGGAGAGAGGGAGAGAGGGGAGAGAGAGAGGGAGAGAGAGAGGGGGAGAGAGAGGGGGAGAGAGAGGGGGAGAGAGAGGGGGAGAGAGAGGGGGAGAGAGAGGGGGAGAGAGGGGGAGGGAGGAAGAGAGGGAGGGAGGGAGAGAGGGAGGGAGAGAGGGAGAGAGAGGGGGAGAGAGAGGGGGAGAGAGAGGGGGAGAGAGAGGGGGAGAGAGGGGGAGGGAGGGAGGAAGAGGGGGAGGGAGAGAGGGAAGGAGAGAGGGAGAGAGAGGGGTAGAGAGAGAGGGGGAGAGGGGGGGAAGGGGGAGGGAGAGAGAGAGAGGGTGGGGTTTGAAGAGAGTGGGGGAAATGGAGAATGGACAGAAACAAGACACATTAATTACATTTGATTAAAAGTAACAATTAAACATTGCAAATGCGCTGAGAGAAATACAGGCGGAAACCATCTCTGCAAGTAGCTAGGCTGTAGTACCGTAGACAAACAAAAGATAACGTTTGAGGAATTCACTACAACTAAACGATATACCAGAACATACGCTTTGACTATGGTGAAAAACAAACCGTAGACACAAACAATAAGACAAACACGAAAACCATTCAGAAAACAGCTACCGGTAGTCAGAAAAATCTAAGAAAATAAATTACTTCTGCGACTCTGCGAGATTGAAAAGCACTGAGTAAACAAACACATTTAGCGCTGGCTATCGATAAATGGCAATGGAGAAATGGAAAATCACTCCCGCAAGCAGCAATTTATCAAAGAATCAAGAGCAAAAAATGCTCTTAGCCAGAGCCGGTTGTAAATCAGCAACATCCGTTCGTTCATAAATGCCTTGGCTATGACGAGTCAACAAAAACAAAATCAGTGCAATACGTTAATGTCAGAGGTACAAACAGCTTGGATATTATTGACATTATTCACAGATTTCTTGTGTCAGGTTTTGACCGTTCATGCTTATGTCACACAATAGACCTGGCAGTTGACAATCCTCAATGCATAACAATCAAATTTATTTATAATCAATCAAATTTATTTATAAAGCCCTTTTTACAACAAAAGTTGTCACAAAGTGCTTTTACAATCACCAGCCTGAATCCGACAGAGCAAACATCAACAAGTTGAACAAGTTGACACACGTCAATAACAGTGGCTTCACGTTTGGTAGCTTCCCAGAAAAGAAATCACTGGCAATATCTAAACAAACATGAAAGTGCAGGAAAATTGCCTCTATTTCGGGGCGGCAACACAGAAATCCCGCAAAATGTACAATCAAGATGTAAAATGTAAAATGCACTTATTGAGTCTGGCTTTTACAGACAATCACCCATGTTGAGAAACTCCTAATATTATTCTTAGCTACGTCACGTTCCCCAATATCTGCAACCAAAGCCTGACCAGTCCGTTCCACAAAAGGGCAGCCGAACTTTGACCCCCCCAATTACAGGAGAATCTGTGTCACCGGTGACTTCCGGAAGGTCCTCTGCAGTATCATCGCCAGCAGACTCTTAACATTTCCTCAGTGAAAACAATTTCCAGAGCAAATGTCAAATTGGACACCTACCAAAATACCAACATGCCTTACTACTGCCCAGGCTTTTTGAAAGAAGCTTCCTACTTGACACCAGGCGGAACGTCAATTCATCGGTGATGGCATTAGAACAAAATGGCCAGCAGCTGGTCACGCCCTGGTGAGATCTGAAACGTTCACCGGTTTGCAAATGCTGTGCTTGCGTCCCCCAATCAGTACTAACTAGATCTTCCGAACGTATTTCTTTCAGTCGTGGGCCCTGAAGGAGAAAGACAGGCAGTATAAATAGTGTTGCAAATAGCGCCAAACGCCCGGACGACAAATAGAAATTGTATTGATACACAGTTTCCCTGAAGTATACATCTTTCTCCCTCTACGTTGGTCAGGACGTCAATATCACAGGAGACTTTGACCAAGCTGTGTATGCACATACAAATCACAGGCAAGAGGGCTTCTACAAAAAAATCTACAACGAGAGGTACACCTTTGTGTCCCCATCCACTGACTGAGTGTGACCGGTTGTAGATAATTCATATTAGTTAGACAGGCGCTGTTGTTTTCTACTGTCGTTTGCTGCAGTTAAAGATACATCAGTGACAGAGCACTTTCAGTTATCTGGACAGTGAAGGAGTGCAGTTTGTTTAGCTACAGTGAAGGAAGAAAGTACTTGACCGCCTGCTGATTTTGTTCGTTTGCCCACTGACAAAGACATGATCAGTCTATCATTACAATGGTAGGTTTAATTCCACAGTGAGAGACAGAAGAACAACAACAAAAATATTTTCTTCCTTCACTGTATCTAGATGTATCTAAGTGTTCGGCTTTGAAAATGATACACTTTCATTTCAGGGTATTTTAGTTCAAATTAGTTTTACCGTTTAGAAATGACAACATCGTTTATACTAGTTATTCCAGGACAACTTATTTTCTCATGCTGTGTAATGGAACGCCTTACAATGTGTTTGGAGGCATCTGCTTCTGCCAGAAACTACACTATATGGCCAAAAGTATGTGGACACCCGACCATCACACCTATATGAGGTTTTGGACTTCCCATCCCACAACCATCAGCATTAATGTGGAATTGGCCCCTCCTTCACAGCAATAACAAACCGTCCCCAAACCTGAACCATAAAGATGACTCTTCCCTGGAACTAAGGGGACCAAACCAAACCCTGAAACACAGCCCCCCCTTGGCACCCGCCACACCCAGATTGGTTCATCAGAACGGCAGATAGTGACATGTGATTCATCAATCCGGAGAACACGTTGCCAAGGCTCCAAAGTCCAGTGGTGGCGTGTTGTACATCACTCCAGCTGACGCTTGGCATTGCACACGTTGATGTGAGGCTTGTGTACACGTATCATTGGAAGCCAGAACACCCTCTTCACCATATTTTCCAGATGAGGTGGCATGCTGTGGATCTTGCATAATATTTTTCCCCCCCTTTCTGGCCATCACTCTAGTGCCGCTATTGATAGTGTTCTGCAGAAATCAGGGGCAGGTACATTTACGCCTTCCTGTTCCTGCTTTGTCGAACAGTTCCAACGTAGCCTTGATTCAAGACATTGACAGCTTTTTTATGCCTACACAAGTAATGTGATGGAACACGCATGACTAACCAGGGAAAGCTGTGAAGCCACTAAACCCAACACATTAGGTGCTGTGAAAATGAGTTACGAGGTATGAACAGTTCTGTCATTTATTTATGATCAAACCAATATGGACAAAAATACTATCAAATGGAAGCTAAAAATCTGAACTCCACCGGAAATCAATCAAAGAGATGTATTTTATTCAGCCCTTTTTACAAGTTGTCACAAAGTGCTTTCACAAACACCAAGCCTGAATCTCCACAGAGCATGCATCAACAGGTTGATACACACAGTGAAATAAAAACCATGATGGAAGAAATCTTAGAGGAACCAGGCCCGGGTGCGTGGCCAGTCCTGTTCTGGGTGTGCTGGGTGACATTTTTATAATTTAACTGTGTATAGTAATTGTTACAACAAGTCCCAATAAATCATAGACACAAATAAACACTGAGGTTTTGTGTGCTACTGGGGGTACTGTAGTTCAAGAGTAATAATGTAATCATGACCTCTGTTGACCAATTTGTCTCTCTGCCCGCCCCCTCTGCCCGCCCCCCTCTGCCCGCCCCCCTCTGCCCCGCCCCCTCTGCCCGCCCCTCTCTGCCCGCCCCTCTCTGCCCGCCCCTCTCTGCCCGCCCCTCTCTGCCCGCCCCTCTCTGCCCGCCCCTGCTCACTTATTATCCTCTTATCTATATACAACCATCGCCACAGACATGGAAGAAAACTAAAGTGTGGATGGAGAGAGACTCAGGGAGAGAGAGAGAGGGAAGGTCAGAGCAGGGGTTTAGGGAACAAGTGAGGGAGGGAGGCTCAGAGGGGGGAGAGCAGGGTTGAGGGAGGGAGGGAGTGACAAATCCAGAGAGGAGGCAGGCAGTAGGAAATGAGAAGGCTCTCAGTCAAGACGAGCAGCATCGATCCCCTCCCCTCTGTTGATCAATTATCAACAAAAGCTTTTATAGCCACTCCAGGGGAACAGGGGATGGAGGAAGAGGTAGCGGGGAGGAAGAGGAAGAGGGGAGAGAGGGGGAACTGATGGAGTGACATGCAGTGAAGTGTGTGTGTGTTTGGAGGAAGAAAGAAATGGAAGAGATTTGCAGGAGGAAGAGAACAAGAAAAGAGAGAGCCGTTAGAAAGACATGCCACTACGCCAGGAGGCTTCATGATACGAGGGTGGCTTACAAAAGTACATTTTGGCACAGGCAGCCCCAATGTGGGAATTCTGCTGTCGCACTGTGGACCGGAGAGAGAGAGGAAGAATGACGTGGGCACGGAGAGGAGGAAGGGGTGAAGGGAGGGGGGTGTGTGCAAATGCATAGGTCAGAAAGTGCAATGTAGGGGTCAACTCCCATCACTCTCTTTGTTCCGAGAACAGCTCGGGACTTGGTTTCCTTTCCTCTGCCGAGGCCGGGGTCAAACCAAACACTAGCACTTCCTGTGTATGGGTCATCTTCATCCTGTCCGAGCCACCATCTCCTGCTTGAACAGGACGAGCGCTGAAAATCGGTTATTAAGCGCTCATCTCTCCCAGTCTGCCTGGATCTAGGGCACACGATGTAATCAACACGTGCATTAAACTAGCGAGACAAGACTGCATTTACAGATGTTTCACTTCCCAGCACTCTGTCATCCTTACAATTCATGTCAAATGTATTTAAATCTACTCTGCCTGGAACTGAAAGACTTTTACTCCGCACACAGTTGCAAAGACAGACAGACACACACACAGAAGAGTGTGTGTGTGCTGGGTAGTTGGCTCAGGAGACGTGTTGGGTCACTGTCTCTGATGGAGGTCATACAGGTCGTCGGCCCAGAGGTCCAGTCGCCGTCGGCGACAGGCAGCCGTTTTCCATAGGTTACTATAGCGACAAGCCATCACTGGCTGCTGCCCTTTACGACGGCACGGAGTCCGCCGGAACGAGGAGACGTGTGCACGCATGCTAACGCACATTTAGCATTTCTACACCCACAAGGAAAGTGGTCATCAACTTACTGCGTAAATAAACAAACAACACTCTGAAAACTAAGGGAAAACGGGAATGAAATAATTGGAGAGCGATAGAGAAACCAATGGTGCCCGAACTAAAATGTTTCTCATTATTTTACTTAGTTCTTTATACTTGCAACTATTCCAGAATTTCACCACATTGTACATAGCTAACAACATACCATCTGGAATGCAATCATGCCTTTCAAAATAACTGAATGTGTACATTTTATTTAAACCATATTTTGGTTCTTTATCATATCATTTTAGTTTAGATGTAATTGATATGAGGGATTTCGACATTTTTGTGTGTTTAATGTAATCTTAGAATTGTCTATTTATTTTCACTTTCAATAATCACTTCTCATCCATGAGAATCAGAATAGAAAATTAATTGGAAACTGTTTTTCTGGGTATGTATTATGGGTCAATAGTGAAGGGTTTAGGGTATGTATTATGGGTCAATAGTGAAGAGTTTAGGGTATGTATTATGGGTCAATAGGGAAGGGTTTAGGGTATGTATTATGGGTCAATAGTGAAGGGTTTAGGGTATGTATTATGGGTCAATAGTGAAGGGTTTAGGGTATGTATTATGGGTCAATAGTGAAGGGTTTAGGGTATGTATTATGGGTCATTAGTGAAGGGTTTAGGGTATGTATTATGGGTCAATAGTGAAGGGTTTAGGGTATGTATTATAGGTCAATAGTGAAGGGTTTAGGGTATGTATTATGGGTCAATAGTGAAGGGTTTAGGGTATGTATTATGGGTCAATAGTGAAGGGTTTAGGGTATGTATTATGGGTCAATAGTGAAGGGTTTAGGGTATGTATTATAGGTCATTAGTGAAGGGTTTAGGGTATGTATTATGGGTGTAGGTATGCATTATGTAATTTTGAATGCTTGTTGAACCAAGCAAATGTATTCTGTGCACAACACAAAAGTAAATTCAACAGAATTAACACTAGTACAGCCCATGTGTGTCACTGTCAAAACAAGCCATGACCTACACAATAGGACACATCCAAGTTTCAGTCAGAGAGAGAGAGAGAGTGTGTGTGTGTGTGTGTCACTCAGCTGCTAACGGAATGTATTAGCAATTCTAGAGTTGTGTGTTCGAGACAACCTATACGGACCCCTGACTAATTCTCTCATATTACAGAATTTTAAGTGATTTCATTTGTTTTCCTTTCAAAATCTTTCATTCTGTTTGCTGTTTTATTTGACAGTGAAACTGAAAATGTATGCAAAAAATATGTTTAAAAATAAATATTGAATGTATATAACGTCATGTCTTTTAATTGGTTATAACACATAAGGTGTGAAACTAAAACCATACAAACGTTGGTAAACTTCCTTGTCTGCTGCTGTATGAAAAACAAGTTAATGCACTTCTGTCGCATTCCATCCTGACATGCGTTAGGTATCGTATGTGTGTGTGCGTTTGTATGTGTGTGTGTGTGTCTGTGTGTGGTAGGTATCGTATGTGTGTGTGTGTGTGTCTGGTATGGTGTGTGTGTGTTTGTGAGTGTGTGTGTGTGTATGTGTGGTAGGTATGGTATGTGTGTGTTAGGTATGGTATGTGTGTGTGTGTTAGGTATGGTATGTGTGTGTGTGTTAGGTATGGTATGTGTGTGTGTGTGTGTGTTAGGTATGGTATGTGTGTTGTAAGTATGGTGTGTGTGTGTGCTGTAGAGATCCGAGTTGGGACAAACCACAAACCAAAAGCAAACGTGTTGGCGATGCGCATGGACATTAAAAGCTGTCTCCCGTCAGGTCCTAAACGACAGAAGGTCCACTGTGTCACAAGTCACAGAACATGTTACTGACGGTTATCGGAGAAATTTGTCCCAGCACGGAGTGGATCACACCTGATGGGTATGATGCCCACGATGACCTCTGTCAGACTGCCAGAACAGGACCGTGGACACAGGTGTCTGGTCCAACGAGTCCCGTGTTCCTTTACGTCATGTGACTGGTCGTGTGAGCGTGCCGTTGATGGCACCTGGATGAACTGTGATCGAACCGGTGGAGAGACTGTGATGCTCTGGGCAATGTTCTGTTGGGAAACCCGGCATTTATGCGGACATCAACACGACACTCACCTAAACATTGTCGCAGACCAGATACACCCCTTCATGGCTACCTTCGTTGTATTCCCTGATGGCAGTGGTCTCTTTTGGCAGCATAATGCACTCTGGCACATGGCACACCAAATCCCTCAGATATAAATCTGGATGAGCATCTGTGGGATGTGCAGAACCAACAAGTCCAACTGCCCTCCTCGTCACAAGTTACAGGACTTGAAGGATCTGCTGCTAATGCTTTGGTGCCAAATCGAACGGGACCACATGAGGGGTCTTGTAGAGTCCACGCCACGGTGGGTGAGGGGCTTTTGGCGGCACAGGGAGGACCAATGGATTATTGTCTTCATTACGGATTGCATAAAAGAATTAACCTACCCAACCCTGGTTCTATGTTTCTAAACCCTTCATGCGATCACAAAGAAAAGCTAAGCCCAATGACTGTTCCAATTTCCTGCACTGTGACATTGATTTGAAAAAGAAAGCTACCGGGCAGAAATGACCAATACCTCACGGACTTAAAATCGAGAGTGAAAGAAAAACAGCAGTCATTCTGATCGGGGGAAACGTAGAAACAAAGCACCATGGGAAAAACACTCAACCCTGAGTGAAGCGTTTCCCGAAAATATCGGTTATTAAATTAGTATTATTTTTACCGTGACAGAAGAGGGAAGTTGTGTGAAAAGCTGAAATGTACAGTTTTGACGACAAAAGATAAGGCTTCCTGACACATTCAGAACTAGAACATAACAATTGTGGTCCTAGTTTTTCTCAGTCAATGCAGGCGTAGTTTCATTCATATATTTATCTTCAGACGTTGTTGCGGTTAAGATATATTTATATGTGTGTAGGTAACACTATTATAATTATCATGGCCCTCGGTCTCATCATTAATTATATGTAAACTTTTTTAATATAACTAACCTAATTTCAGTAAAAATAAAATCTATAGAAATGAGAAAGAGAGAGAGCAAGCGAGAGATAAGCGGGGACATTGAAAATGACGCTGGAGTAGAGCAGACGGGAAATGGTGGATTAGGTGCGAAGAGGGGAAGGAGGTGGTGTTTTGTGTGTGTGTGTTCCTGTCTTGGACAAGAAGCTCTATCTGACTTGGGATAAGGCTTCCGCTTGGAAATTCGTTGGGCGGATAAAACACGGATTTAGGTAATGTTTAGGCAAGCGAAAAAAGGGGCCATTTTTCATTAACAGGACTGAACCAACTTGTGTGTGTGTGTGTGTATGTCACCGAACTCTGCCCCCGGTGGTAGCTAAGTTCAAATGCTCCTGGGCGAGGAAGGTTCCGGAACCGCCCTGGAGCCTTTTCTGGACTGTGCATGATGATTTACCTGGTGACAGTAACTAGTGTCATCGCAGAGGAGACGGCTGCTTTCGCATTCCGATTTTAAACTCTGAATGGGAACGTTTTTCGCTGATGAGAGAGATTACCCAGGAATGCACAGCCAAACGGCAATATTGCAAGTTATCACTCTGGCATCCTCACACACCCACAACAACAGAAAAGACTGCACGCTTGTTTTTGGATTTTACACAGAACGCTCTCATTCGTGCTTTTACAGCTCGAAATGTTGCTTATAGAAATGTATTCAGACCCGTCACGTCAATATGCACAAACACACACACACACGCACACACGCACACAATTGTGAGTCTCTTAAGGCATGAGTACCAGCTGGTGCCAGGCTGAGTGGCCAGCAGGGGAAGTGAGGTAGCACCAGGGTCACCAGGCCAGAGGCCCATCTGTGGACACGGACCCACAGGGAGATGGAGAGAAACAGCTACACCCGACCAAATGAAGAGAGTAAGAGAGATGGAGATGGAGAGAGAGCTGGAGAAAGTGAGAGAGAGAGAGAGAGATGGAGAGAGAGAGAGAGAGAGAGAGAGTGAGAGAGTGAGAGAGATAGAGAGAGTAAGAGATCACCATATCAGAACTAGTGCCATTCAGACTCCACCAGAAAACCACACCACTACTGGTGCCATTAGGACCACTCTAATAGAACCCAGGCGCCGGTGAAAGATATCAGCCAATATAGAGGGTTGGGTGGGGTTTTAGCTGGACCTCTACCAGCACCACCGGGAAACACCAACAGCAGAACACCTCCAGGAGAGAAACACAGTGGTGAATGGCAAGAGAGACATCCAGACAGAAAGCTCTCTTATCACAGGAGCAGGCACCGTTCTAATTTAGGTAGAACAACAGAACCTTCGTCGAGGGAGAACCACCAGTCCCACCAGACAGCGCCGATAAAACACTGACCGAGGGAGCTGAATAAAAAGATGGAGAAATGGAAATGTGGGGCTGAATAGAGAAATGGAGAGTGCAGACACAGCCAGTTGAGGAGTCCACACCCTCTATACACCAGGCTATTGATATTCTCAATCGTCTCACCAATCAATAGCATCTATTCAAAACAACAGAGCCTTTGTGTCCTGGACGTGTCGCCAGGTAGTTGTCAGTGCCAGCGGCAAAAAAAACACACAGACGCAAGCTCTTTTTTCATGGATACCTTATCTTTAGCTGGGCACCCTTGATGATAAAACCCCAGGGGGTCTTGCTCAGACTGGTTCTTCGGCTTGATAGTTTGCTTACCTGTCGCCTCGATATATCGGATACACTTCTCGATGAAGAGCGGGATGGGCCTGTCGGCAGTCACCACGTTGACCAGCGGCACGCCGAAGTAGTTGCTCTCTACTTTAGATATGGAGTGCCTGGGCTTGGGTCGCGGTTTCTAAGAGGGAGAGATGAGGTTGGGAAGGGGAGGTGGGAGACGGGAGGTGGGAGACGGGAGAGCGGAGGTGGTAAGGAGAGGAGGTGGTAAGGAGAGGAGGTGGGAGACAGGAGAGAGGAGGTGGGAGACGGGAGAGAGGAGGTGGGAGACGGGAGAGAGGAGGTGGGAGACGGGAGAGAGGAGGTGGGAGACGGGAGAGAGGAGGTGGGAGACGGAAGAGAGGAGGTGGGAGAGAGGAGGTGGTAAGGAGAGGAGGTGGGAGACGGGAGAGAGGAGGTGGGAGACGGGAGAGAGGAGGTGGTAAGGAGAGGAGGTGAGAAGGAGAGGAGGTGAGAAGGAGAGGAGGTGAGAAGGAGAGGAGGTGGGAGACGGGAGAGAGGAGGTGGGAGACGGGAGAGAGGAGGTGGGAGACGGGAGAGAGGAGGTGGTAAGGAGAGGAGGTGAGAAGGAGAGGAGGTGAGAAGGAGAGGAGGTGGGAGACGGGAGAGAGGAGGTGGTAAGGAGAGGAGGTGAGAAGGAGAGGAGGTGGGAGAGAGGAGTTGAGTTCATTATCTATGTCTTTTAGACCACAGAAACATGGACAGACATTCAGAACATTTTAATCCACCCCCATAAGGCATCATCCAGAGCTTACACAACAGCCCAGCTGTCCGCTCCCTGAACTGGATTACAGGGCTGAGACAAGATATCACACATTCCTGTCTTTAGCCGTGAGTGATATGCATCGCCAGTCCCCCTTTCTCCTCTCTGTGTTGTCTCCATGCAGAAAATCCTCCTCCATCCAGGAAACCTAGTGGCTGGAACCTCTGACCAGTATCCACATGGTGGTGGGATTAAATTCCAGGGCCGGCAAGGTGCAAATAAATCTGTAGTTCTATTCCTAAGTAAGACCTATATAACTGCCAGGCTCTGATAGCTCCCAGGCTTTCATCATGCATGATTTGTGCCAAAAACACTGCACATCGAAGGGGTCGTGTTAAACGCAAAAGCCAAATATCCTTCATCTATACAAACTAATTTGAAGTCATCAGCACACACCACTAGGCTACAGATACATCTACACTGGTCAGACATAAGCCCTACATCACCTGACCCAGCGCCCTACATCACCTGACCCAGCGCCCTACATCACCTGACCCAGCGCCCTACATCACCTGACCCAGCGCCCTACATCACCTGACCCAGCGCCCTACATCACCTGACCCAGCGCCCTACATCACCTGACCCAGCGCCCTACATCCCCTGACCCAGCGCCCTACATCACCTGACCCAGCGCCCTACATCACCTGACCCAGCGCCTTACATCACCTGACCCAGCGCCCTACATCACCTGACCCAGCGCCCTACATCACCTGACCCAGCGCCCTACATCACCTGACCCAGCGCCCTACATCACCTGACCCAGCGCCCTACATCACCTGACCCAGCGCCCTACATCACCTGACCCAGCGCCCTACATCACCTGACACAGCGCCCTACATCACCTGACCCAGCGCCCTACATACCCTGACCCAGCGCCCTACATCACCTGACCCAGCGCCCTACATCACCTGACACAGCGCCCTACATCCCCTGACCCAGCGCCCTACATCACCTGACCCAGCGCCCTACATCACATGACCCAGCGCCTTACATCACCTGACCCAGCGCCCTACATCACCTGACCCAGCGCCCTACATCACCTGACCCATCGCCCTACATCCCCTGACCCAGCGCCCTACATCACCTGACCCAGCGCCCTACATCACCTGACCCAGCGCCCTACATCACCTGACCCAGCGCCCTACATCACCTGACCCAGCGCCCTACATCACCTGACCCAGCGCCCTACATCACCTGACCCAGCGCCCTACATCACCTGACCCAGCGCCCTACATCACCTGACCCAGCGCCCTACATCCCCTGACCCAGCGCCCTACATCACCTGACCCAGCGCCCTACATCACCTGACCCAGCGCCCTACATCACCAGGTTTTACATGCCTATGATCCCCCTCGAAATTACGAGTAAAACGAAAGAGAAATGTGCCTTGTTTTCCACAATCATTCACAAAACATTTGAGTTTAAATTGACATGTAGCCAAAGACGAGTCACACCTAACACTCGAGAAGTCATAATGGCCTGGTGGTGCTGCTCTACCAAACACAGAAGACGGGATGTGGGAGGGAGCTTCTGGCAAGTATAAATTAATAAATTACCGATTGAATATTCTTCTCGGACACATTTAGAGGAAATGCCTGTATTATGCAGTGTGCCAGTCGTAGTTTGTGATTCGGGAAATATTGTTTGTATTAGCTGACACTGGTGGGGCGCTTATTATGTATTTGTTTGTTTGTTTGCCATTAGCGGCTAGCACACTGTCTCTTCCTGCAGTTTTCCCTTCTTTCCCTTCCCTTTGTGTTGCTTTTGAGACAGGATATGTGGCCAGGGCTGAGAAGACAAAACGGAACACCACACAAAAATAATACCTTTTTAAGAACAAAGATTTTGCTATGAGAGCAGGGTTTCACCATTTTTTATGTTTTTTTAACCATCTCTCTTCGGTGCATGAGACATATTGGAATGTGTCTAGGTGACGGAGGAATTTAAAATGTTCCACTTGTAGACTGAGGAGGTTTTTAAAAGGCTGCCAGAGCAGTGAGGAAAGAGGAAATATTTGTCAGGCCTCTTGTGCAGAGACAACGGAAAGAGACAGAGCGAGAGGCAAACAGACTGAGAACGACAAGAGGAGAGGCAGACAGACAGACAGACAGACAGACAGAGAGAATGACAAGATAGAGAGGCAGGCAGACAGAGAAAGAAAGAGACCGAGCGAGAGGCAGAGCGAGAGGATGAGCTCTGCCAAGTCTGCCAGCCACAGCCTGAGGTGAACTGAGTTTAAACTGGGGGAGAGGCGTGTTTAGTTTCTGCTGTGTGCTCACTGCTCAGGCCAAATGGTAGCCAGGTCGAAACATGCTCACAAAAATAACTGGTCGGTTGAACCATGACCCCGGGTCAGGTCTTCAGGGTCACTATCTGTTCGTTAGAACAACCTGAAACCAGCCTAAGTAGCCTGAGGGGAGACAGGGCCACAGCTGTTTCAATCCAGACCTTCATCATCATCATTAAGAGACAGCTGACTGGGTAGTAATAAAGGTTCTAACGTGCATGGAACGGAGAACCAGGTCCTGGGTCAGCCTCACGTCTCAGCACCATTAAGCACTGGGAAAAAGTCATTTTCAGTTTGCTCGTTCTGGGTGGTGAAACTCTATATACGAGCAGACACATATAGAATAGATGGTCTCATATAGATCAGTGTGGCAAAGCACAATTCAGTGCCATCAGTATCAACGACAAAACATATGATAAAATGAATCAACTTACTACCGTGTTTTTCCCGTCTAAACGACTATAACATTAAAGCCAATGGAGTAGGGACAATGTCAGTGAACAAATCACTTAGCCGCCGTCCACACTGGTAATAATCACCCAAAGGCAGGCAGACAGGCAGACAGGCAGACAGACAGACAGACAGACAGACAGACAGACAGGCAGTCAGACAGGCAGACAGGCAGTCAGACAGACAGGCAGTCAGTCAGACAGACAGGCAGTCAGACAGACAGACAGGCAGTCAGACAGGCAGACAGACAGTCAGACAGGCAGTCAGTCAGACAGACAGACAGACAGACACAGGCAGTCACAGGCAGTCACAGACAGGCAGTCAGACAGACAGACAGGGAGACAGGCAGGCAGGCAGTCAGACAGGCAGTCAGACAGACAGGCAGTCAGACAGACAGACAGGCAGTCAGACAGGCAGACAGACAGTCAGACAGTCAGACAGACAGACAGACACAGGCAGTCACAGGCAGTCACAGACAGGCAGTCAGACAGACAGACAGGGAGACAGGCAGGCAGGCAGTCAGACAGGCAGTCAGACAGACAGGCAGTCAGACAGACAGGCAGTCAGACAGACAGGCAGACAGACAGGCGGTCAGACAGACAGGCAGTCAGACAGACAGGCAGTCAGACAGACAGACAGGCAGTCAGACAGGCAGTCAGTCAGACAGGCAGTCAGACAGGCAGACAGACAGTCAGACAGACAGTCAGACAGACAGTCAGACAGACAGGCAGTCAGTAAGACAGACAGGCAGTCAGACAGACAGACAGGCGGTCAGACAGGCGGTCAGACAGGCGGTCAGACAGGCAGTCAGACAGGCAGTCAGACAGGCAGTCAGACAGGCAGTCAGACAGGCAGTCAGACAGACACAGGCGGTCAGACAGGCGGTCAGACAGGCGGTCAGACAGGCGGTCAGACAGGCGGTCAGACAGGCGGTCAGACAGGCGGTCAGACAGGCGGTCAGACAGGCAGTCAGACAGGCAGTCAGACAGACACAGGCAGTCAGACAGGCAGACAGACAGGGAGACAGGCAGGCAGGCAGGCAGGCAGGCAGGCAGTCAGACAGGCAGTCAGACAGACAGGCAGTCAGACAGGCAGGCAGTCAGACAGGCAGACAGGCAGTCAAACAGACAGACAGACAGGCAGGCAGTCAGTGACAGGGTGGATTCAGTCTCCCAGCCGGTCTAATCATACACACGACCTTCACTCCCACTTAGGCGACACTTACGTCACGGCCACTCTGTGTGAATGAGCCGCGGCAGGCAGATAAAGACTGACAGCGTTCAGATGCTTTACTGCAGCGTGTCAGTGGGAGATACAGTGACAGAGAAAGCGGAGTCAGAGCCCGTGTGTAAGTCCCATTACAATCGCTCAGTCCTTTTCGATTAGCAGGAAGGTAAAGACAGCCAGAGCCAAAAGGAAGAGATGGAGAAAGTGAGGTTGGGGGAGGGACTTAACCCGGGGCATGTCTACTGCTCTCCGGGCATGTTTCAGTGCTGCGCTAGAGTACTACTGAAATCACACCGCTCGGTAGGAAAACACAACTGCCAATCACTTCATTGCGTAGGACTTCGACCTATCACGGCCTTAGGGCGGGTCTGATTTAAGGCATTGGCGCAATGGGGGGAATAGCACCAGATTGTGGACACAGAAACAATCTCTAAACAGAGCATGTCACCAGCCTGGTGGGTCGGGCTGCACAGCTCAAACAACCAAAGAAAGGTTTCTTGCCAAAAAAATGCATGTCCTTTTTTCTTGCAAAAAAAGGGCATTCATCAGGTTTGTAATTCGTGGGTGTCTGTGTTAAACCCACGTCTGTTTTAATCCAGGATTAAGCATCTCTAGAGAATGACACTGGCTGGAATAGGATTCAATAAAGGATTCCCCCCGCATTTCAGGCTAGTCGCTGCCCTTGGATGAAGAAAATCCCTGAAACTAAACTGGAAAAAAATGTAACCAGTGTTTCTGTCCAATTATAATGAGCTATGTGAGCAGGGTTGATAGCTGTTTAAAGGCCTCCAAACGAGATGGCCTGAAGAGTATTATGTCAGTTTGTGGAATAATGACAGCACACACATTACATAACCCTACACACTGACAAACACACACACACACACACACACACACACACAGCAGGTTGTAGCCTGAACACGCTCCCGGTTCATTATAAAGCTTTATACCCGAGCTAGACGAGTTCAGTAGCTCGAGTTTCGTTGCGCTTCTGCTCGTGATTGGTGCAAGTTCCTAGATCTCCTGCTGGTCAGATAACCGAAAGCCCACAGAGTGAGGGAAGGTTGGGCTTATTTAAAGAGCTTGCAAGGAACCAATCTCCTCTATAGCATGTCAGAATCAAATGAGACGGGCTCCACTGAACAGAGAGACGTTACAGGTAGAAAAGTAATGAAGACAGGCTGAGAAGCCTCCCTTAGGCAATCATTTAGGGCACTGTGCTAATTATTGTCGGCGCAGTTCGCACAGGTGAAGTAAAATGCCCAACAACTCATGCGGAAACGTGCCGGACAAACGTTGACGTCAAGTAACTTTGGTGAAGACGTAACTACGAAACAGATGGAAGTGATTAAATTAGTTCGTAACAGCTTCTTAGCGAGAGTGTGATGAGACAAAATCTTATAAAAGCACAGATGTTCTACCAAGTGAGTGTTAGATAAATAAAAACATTTAATGGAAGAGAATCCAATCTGTGGTGTTAGTATTGATCAGTATTAACGTCACAATCTGTTTGTAGGTCGACTATTTCTTTTTTCATCCACTATGTTAACCAATCACACAAGTTCATTATCTACTTACTGAATAGAAAAATAGAGTAAATGAGTAAAACACATCAGAAATGTGTGTGTAAACTTAACAACAACACACACACACACACACACACACACACAGAGATACACACCTTGGTGTTTCGACGTAGGCTCCTGAGAATGTTCCTCCTCTTGGGGTCCTCACCCTCCTCATTTAGGGAGTTGTCCCCCTTGTGGGCCCCGCCCAGCTCCTCGGGTACCTTGGGCGGCCCCAGCTCGTCATCGCTGCCGATGGAGAAGCTTGTTCGGAAGTTGCTGAACTTGCCCAAGCGTTTGGAGCGATCGCGATACAGCCGCGGCTTCACACCGGGAGCGGACAGCTTCCGTCTCCTCTCCAACGAGCTGCAGTCAGCCTCGCTGTCCGAGCCATTGCCGCCGCCATTGGAATGCTTGCTTGCGTTGCGAATGGTAATGATCTTGCCCTGCGTGCTGTCTTGGGGAACGGAGTAGATGCTCTCTTCCTCCGTCGGTCGAGGCTTGCACACGGCATCCAATGGCTCCGCGTAGTCCGAGTGCTCGTTTCCACCGTCGCTGCCTGGCGCCCAGGTGACATTAGGGGTTAGGGAGCGGCGGTTAGTCCCTTGCTGGTCCACGTAGGGCCCCAGGTTGACTTTACGCACGGGCTTGGGCTTCACCTTGGGCGGCACCTTGTTGTTGAGCCTGCTCTCGAACGCACTGATGTCGGTGATGACTGAGAAGGTATCGCTCGGGTCGAGCTCAGGGAGTTTGAAGCCACCGAGCTGGGTGGTGAGGGTGCCGTCTATGTATGGGGACGAGGGCTCCAAGTCCTCCTCTGAGTCCAGCAGGTTGTTGATGGGGCTGGGGGAATTGCAACGGGCCGGGCTCATGCTCTCCGAGGTGCAGGCCTCTGCGACGTTATCGTACATGTGGGTGGCCTCCACTATTGTGCGTTTCTCCACAACCTCCTTCAGGAAGGGCTGGAAGAGGTCGATCCTGTGCAGACCTCCCACCACCCCCCCGTGGCCACACACCACAGTGTTGAACTTGGCCTCGATCTCTCGGGCCAGCTCCTCTCCCTGGCTCACCTGCTCCCTGGCCAGCTCGGAGTCCGAGAGCTCGGCCTGGCTCTCCCCGACGGCCAGCAGCTGCACGGGAATGATGTCCTGCACCTCGCAGAGGAACGCGCAGAGGGTCTCCATGGACGCCTTGCGTCGGGCTGAATACACAGCGATGTAGCCGTGCACTAGCCGGCTCTTCCGTAGGGCGAATGAGGAGTGGAAAGAGAGCAGTGACAGGTCAACAGTTTGCCTCTGGGTCCCCACCGTGAGTTCCAGGAGCACCGAGGTGCCACTGCTAAGGCTTGAGGCCGGTCGACAGTGCTGGGGCATTAGGAGTGGCGAGAGCAGCTGCTCCACGTCATAATCATCCCCACACATCAGGCACATGACTATCCGCAGGTCTGTCTCAGGGACAGGCTGGGAGTGAGAGTCTCTGAAGGCCGAGGGCGGGGAGCTGCTGCCGATGCTCCCGGGGGGGCGGCGGCACTCTAACAGGCCCTTCAGAACCTGGTTGATCTGCCTTTCGTTCACATTGCGTCCGTAGCCCGTCCCAGGCGAAGCGGGGTCCAGGTAACAACACTGTAGCTTCCCGGCCACCTGTTGTCCCTGGTAGATGAGTGAGTGGGCCGTATCCCCGCCCATGTCCCCGATGGACCCGACGCCCCGTTTGGTAACCAGGAGCAGGCTCATGGGGAGTTGGAACAGGCTATTTTCTCTCCGGCCTAGCGTGGACTCTCTCAGCTTCTCGATGCTCTCCACAATGTATGCCAGTGACTCCTTGGAGTTGTAGAGACACAGGACTCCATGGGGGGTGAAGGTGGGTGTGTGAAAGGAGTTTACCGGCAGGCGTACGTTGCCCTCTATTGGCCGGAGGGATAACTCGTACATTTTCCCATCCAGTACGTAGCGGTCATCATTGGCGCACAGTGCCCTGATCTCATTGGCCAGTTCTCTACCTAGACCATCTTTACCCAGAATCACCAGGTTTATCCGGTCTGCCTTCCCATCGCCCATTTTTTGGCTATCGAAGAAGGAGTATCGAGTAGGGAACTTGGATGCTAAAACCTGTTCGATCTTACAGTCTACACAGTGGGGGCTATTGGGGCAAGTCTCCTTGGTGGGGTGGTATACAAAGTGGATATGCTTAAGTACCAGAGCATCCCTTTCAGCTTGTAATTTTTGCAGGGCCTTGAACCGCGGCTCCTCCCCCAACATCTCTTGGATGGCCCCCATCTTCTCCTTGCTGGGCTTTGCGTCCACCTCCAGCTCATAGAAGAGCTCGGAGTACTCCAGCAGCAGCTCCTGAAAGTCCTCCTTGGCACGGTCGATGATCTGTTTCTGGTGCTTGTTGTAGATGTCTAGGTACTCCGGTTCCTCTAGCCACTGATAAAAGTCTTCATTCATTATAAAGCTGCGTGCCTCCTCCCAGGGTTTACCCGCCGTGATGAAGGGTGAGGAAATTAGTTTGTCCTTAAACTCCCATCTCATCTCCGCCCGTTTACGCTCGTTTCTCAGCAGCTCCAAGTGGGTATCGTAAACATTCTCAGCCATTGGCGTGTCCAGGAGATCTTGCGGAATCCTTTCGTCGTCTAGGTTGTCAATATGTGGCTTGGTGTCCCAGGGCGTGTCCAACACAACAAACCAATCAGGGAAATCCTGCTTGGTCTCCAGGACCTTCTGGACACCAGACCAACTCAGGTGGTCAATTTCCTCTAAATCGAAGACTAGGGAACTTAGTGCGTGAGGCAGTTTGCTGAGGTAAACCTTCCGCCTTTGCTCGATGTGATCCTTTTTTAGCCTGAGAACGTGCTCCTGGAAATGCTTAAGCGCTTTGGCCGTGCCCTCGAGGAACACATAATCCTTATACTCAGAGGAGGTCTGCATACGCCGTTTGGTATTGGCCCATGTCTCATTGTGATTTTTCACAATGCAGCTGATCAGCCATTCGTAGCGGTCTTTGGCCGTGGCGATCTGCTGGCTCTGCTGCTTCAGAGCCTCAAAGTAGGGGATGATCTTCGGTTTGCCCCGGCCCTTGTCGATAAGCTGCACCAGTGTCAGGAACGCCAGGTCCACATTGACATTGGAGCGGGCTGACGTCTCAACCACCTGAAGGTTCTTCTTGGTCAGGGCGAACGTGTGCGAGTCCTTGATGTAACGCTCCACGCCCTCGTCACACTTGGTGAGGACGAGCACCACCGGCTTCTTGTTTTTGGCTAGCTGGTTATAAAGGTTGGTGACGAACTTCATCTGGTCGTCGAAGCTGCGGTTCATTCCCCTGCTGACGTCCACGCAAAGGAGGAAGCCGTCCACCATCAGCTTGCCCTCGGGCATTTGCTTCTGCTCGAAGTCCTGCTCCAGGCCGAGCTGGTCCGTGCAGAAGTACATGAGCTTCTCCGCCGATGCCAGCTTGTTCGCTGCCGCCCTCTTGATGTAGGGCTGGAGGGCCGTGGAGCGGTGTGGCTGAAACGTCTGGTCGTCGATGAACTCCGTCTGCTCCACCACGTGCATCCTGCATTCGGGCCCCTCCTCCATCAGCCGCCCCGTTTCCCCCCAGAACAGGAAGTGATCATTGTTCACCACACGCCCGCCGAAGTCGCTGGTGCTGAGCACGGAGGTGTGTTCCAGGTAGAAGTCATCGGCGCTGGGTCGGACAAAGCGGTTGCACAGGCATGACTTGCCCACGCCACACTGCCCTTTCTCTTTCTCTGTGCCGGACAGGCCCACCACGACCAGGTTGTAGGTGGGCGACTTTGCATCTTGCTTTTTGGCCATCATCATCGAACACAGACACTCATCCTGCCATGACCACAAGCTCTAGGGAGGAGACTGACTGGTGGTCTTTCCATACAAGGATCGTTACTGGCCTTCGGTCTGAACCTATCAGAAAAGAAGAAGAAACAGAAGAGGAGAAATGTTTTAATTGAAAAATCACTGTAGGCAAAATGCGTTGTTATCATTACACCAGTGGCAGGGTTTTGCCTCCCTCATTTACATCCCCACGTCATTGTTGTGCAATATTGATAAGGTTCATCTCTAATACAACTTCACGGCTGAATGTTTCTTAAAAAGATTTAGGTCAGATGCATTGCTATGGAAATACATGACTCTAACCCAGCATCACCATAGTAACTGTTAACTAACACACCCATTCACATTTAACCCATTCTTATTCATTCCACTGCGAAGAACACTAACACAAATGTCCCGAAGGCCCGTTTGCTATATTTCAGGCTTTGTAAGTTTCAAACACCCAAACAGGATCTTAGTTGAGGATAGATAATTATATAACTTCTAACAATACTGTCTCCAAGCGTGCAGTTCTCCAATACGTGTCGTGATTTAATTATCTCACAATCATACTCTTCCACAGATGTACAGAGAGAGAGAAAATGGGGACAAAAAGGCAAAGAGAGAGCGAGATAAAGGCTTTGATAAGCGTTCCACTGGTGAGAGTTACTAATTGGCCGACCAGGGAAGCCCAACTGAATTCGAAAAGGCTGTATTGCGTGTCAGCCACAACCCTCCATCAAAAACACATTTTCCTCTGGTCCCTGCGAAAGGACTTGGCGGACGGATTGGTCCGACTGATGTAGCATACCCAATTATGATCTCAAATTTAATGTCCACACGTTCGCCGAGGCAGTTATAGCAGTTCAATTCGGTACAACAGCGTCCGGGGATATCGCTTGCAGATGGCACCGAGCCAAGCCCCGGCACACTGATCTCTGAACAGGCACGTTTGCCACAACACCACAGACCCAATTGCCAGAACACAGGCGTACAAATCATAAATGCGGCTATGGGTCGAACTGAACGAAGGAGACAACGTGCATGGTGAATTGATGGACGGGGCCTTTTCGAAACAGCCAGGCTTGCTAAAAAAGGAAACCACAAGACAAAGCCCCCGAAGTATTAAACAGGCCTGTATCCAGTGTAAAACACCACCAACCAGTTTATGTTCATTCAGCTGTGTGTTCAGAAAACACATTAAAACCCCTGTTACTCATGAATTGGGCTTTTGAGGCCCTGTTTATAAAGTACTTCAATCCTACTGGTTTAGTTAGTCCAAGAGTAAGTCTATCTTAATTCAATCACATGTTTGAATAGCACAATTTTAGGTCATAACAATTATTTCCATGTACGTTATATTTGCCTAATGTAAAACAATACTGATTATGAGTTTAATGGGCCTGAACGTCACATCATTTAGGAGATTATGTTACTATAAGTGTTCCTATAATGCATGCCCCACCGCGCAATTAGACATTAATATATTCACAGGGGGAAAAATGTCACAGACATTAACTTTTTTTTAAAAACACAATTTAAAAACGCCCGAAAATAGTTTTAATAAATTGGCAGATTTTCACAAACAAAATCTGTGCTTGTAGTTTATTCAGTGGATTTTACTTGAGGGATAATCGTCACATGTAGCTGATTTGGCGAGTGCCACTGACTATAACGCATGCATGCATCTAATTCCGGGTAATGTCCCTGCTAAACAGCAGCCTGATGAGAAACAAGTACAAAAAAACGTGAAAATAGGGCCACGTAAAAACTGGTATATTTCCCCTTTAATATCGTTTAAATGTTAGCCGTCATATGCTATCACAGATAATGAAATAGTAAAAAACAAGGAAAAGCCTAAGTAAGTTGACATTCAAAGGTGGGAAGACTGGCTGTCATCTTTGTGGTGATAATTAGTTTTAACGTCAAACAAATTGAAATGGCTTCTAGGTAAATCGCAGCAGTTCGTGTCTCAGACGACGGTGGTCACGCCAAGATATAATGAGGGAAAAATTCAACCTCTGACCCGGAAGGGGTCTAACAAACTCACAACGTGGGAACGAACATGCCGTCGAACAAATGCGCTTGCTGGTGAAAGTAAAATATTTTTCTGGAGCCAGTATGACAGGTTTTTATCTGATTCTTTTTGTACGTTATTCAAGAAAGACTTCGAAACCAGGCCTCGTACAGACTTTGTGACAGCAGGGAGTATCGGTTGGCAGTCTCCTATGATGTGGGGACCTACGCGACACTATAAACTAACCATTTAATCACAGCTTTGCATTTAATCACAGCTTTCTTAAATGCAAATCTGGCAAAACAAGATTGGAAAATAAAAGTTTTGTGCAGTAAAAATGCTCTTTGTCAATTGGAAGTTAAGATTTGGACAATTGCTTTCATTATTTCAGATTTCAATAACCGCTGGAAGGCTTCACGAAGGCAGGGTCTCAGCTCTCTGGATTTGTCTAACAAAATGCGGCAGTACAAACCAATAAAAAGAGAGGCAAAGTGTTGTTGTTAGACCTTGTTGTGCCCTGGTTTCTAAGCTCTCACGCAATTTCTCTGACCTTCACATTAAAGCACAAAAACCGACTCAGTGATTGTCTTGACCAATTAGAACGACAGAAATTGCAGGGCACGCAGGCTGTGCACAACACACACACACACACACACACACACACACACAGACAGACACAGCTCGAGGCACTCTCTCCACATTCCTACGTTAGCCTGGTTAGCTAGCAAGCGTGGCGTAAGGTTGCTTCTGACGGGCAAAAGCAAAAAAAAAACATAAGTAGCCTTGCCACAACAGAAACCGTTCATGCTTATGCATGGAAACTAGAGAATTTTTCAGTCTGTTCAATTATATGACACTCCAGCAGCTGCAAAGAGTCTAGCTAAGTGGGTGTCACTCTGGCTAGTGTAACAGTGGGTTAGGGTTAGTTAGGGTAAGTGGGTGTCCTGTTACACTAGCCAGAGTGAACAAGTGGGTGTCCTGTTACACTAGCCAGAGTGAACAAGTGAGTGTCCTGTTACACTAGCCAGAGTGAACAAGTGGGTGTCCTGTTACACTAGCCAGAGTGAACAAGTGGGTGTCCTGTTACACTAGCCAGAGTGAACAAGTGGGTGTCCTGTTACACTAGCCAGAGTGAACAAGTGGGTGTCCTGGTAGCCAAAGTGGAACAAGGCCAAAATACACTCCAGATATAGATGTTTATTGTTTTCATGTTTTATAGACATACACTATATAGCCAAAAGTATGTGGACACCCCATGTCATTATTCTAGGCGCCTCAGCCACACCCATTGTGCCATGTGACAGGGTCATAGGAGGCCACCTATCCCACAAGTCAGTTAGAGCGGGGCCAACAGAGCGGGGCCAACAGAGCGGGGCCAACAGAGCGGGGCCCACAGAGCGGGGCCCACAGAGCGGGGCCCACAGAGCGGGGCCCACAGAGCGGGGCCCACAGAGCGGGGCCCACAGAGCGGGGCCCACAGAGCGGGGCCCACAGAGCGGGGCCCACAGAGCGGGGCCCACAGAGCGGGGCCCACAGAGCGGGGCCAACAGAGCGGGGCCAACAGAGCAGGGCCAACAGAGCGCTGAAGCATCTAACTATCACCTCTCATTTGTTGCATCACACAACGCAAAGTCCCAAGGTGTCTCTGGAGGCAACATCCGCACTAAAACTGTGCACCTGGACCTTCAGAAAAAGGGTTTTCATGAGGCGAACAGCTGTGCACGTGCCTCACATCAACTGTGCTCAATGCCAAGACTCGGCTAGAGTGGCGTGTGATGCATGCTGTCACTGGACTCTGGAGCCGTGGAAACATGTTCTCTGTTAATATGAATCACACTTCACTATCTGTCAGTTTGACGGACTAATCTGGGTGTGGTGGATGCCAGGAAAACTAAACCTAGAAGACATATGCCAACAGTAAAGTTTTGTGGAGGAGGATTACTAGTCTGGGGCTGTGCATCGGGGTTCGGGCTTGACCCCTTAGTTCTGGTGATGGGTAATCGTAATTCTAAAGGACTAAAAGACATTTCTGACTATTGGGTGCATTTGACTTTGGGGCAACAGTTTGGGGAAGGCCCGTTCCTGCTCCAGCCTGACTGTACTCGTGTGGTGAGGAGGGTCCATAATGACACGGTTACACGAGGTTGGTGTGGGGGAAATGGAGTGCTCCGGACGAAGCCCTGACCACAACCACAACGTCCAACATCAATGCCTGAACGGGCACAAATACACACATGGGAAAAAAATTGAAATCCTTTGGCGTACCTCCATATTAATGCCCACGGTTTTGAAATGGGATGTCCAACAAGCTCATATATAGATGTGACAGCCGGGTTTCCACACACGTTTAACCATATAGTGCACCTTCAGACGAATGAATTAAGCGGCTCTCGCCTTTCGAGATATTGCCAATTCGGCTTCACTAGTCAGAACATTGGAAAACAACAACTTGCATGCATTCACATCGAATATATGTTGTCGCAGCAGACCACTTCCTGTGGTGGAGGTAATCACGAATCTGCCATGATATAAATGAAATACCGAGAACACTAGAGGCAATTACTCTTTACCTTACATCACTGCACGACAGTCGCACAAACATTTGATTTTCTCTGAAAACAGGAAATGGCATTGTGGTTCGTCCAGAACAATAAAATGTTGTTCCCTGGGCTGATTGGTAAAGGCCGAAACGGGTGCACACAGCACATAAATCCGGAGCGGGCTACAGATCTAGAGAGTCTAATGATTATCACTGGTAGTCATTCCGCTTGTGTTCCGTGTAGCAGATGCCTCGTCCCGTTAACCAAACAGCGAGGGAACGGTTCCGAAGAACAAATTATCTTCCGAGTGAGTGAAACAAACGTGGGTAGCCAACGACAGGGCGGTTTGATTGTGATTGTCTGACCAACCAGGAGAACACATCGTCGCAGGTAATTAATAAACCTACACTTTTTTGTAATAACAGTATAACGAGTTGGTGTGTAACTCTATAATGTACGCTGGTTATCAATTTGTTATGACATGGAGAGAGAGGCAGGGAGAGATGGAAATAGAGAGACGCGGAGAGAGAGAGAGAGAGCGAGAGAGAGAGAGAGAAAGAGAGCGAGAGAGCGAGACAAGGTGCAACAGTCACAAAAGCTTATGCCGAATGTCACACCCGGTCACATTTTACGCTTTGGCGTTCAGATCCAAAAAGTCCCACACTCAAGAGTTTTCACAAGCATGCATGAAATGCTTTGAACAAATAAATATGGATGCTACGGTCAAAAAGTGAGTGAATTCAAAAGGATTTGCCACGCAGTGTACGTGAGTAGAGAGTCGTCCGCTGGGACACAAAGACGAGATCATTGTCTATCGCCGGGGAAAGTTCCAGAGGCAGCAGGGCACTACATCCTCTAGTCCCAATACTACAGATACCACTGCTAAAACCCTGTAAAAACAAAACTCGAACATCAACAAATAAGCCGTTTTTGTGTGGTAGACAACACTCGTCTAACCAACCAAAAGCTGCACGGATATGTGATTGATTTGTGTTTTGATAGTTCCAAAAGAAGACATGCATGAAAAGGGGTCTGGCTGAGAGCTCTAGCAGACCAGGGACTGCGTAATGAAGGGAGACTGGGTTTCAAGACTAAGCCGGGACATGGGCTGCAGGTCAATAGCGGGTTGATGATAAGACCCGGGCCATGGTTAATTCATGCGCTCCCTCTACCACCACGTCCTGCCACATGGCTTTGTGCAGGCTGACGGTGGTTAGCCAAAGATCAATGTGCCTTTCACATGGAGCTCGTGGCGCAGAGGGGACTGGCAGGGCAAGAGAGGGCACCTTGATGGAAACGCCAGGTTAGCCGTTGCTTGGATTCCCTCTGCGCGCTCGTAATGAACACGCCATGGCCGTTGTAACGTTAATTTATAACTACATTGGAAAAACAATTAGTTAAAGGCTACCCCAATACCTCCCCCCAATCAGACACAGCGATATTTCCGAAGCAATATAACGGTACGCAAACTTAAACAAACGATGTGGTGTTAGCTAGCTAGCGCAAAATGTATTGCTACAGTTATCTAGTGTTTCTAGTTAGCGTGTTGCACATTCGGACGCGACTTAAGCATTAGTTATTACACATTATCATTTAACGGGAATCATTTAAGTGAAAAAAATGACATTTTGTAAATAAATTACATTTGTTGTGTTTTATACAGATTTGAGATCTAATCCGATTTGATGATAACATCACCTGCAAACTGTAGCCATTTTGTTTTTTTTGCTACCCTAAACATGGTCTTCTCCACGCACACCATTTTTCAAAACTTTTTTGTCAGAATATTGATCTCATAGGGGTGTTTCCTCCTAGTTTAACCAATTATTAATGGGTAATATTATAGGGGGGGGGCAGTATTGCTCACTCGGAC
Organism: Dallia pectoralis; assembly: GCA_029465975.1. Lineage (NCBI taxonomy): Eukaryota > Metazoa > Chordata > Actinopteri > Esociformes > Umbridae > Dallia > Dallia pectoralis. Next base: position 6,686,533 of record CM055755.1, read on the forward strand.
ACACTGTGAGAGAGTTACAGCCACTGGCAACATGAATGAAAGTTGGAGCATAGTGAGAGCATTAAATGTAAAAGTCCCACATAGTAATCCAATCCATGGCAAAATCCTCTGCCAACCGGGCCACATGTGGACCACCCAGAGTCAATCCATGGTCTCAATGAGTTGATGCAGTTAATGACACGTAGCAAACAGTAGCACCTGAGGTGTCGGTTGTCTAGCAACACAGCTGAAGCATGAGGAACTAGGGGGATGGGTTCTCTTAGATAGTTTACAACATGTAAAGTATATTTAGACTCTGAATATACATAAAAAAATAAATTTGCTCAATAGCTGTGTTAAAGTAATTGGTTGGTCTAATTGCTTCAACTCACATAAACAGTCTGTCGTCTGTGAATCACCTCTGTCACCATATTGACTCATCGTCGTATAATCGAGACAGATCATTTCTGGTGAGACGACAAACTAAGAGAGGCTAATCCGTTCCGTGTGAGTATTTAATAGGTGGCACTTAACAACGCAAAGCAAATGTTTAAATATCAGACAACTAAACAAGTAAGGTGCGCTAACTAGAAACCGGGTCGTGATCAGACAAAGACGATCAGGCTAAAGATGCGGTGACATTTTTCCAGCGGCATCGTGCCGGAGTGCCGCGAGAAAAGGTTACCAAATAACTATAGCAGCTGCAGTGCCGACACAGATTAGAAATGACCACACACACACACATTTTCCATTCACATTATAGTAGCTAGCCCATAGATTTTAACACTGCCGCCCCACGAGATTCGACCTAAACCCTGCTGGTGCCGGTCCAATACTATTACCAAGTGATCCACACAGGATCCGATCCAAGTGAACATTGGTTAGTCATGTGGGACCGGTGTAATGACTAGGCTGCCCTGGCCTGTTGGTTGTAGGCTAATTAAGTATGAGCCAGACATTTCATGAACCTTTCTCGAAGGTTTCCCCTAGGTCCGAACTGCTCGACCGGTACCGGCTTAGCGTTGCCAAGATATCCTCGATAGCCGAAAGGAATGTGCGTGGGCTCATGTGCGTTTGTTACAAACGGAATACTTGAGCAAACACGGTATTCAAGTAATAAACCAAACAATTGTGTTGTAAGTGGGTCCGTTTTCCGGGCTAATCTAGTGACGGGCTATTGAAGGCAGTGGCGAGACAGCAGAATTTGCACCAACTGAGGGGTTGTGGGGACCGCGCGGTTAATAAAACAGGGAGGTTAAACACGGACCCGTGCAGCGTGCTTACTGACCAAACCACTGCCATTACAATTCATTTGCAGGGTTAAAACAGCAACAGTGAAACAAAGCCTGAGGCCGAACAAGACAACCAGAACACAGAATGTACAGGGCAGGTAAATACTATCCCACATTATTTCAGTGATGCAGACACTCTGTGTGAACACTGTGCATTTTGGGTCACATACCTACATCTAGCTCCTGGTTAGAGGGGATTGGTTTCGGCCTGGCTGACATGTTCAGGCTTGAATCGGATCCCTGACCCCTGACCGAGAAAGACATGTTCGTTGGAGCGGGTGGGGATGGCAGTAATGGGTTCACATCCCTATGGGGGTAACGGGTTCACATCTCCCTATGGGGGGGTAACGGGTTCACATCTCCCTATGGGGGGGTAACGGGTTCACATCCCGATACGGGCAACGGGTTCACATCTCCATAGGGGTAACGGGTTCACATCCCTATGGGGGGTAACGGGTTCACATCACTATGGGGGTAACGGGTTCACATCCCTATGGGGGTAACGGGTTCACATCACTATGGGGGGTAACGGGTTCACATCTCCATAGGGGTACCAGGTTCACATCTCCATAGGGGTAACGGGTTCACATCCCTATGGGGGGTAACGGGTTCACATCACTATGGGGGGTAACGGGTTCACATCTCCATAGGGGTACCAGGTTCACATCTCTATGGGGGTAACGGGTTCACATCCCTATGGGGGGTAACGGGTTCACATCTCCATAGGGGTAACGGGTTCACATCCCTATGGGGGGTAACGGGTTCACATTCCTATGGGGGTAACGGGTTCACATCTCCATAGGGGTAACGGGTTCACATCCCTATGGGGGTAACGGGTTCACATCACTATGGGGGTAACGGGTTCACATCATTATGGGGGGTAACGGGTTCACATCTCCATACGGAGAGGGACAAACTGTTCCTGTGCTTCTGATTATGGGGTGACTGACAACGGGTGAAGTTCACCAACACATATGTCAGACTGGAACCTGAGGCCAAAACAACCCAAAGAATCCAAGCATGACACTGGTTCATAATGTAGCTTTAATGGGGTTTAACGAACTAAGTCCAGGAGCCGCTTTGAGTCTGTCAGAAAGCTCATAGCACTCAGAACTGCCATGAGAACTAAAACAATGCTAGCGAGATTAGCAATGCTTTCACTATCTGTACTTTCCAGTACATAAGACAGACATCCCCAGAAACGCCCTGAATCCCACCGCCGAAAACGTAAACATAAATCCAAATCTCAACCAAGGTCGTTTCTGTTAAATTATAATTAGTCCTCAGTCGTTCTACCTGGTCAACTGATAAATAAGACATACATGTATAATTAACAGTGACAGTTATTGCCATATTTTACTTGAGCACAAACGACAGACGGAGAGACAGAGAAAAACGTATTGCGGTGGTAGCGGAGGAAAGGTCTGGCGCTTTTACGAGATCCGGGAGCTGAAGGCTTGTCAATGCCTCACATGAACTAACCCTGAGCTCTGTGACGGTGATGATGACAGAGCTGACGGTAAACTCCACACGCTAAGACTGATGTCTTCTCTGCGCCTCCTCTCCACAGCACGTTATGATGCACTGCCAACAGCCAGTTTGCTGCACATCCATCCGTTTTCTCCGCCCCGTTCTCCGTCTCACCCTCCCCATAACTCTCCAGCGTTTCCTTCAACTCAACCTATTGTCATAGAGGTGGTTAGAGAACGGGATGGAAAACGCGCCATAGAAGGCATCCAGCAGAGGGCTTTAGTGATGCGGCCCCCATGCTGGAAAAGGTGTCTATACATCTCTATCCTCATCGAAGTCAACTGCCCTTTCAACTGCCCCCCCTCCTCTTTCCCCCTCTCTTCCCCCCTCTCTTTCTCCCCCCTCTCTTTCTCCCCCCTCTTTCCCCCCCTCTCTTTCCCCCTCCTCTCTTCCCCCCCCTCCTCTCTTTCCCCCTCCTCTCTTTCCCCCTCCTCTCTGCACGTAAACATAAAAGAAACATAAAAGAAAAACACTACTTCTGCATACAAAAACTAAACACACCAAATATGTTCCAAATACAGAACAGGCAAATTGCTCTAAGCAAATAAGCAGACATAAATTAAACTCGTAGAAATGTAGCCATGAATGAACACGTCACATGTACTGACTCATTTGATTATCTTAGCAATCACGGACAAAACACACAGAAATAAATTTAATTGGTACATCCACGTGCGCGCGCACACACACACACACACACACACACTAATGTTCTAGACGAGGTGGTCAGTTTTCCGTAGGATTACATTACACACACTTTGGATTAATGGGGCTCAATGCATCTTCACATTTCCTGGATCTCAGCATGTATATTTATGATCTGATGCTGGACAGCTGATGTAATCTGGAGTCTCAAGCCAAAGATATGCGGCCCAAATCCCTTTAAGGCAGAAATGAACCGGCCCAAATGGCTGTACCATGCGGTTCCTAATGGATGGTGGTGGTGTGATTTGACAACTGCCTGCTGGTTGATCATATAGACACACATTTATATACACACACACATGCACACATACACACACACACACACACACACACATACACATATATATATACACACACACATACACATATATATATATACACACACACACACACACACACACACACACACACACACACACACACACACACACATATATACACACACATATATATATATACAAACGGAGCGTGAGGGAGCGAGACGGAGTGGGACAGAGCCGATGGGAACGGGACAGAATATGAGAGAGGGGGGGAAGGGGGCAAAAAGCCAACTGGACAGAGTGAGAAAAACAAGGGACAGAAGCTGAGCAGATCAAAATGGTGTCACCAGGTTTAACCCCTTCACTGCTCGTTGGTTATCTGATAACATAGCTAAATGTAACCCCGTGAGGAATATGTCTGCTGACAGCTATTAATCCCCGGACACCCACACCCCCACACACACACACACACACCCACACACACCCACACACACCCACACACACCCACACACACACACACAGACACCACTTTCTACACTGACACCTGACACACACTTTGCCCACGAGGCAACTTCTTACGACGGACGACCTTCAGTCGACATTATCCAACAGCATACCGTGCGCACGTTAGCCCGTATCCTCTGGGAATGTTTGTTCAAAACACCGCATTCCTAGTCACCCCCGGTGCCCTTGTCGACATTGTAAACACGCCTCGACCTGGAACAATAACAGCTGCCATACATGAACCGGTTTGACACGGACATGCCATCAGTCCGTAGAGTCGGAGATACATGTGCGGAGATACATGTACGCTCTCAGCGTAGCGGTCTCAGAACGATCCCGGGCCCCGGCCAGAGTAGCAGAGATGCTGTGCTGGCATCGGCATACGTCTGCGCTGTCACTAAGAACACAGTGAGGAGACACTTTAGAGAGACTTCCTCTCAGCCAGATGCCATCTCACGCCACACCTGCCCATGACCTTGATGGGAACCAATTATTTGTCGTGTCCAGAGGGAGGTTCAAAAACGTGACACCAAAGAGAGCACTCTGTAACCATATCTAGGTGACAGATGGCCCTCACACACACACACACACACACACACACACACACACACACACAGACGTTTGCACAGATACACACACTTACTGCACAACATATGCTCCAGCAAATAAAACGTATACAACATTCACACTCTCAATGATTGCTCGTTAACTAGCAGTCTCTCTACTTAAAATAGGAGCCTTTTAGATGAATAATGTTTCTACTGCGCCAAGAAAAAGTTCATGCACTGCTGGATCCAAGGAGCAATTAAAACAGACTATGACAGGGACAATGGATTGGAAAAGAGAGAGAGAGACAGGGGGAGGGAGAGAGAGAGAGAGCGAGAGAGAGTGAGGGGGGAGAGCGAAAGACCGAGAGATATGGATACAGAGAGAGAGAGAGAGAGACAGGGGGAGGGAGAGAGAGAGAGAGCGAGAGAGAGTGAGGGGGAGAGCGAAAGACCGAGAGATATGGATACAGAGAGAGAGAGACAGGGGGAGGGAGAGAGAGAGAGAGCGAGAGAGAGTGAGGGGGGAGAGCGAAAGACCGAGAGATATGGATACAGAGAGAGAGAGACAGGGGAGGGAGAGAGAGAGAGAGCGAGAGAGAGTGAGGGGGAGAGCGAAAGACCGAGAGATATGGATACAGAGAGAGAGAGAGACAGGGGGAGGGAGAGAGAAAGAGAGCGAGAGGGGGGAGGGAGAGAGAGAGAGAGAGTGAGGGGGGAGAGCGAAAGACCGAGAGATATGGATACAGAGAGAGAGAGAGAGAGAGACAGGGGGAGGGAGAGAGAAAGAGGGGGAGGGAGAGAGAGAGAGAGAGAGAGCGAGAGAGAGTGAGGGGGAGAGCGAAAGACCGAGAGATATGGATACAGAGAGAGAGAGAGACAGGGGGAGGGAGAGAGAAAGAGAGCGAGAGAGAGTGAGGGGGGAGAGCGAAAGACAGAGAGATATGGATACAGAGAGAGAGAGAGAGAGAGACAGGGGGAGGGAGAGAGAAAGAGGGGGAGGGAGAGAGAGGATGGGGGAGGGAGGGAACATGAGAGTGATGGGGATGGAGGCAGAATAAACATGCTGTATGTATCCACACTGCCTATCAAACACTGTGTGGGGTGAAGTTATTCACACTCACCTGCAACCAGGTGAACCAGACAGAATTGGCCCTGATTACTGAAGGGCTGCCGCATCTAACCACAACCCCACTGTAAATCTGAGACACAATATTAAACGTGATACATTTTGATTCGATAACCTGCAATTGGCTATTGGTTCAAACTCTCGCGACGGACATTAATACACGCGTTCAATCAGATCCTGCTCGTCCGAACATCTTCTTTAATATCACAGGAGACACGTTTGTACACTAACCCCGAGCTGGGTGGGTGGTTGCGGATACCAGCGAGGAACTCTGGAAACACTAGCATCCTGTGTTACCGCTGTCAATGGAAAATAAATCAATACGGTGTCCCTCCACACGCCCGCGCATCGCGTCCACTCCACACCTGACCAATTAAACCTGCTGGACAAGTACCGAACCAGTCCGCAGCAGTCGGTTTAAAAGCTTCCTGATTCATAGCAAAGGCCCAAAGCATTATCTACCAGACATGACGCAAATAAACAAGACTTCCATACTGCAGCGTGAAAGGAAGAAGTCGTAGTAGAGGGAAGGAAGGAAGGAAGGAAGGGAGGAAGAGACGGAGCACAAAAAACAAACAGACCGGAGAAAGTGGTAAGAGTACATGTTGTTAAATATCAGGCGGTGGTCTGAGGCGGTCCAGTGGTCTGAGGCGGTCCAGTGTTCTGAGGTGGTCCAGTGGTCTGAGGCGGTCCAGTGGCACACACACCTCTATCAGTGGGACTGCAGGGCTGAAATCATGGATGCTTATAGGCCAACGACTCATGCCGATGGCAAGACAACTGGCTAATACTGTCCAGGTTTGGGAGAGGCGTTAACAACTGAACATGATTGCCGTGTAATATTTCAGCGACTCTTGTGACAGCTTTGTGCCTGTAAACGCAAACGGAGTAGATGAGTGGACAATGCATTCCTTCTGGCGCATACGGTTTACGGCGTGGACATCCTGATTGAGCAAGCAGCGTGATTACAACCAGACCAACATTAGCATTTTCTGTTGATGTCGAATATTTTAATACGACAGGTTATGCAAAAGCTATCACATTGAATATATTTACAATAAGATCCAGGAAGCACCCTCCGTTGCACATCTGGAGCAACGTGCGAGGAAGATTTCCTTGGAATCATGACGGATCCGGTCAAGGAGATCGAGTTCCAAACGATTTCCCCGGAGAGAAAGAACGACAAAAGATAAGATAAAACGATAGCACGGGTAGTTTGTCATGATGGAATTGGTGGATGGTTAACACAGGCTTCTGGTGAATACTTAGCGGTTGGCTAATGACACACAGGGCTACTTTATTATGGCTCTGCTGCAGTCGGCTGCTAACCTGACAAGCCCGAACACAGAAGAAAGCTCCTGGACAAGAAGCGGATGTGACTGTTCTCTCTCTCTCTTTCCGTTTTATCAGAAAGTGAGAGGGATTAGGACGGTAGAGATAGAGATGAGGGACGCACGCCCCGGAGTCTCTCCACGCACTCAAGTGAACAATGCACAAAGAGAGCCCGGGATGAAAAATAGAGGGAGAAAAGTATTTACTGAAGAGAGCTGCCAAAAAGGAGATGGGGTGAGTCACTCAGTCACAGATAGAAGGCAAACGATTCAATTGAAAACACCTGAACCTGCGACGGAGTCAATTAGAGATAATTACTCCTCTACTTTTGACGCAAAGGCAGGCGGCTGCAGACTCGCACTTCTGAAACCCATTTCCTCTCACTCACTGTCGGTCTCTCTCTGCGGATCTCCCTCCCTCGTTTCTCACCCTCACATGAGAGCCAAATGCAAACTAGTTAAACAACTGCTCAGTAGTAACATGGCATCCTTGTCCTAATTCCGCGACAACTACGCGCGAAAACCAGCAATGGGGTCTGGCAGCTGGATGTGTTCCTCCTGGAGTGTTTGTGTGTGTGTGTGTCCAACAATTGTACCACCTCCAGCTTCTGCAAATTGACTCACTCCCCTGCGTGTGTGCGTGCGTGCGTGCGTGTGTGTGGGGGGGGTGGGCATGTTTGTATTCAGCGATAGGATTCTCCTCCGGTTCCAGTGGATACATGAGGTAGCCAACAGTTAAGATGTGACAGGGTTCGGCCTGGTCATCCATTTGAAATCCAGAGAGACTTCCCTGGTCTGACATTGCTTTCCTCTGCCCGTCCGTCTGCCATCCGAGAGTTCACTCGGTTCTGTCCACTGGCCATATGGACCTGCTCCCGACCCTGACCACTCCCACAACACTACACTACACACAGGTTGGGGTGTTCAAGGTTAAAGGTCATTTCTGGGTATGGTGGGGTGTAAAAGGTTAGGGGTCATTTCTGGGTATGGTGGGGTGTAAAAGGTTAGGGGTCATTTCTGGGTAGTGTGCGGTGTAAAAGGTTAAAGGTAATTTCCGTGTAGGGTGGGGTGTAAAAGGATCAGGCAGTTCTTCTACCTTGTGTAATGATGGTTGTGGAAATAATTGTTTTTCGCCTGACAAACAAATCTCCCCTTCGAATCATACCGTTCATTTCTGATCCCATTGACTAAATCAGTCGATTGTTCACACAGAGCCGCAGGAAGTCGGTAACATATCTGGTGCAGCCATCCAGCCTCTGGCACCTCTACACCCATCCATCCATCCAGCCTCTGGCACCTCTACACCCATCCATCCATCCAGCCTCTGGCACCTCTACACCCAACCATCCATCCAGCCTCTGGCACCTCTACACCCATCCATCCATCCAGCCTCTGGCACCTCTACACCCAACCATCCATCCAGCCTCTGGCACCTCTACACCCATCCATCCATCCAGCCTCTGGCACCTCTACACCCATCCATCCATCCAGCCTCTGGCACCTCTACACCCATCCATCCATCCAGCCTCTGGCACCTCTACACCCAGCCAGCCATCCAGCCTCTGGCACCTCTACACCCAGCCAGCCATCCAGCCTCTGGCACCTCTACACCCATCCATCCATCCAGCCTCTGGCACCACTATACCCAGCCATCCATCCAGCCTCTGGCACCTCTACACCCATCCATCCAGCCTCTGGCACCTCTACACCCAGCCTCTGGCACCACTATACCCATCCATCCATCCAGCCTCTGGCACCTCTACACCCAGCCTCTGGCACCACTATACCCATCCATCCATCCATCCAGCCTCTGGCACCTCTACACCCAGCCTCTGGACCTCTACACCCAGCCTCTGGCACCTCTATACCCAGCCAGCCATCCATTCATTCTGCCATCTCATCTCCCATGGTTCTCATTCTTTTGACTAACCAGCCAAATCAGTGCCAACGGTCAGGGCTAAACAGAGTTTTCAAGGATCCATCCGGTGAGCCTTGAGGCTCTACACAAAGGCAGGTCTGCTGACATTTGAAAAAGAATGTTGTCTTTGCTTAATCGAAGATATTCCATGAGGTGGGCGAGAGGGCAGTGGTGGTCGCAAGTCATTTGAAGTATTGGCGG
>CM055755.1:6700926-6945926 GCA_029465975.1 Dallia pectoralis
CCAACATGTCTACGTTCTCATTCTCTCTCCAACGCCTCTACGTTCTCATTCTCCCTCCAACGCCTCTACGTTCTCATTCTCTCTCCAACGCCTCTACGTTCTCATTCTCTCTCCAACGCCTCTACGTTCTCATTCTCTCTCCAACGCCTCTACGTTCTCATTCTCTCTCCAACGCCTCTACGTTCTCATTCTCCCTCCTTCCAACATCTCTACGTTCTCATTCTCCCTCCCTCCAACACCTCTACGTTCTCCCTCTCTCCAACACCTCTACGTTCTCATTCTCCCTCCAACACCTCTACGTTCTCCCTCTCTCCAACACCTCTACGTTCTCATTCTCCCTCCAACACCTCTACGTTCTCCCTCTCTCCAACACCTCTACGTTCTCATTCTCCCTCCAACACCTCTACGTTCTCCCTCTCTCCAACGCCTCTACGTTCTCATTCTCCCTCCTTCCAACATCTCTACGTTCTCATTCTCCCTCCCTCCAACACCTCTACGTTCTCATTCTCTCTCCAACGCCTCTACGTTCTCATTCTCCCTCCTTCCAACATCTCTACGTTCTCATTCTCCCTCCCTCCAACACCTCTACGTTCTCATTCTCTCTCCAACGCCTCTACGTTCTCATTCTCTCTCCAACGCCTCTAGGTTCTCATTTCTCTCCAACGCCTCTACGTTCTCATTCTCCCTCCTTCCAACATCTCTACGTTCTCATTCTCCCTCCCTCCAACACCTCTACGTTCTCCCTCTCTCCAACACCTCTACGTTCTCATTCTCCCTCCAACACCTCTACGTTCTCCCTCTCTCAAACACCTCTACGTTCTCATTCTCCCTCCAACACCTCTACGTTCTCCCTCTCTCCAACACCTCTACGTTCTCATTCTCCCTCCAACACCTCTACGTTCTCCCTCTCTCCAACGCCTCTACGTTCTCATTCTCCCTCCAACACCTCTACGTTCTCCCTCTCTCCAACGCCTCTACGTTCTCATTCTCCCTCCTTCCAACATCTCTACGTTCTCATTCTCCCTCCCTCCAACACCTCTACGTTCTCATTCTCTCTCCAACGCCTCTACGTTCTCATTCTCCCTCCTTCCAACATCTCTACGTTCTCATTCTCCCTCCCTCCAACACCTCTACGTTCTCATTCTCTCTCCAACGCCTCTACGTTCTCATTCTCTCTCCAACGCCTCTAGGTTCTCATTTCTCTCCAACGCCTCTACGTTCTCATTCTCCCTCCTTCCAACATCTCTACGTTCTCATTCTCCCTCCCTCCAACACCTCTACGTTCTCCCTCTCTCCAACACCTCTACGTTCTCATTCTCCCTCCAACACCTCTACGTTCTCCCTCTCTCCAACACCTCTACGTTCTCATTCTCCCTCCAACACCTCTACGTTCTCCCTCTCTCCAACACCTCTACGTTCTCATTCTCCCTCCAACACCTCTACGTTCTCCCTCTCTCCAACGCCTCTACGTTCTCATTCTCCCTCCTTCCAACATCTCTACGTTCTCATTCTCCCTCCCTCCAACACCTCTACGTTCTCATTCTCTCTCCAACGCCTCTACGTTCTCATTCTCCCTCCTTCCAACATCTCTACGTTCTCATTCTCCCTCCCTCCAACACCTCTACGTTCTCATTCTCTCTCCAACACCTCTACGTTCTCCCTCTCTCCAACACCTCTACGTTCTCATTCTCCCTCCAACACCTCTACGTTCTCCCTCTCTCCAACACCTCTACGTTCTCCCTCTCCCCAACCACCTCCATGTCCTCTCTTGTTCTGTCCACCTCTCTGCCAGTCACGTCCAATCGTACGCCGGTTGGCATGCGGGCGGGAACCCGGGAGGGTGCCAGCGATGGTGGGATGGGATTTGCGTCTTAACTTCATCAGTTCCGCCTCAGTCTGGTGCTTGTAGATTATGACTAATTAAGCAGCTTAACACAGCTTAAAACCGCCGCACAGACTGGTGAAGAGCCTTATCTGTCAACCTGCTCACAAGATTCGCCCCTCACTTCCTTTTCTTGCGATGGCGAACTACACAAATTCCTTCCGCGCGTGTCCTTATACGCCAAGGAGATTAGCCAATCGGGCTACAGCGGTGGCCTCAGCGGAGCAGACGAGACACCAGGGGGCGTGGGTGAGATCGACGCGCCGGGTCGTCCCTCAGAACCACCGGTTTTCAAGTGGAGCAGAACGCCGGTTAGAACATCTTTGCCGTCAAACAGACAGACCCAGCCATGTCGTCCACGGCAACAGCGTGAGGGGCACTAGGGCGTGGCGGTTTGTTCCACAGCCCAGACGGCGACCGGATACCTCAGTCAGCACTGCCGGTTATTAGCAACTGGGTGTCGGTCTAAACCGGGGCGGAGGGAACTGACGTCAGCTGACATGTTTAACAGCAATGGCTGCCACCATATAACAAAGCAGTTCAGACGTCAGTGGGGCACAGTACAGACACACACAGTACTGACACACACAGTACTGACACACGCACACACACACACACACACAGTACAGACACACACAGTACTGACACACGCACACACACACACACAGTACAGACACACACAGTACTGACACACGCACACACACACACACAGTACAGACACACACACACACACACAGTACAGACACACACAGTACTGACACACGCACACACACACACACAGTACAGACACACACAGTACAGACACACACACACACACACAGTACAGACACACACAGTACTGACACACGCACACACACACACACAGTACAGACACACACACACACACACAGTACAGACACACACAGTACTGACACACGCACACACACACACACACACACACACAGTACAGACACACACACACACACACAGTACAGACACACACAGTACTGACACACGCACACACACACACACAGTACAGACACACACACACACACACAGTACAGACACACGCACACACACACACACACAGTACAGACACACACAGTACTGACACACGCACACACACACACACACACAGTACAGACACACGCACACACACACACACAGTACAGACACACGCACACACACACACAGTACAGACACACACAGTACTGACACACGCACACACACACAGTACTGACACACGCACACACACACACACAGTACTGACACACACAGTACTGACACACGCACACACACACACACACAGTACAGACACACGCACACACACACACAGTACAGACACACACACCAGGCCTCGTTGCCTCCCATACCACATACCAGGTTAACACACACACACATGCATGCACGTACGTACACACACCAAGCCTTGTTCCCTCCCATAGACCGGATAGTATACCAACACACACACACACACACGTACGTACACAACCCCTCAGAATCGCATCAGGACAGTCGCCTCAGGCACAGCCGAACATACAAAACCAGGCCGCCATTCCTGAAACCGGTCTGTCCTGTTAACAGTTGTTTAACATTTACTGACTACATCAGAAGAAAACAGTTAGTCCAATGACTTGACTAAATCCACGTCTTCATTTGGACTGCTCATACGGACGTGTTTCCTGTCATTCTGGAGCGCACGCGTGTGCAAGAGTGCGAGAGTGCGAGAGTGCGAGAGGGATTTGAATGAGATAGAGATAAAGACTAAGCTAGAGGCTGAGAGGAGAAAGGAAGAGAGCGAGATCGATGGAGATATAAAGCTAATGTCAGAGGATGACTAGTGTAGTCGGGAGAGGAAGAGATTTAGGGAAGAGAGGAAGATAGAAAAAGCTCATGTGTGATAGGACGGATTTGCCCCTCCATGGAAGAGTAATTTACCAAAGCCCTTCTGCTGAAGCCCAGCAGTCCCGATCTGCCAGCAGATTATGAGGGGAAAAAACTCATACACCCTAGCCAATCAGGAAGAGCCAGGCCACTGGGACGAATGGATAGACAGAGACAGACAAGAGTTACACACAGACAGAAAAACAGAGAAACAGACAGCGAGACAGACACAGATTGTGCGCTGCCCTGCAGGTTCACACAGTCCCTCCTGCCCCTCCATCTACCTTCCCTCTCTCAACCCCCACCCCCCAGCAACGCTGTGCAGGAACTCGTCGACGTATCCCAGCTGTGATTACGTTGCATTATTCACCATAGCTAGCACGTCAGCCAGCCCCGGAGCCTAAAACACAGCCTTGCGGCACCATCCAGTCAGAGTCACCCCCTGCAGTATGCGAAACAGCAACAACAACAACCCGGGTTCCCGACATTCAACCAAGACAACAGAAAATATATGATAATGAGAACCGTCCGACTGCCTGCGATGCAACTCTGTGATTTGGAGAGAGACTAGCTGTACTGCTGCACATGGGACATGAAGACTCAGACAGGGAACTCCGGGGCCAATCCCAGACCTGAAATGTACCAACACTAACCCTCTAACCCATGTTACATTTGCCCATATACATCACCTGGTCCCGCAGGCCTTTAGCCAGGGGTTGAAGGTTGTATAAACCCAGGCTACACAAAGCACAATTTCCCATTGCAAACGCTCTACCCCTAACCTACCATGTCTGTACCCCCACCACCCTCCCCCATCTCCAACTCCCCATCTCCACCCACCACCACCACCTCCTCCTCCTCCCCCTCCTCCTCCTCCTCCTCCCCCCCCCCCCCACCACCACCTCCACAACCACTATGTGTCCTTATTCCATAATTACATCTGAACCCCAGAAGACCTCCTAATCCCCCCCGACCTTTGACCTCGTCTATCCTATGAACAAGGAGGGCGAGAGAAACTCGTCGGCAACCCAGTGGGACATTATGGCGATCACACAGCAGGATACGGCAGACCTTACCCAGCGTGAGTGAGTAAATGTCAACAAAAGAAACGGAAAAACCAGCCTCTAGTAAGACGTGTTTATGTCGACGCCCAACGCAGATGACAATGACAGAGCTCTCCTTCTCCGAACGCCATCGGACCACTAAAAACAGTTAGTCACATACTGAAATACAACACCACCAAGCTGGGCTCAGTCTGACCGGACCGACGGCATTCCGATCGCTCTGATTGGCAGACGGGGCCACCTGCACACCCACACAACGCTCTGATTGGCAGATGAGGCCGTCACCATGACAGAGCATAATCTCCAAGTCCTTCCGCATCATGGGAAACGCGGGTGAGACAAAAAGGTTCCTTCCACAGATTATAGTCGGCCTACAACAGGGTTCCTGGATGTACTTCAGAACACAAGCTCCTTTAGGCATTTAAAGGTCTTTATACAGCCATGCCTAAATGCACAGCTACCATTGAAACATCTAAATGCATTCTTGAATATAAACACATTTCAAAAAGAGACCAGCATTTCAAGCAGAGGTCAGTTGCATAGGTTTGCCAGAAAGAGAGAGACGGCGTGAGAGAGAGACGGCGTGAGAGAGAGACGGCGTGAGAGAGAGACGGCGTGAGAGAGAGACGGCGTGAGAGAGAGACGGCGTGAGAGAGAGACAGCGGGAGAGAGAGACAGCGGGAGAGAGAGACGGCGGGAGAGAGAGACGGCGGGAGAGAGAGACGGCGTGAGAGAGAGACGGCGTGAGAGAGAGACAGCGGGAGAGAGAGACAGCGGGAGAGAGAGACAGCGGGAGAGAGAGACAGCGGGAGAGAGAGACAGCGGGAGAGAGAGACAGCGGGAGAGAGAGATGTCGTTTGTAGCATGCGTAGCCGAGCGTCACTGACTCCTGTGCTGGGAGCAACTCATCCATCTCCTGGCCACGACGCTCACGCTTTTATGAGCGTTTCTCCCAGCTGCGCGGATCAAGCGCAGACATCATTAGCTAAGTGGTGGCGGGGTGACAGACGATCGATAACGCCAAAGACAGCCATCTTAAGCTGCGTCCCGGTAACGCTTAGTCATCCATCCTGGACCCGGACCAGACGGGGATGTGGACGTGTCAGCTGGCGTGATAACAAACGGCCCTGAAAATCCACCTCATCAACTAAACCTTAAAGAGGATATGATGGCCACAGTCACCAGGCCGTGTAATAACCTGAACTGTGAGAAATAGGTTGGACTGGGGGGTGAAGTGGGTCTGTGGTATAGTGGTGCTCTGTGTGTGTGTGTGTGTGTGTGTGTGTGTGTGTGTGTGTGTGTGTGTGTGTGTGTGTGTGTGTGTGTGTGTGTGTGTGTAGTTGTAACCATAATCGCTGTGCAAAACCAAGCATTTCACGAGACTGAAGTTAGTACATATCCACAGTAGGAAACGCGAAAGGGCCATGAGCGAGTTTCCAGCATGAAATGGACCAGCACACGTCGTCTCTCACACCCAGCGTGTGTTTAGAATTGTCTGTGCTGTAACGACTCAGTGTGTCTCTGAGGTCACCGACCGCTCGAGGTGTCAGTTGTCATTGAGAATGGAAAAGCCCGGAAGAGGTTTACACACACTAGTCATTATGCCAAATAGCCAAATAGCCCCATTAACGTGTTTGTACTAGTTACTTTGGATAAAAACTGCTGAAACAAAAAGCTGTTCTGGTTCCGGCCCAGAAACACATTAAAACTCCTTGTCTAGTTCAGAAGAAACCATCTAGAGACAAGATCAGTATGGTTGGAATTAGGTTTCAGGTTTTTCTTTAAGGACGGTTACGTTTGCCCTCTGCCCTGCTTCCTTTGCCCTCCGCCCTTTGCTCTTTGCCTCCCTCCATCTGGGACAAAATTTCATTGGCTAATAAGGAGTTTGTAAACGTGAACCAAGCAGTGGTCACAAAAAGCCCAAACTGGCCCCCAGACTAACGCCACTGCTGACACTAATGTGGCACCAGCACACTATGAAGTGAAGTAGAGAGAAGTGAAGAGAGAGAGAAGTGAAGAGAGAGAAAAGTGAAGATAGAGAGAGAGAGAAAAGTGAAGATAGAGAGAGAGAGAGAAGTGAAGAGAGAGAAGTGGAGAGAGAGAGAAGTGAAGAGAGAGAGAAGTGGAGAGAGAGAGAAGTGAAGAGAGAGAGAAGTGGAGAGAGAGAGAGAGAAGTGGAGAGAGAGAGAAGTGGAGAGAGAGAGAGAGAAGTGAAGAGAGAGAGAAGTGAAGAGAGAGAGAGAGAGAGAGAGAGAAGTGGAGAGAGAGAGAAGTGAAGAGAGAGAGAGAAAGAAGTGAAGAGAGAGAGAGGGGGGGCAGAACTGAAGAGAGGGAAAAGTGAAGAGGGAGAGAAGTGGAGAGAGAGAGAAGTGAAGAGAGGGGCAGCGCGGTTCAGAAGACTGGCTCTTAAAGTCTCCTGCCCAGTCATCTGTTTGGCTCGATTTTCCCTGCTCTCCTGGCAGTTGAAGTGGGTGTTTAAACCTGACATCTTTAATTAGAATATGGTGGAAGCAGAACAGCTTTCTCCTTTGCTCTCTCAGGTGCTGTAGAGTCTGAGACTGTGTCAAGACACAGCTGGACCCACCGGATCCTCGCAGATGCCTGGCGCAGATAATACAAACTAAACATCACTAAAGGTCATGTTCGAGCACACATCTACTGACTCAGGATCTGCCCAAACACAGGTCACAAGTGCTCAACGACGTCAAACCCTAAACTGGAGGCCCCATTCTACACTAGGGCTCAATGAACTCTTATTTTCTTTTACCAATATTGTGATTTCATAACAATATCCTTGTGTATTTAAGCACTTCATCTTCTGTATTATTCAACAAAGACCGGCAATAAATAATTGTATGGAATGAACAACAAAATATTAGATAGATTAAACATGAACTGTTCTGTCCTGTAGGCTAGGCCTATACATGATGATAACATGTGGGGATGCATGAATTGATATGAATGACATGTTTTTATTTAATTACTTTAATCACAGTAGTATATTGACTGATCTGTTGAACTTCCAGCATTGTAAACATGTAATAGTTATCATGCCAATGTAAAGCACTATCAAATAAGTGTGGAGTAAACATTAATATAAAAGGCAGTAACAAATCACACAAACGAATGTGCAGATTGAAGAAATATAAATAAAATCTGTGGATTTACCACAGTCAGTATTTAGATTCTTCAAAGTCACTGCAATAAACTTACAATGTGGATTGCGCTTTTTTAAACACTGTCGAGTGCCGGCATACTTTTTTATACAAATATAAATATATATTATCTCACTGATCTCCTGACAGTAGTATAACAAATATATGCTAGCATCTTTCGCATCGTTAGCAAGCCATTTCGCACAACACCTGTGCAGCGTATTCTTTTTTTAAGCCAAAATATTGACACACAACTGACGTACTCTCTTCGTCTTTGACCCTTACGTTTCCCCTAGTTTCAGGTTATGTCGAGGATGAGGACACAGTATCGCCAGTATCTCCCCCCCCCCCAGCAGTAGTCTTCCCCCACCCCCCAGCAGTAGTCTTCCCCCACCCCCAGCAGTAGTCTTCCCGCCACCCCCCCGCAGTAGTCTTCCCCCACCCCCCAGCAGTAGTCTTCCTCCACCCCCCGCAGTAGTCTTCCTCCACCCCCCAGCAGTAGTCTTCCTCCACCCCCAGCAGTAGTCTTCCCCCACCCCCCAGCAGTAGTCTTGCCCCACCCCCAGCAGTAGTCTTCCCCACCCCCAGCAGTAGTCTTCCTCCACCCCCCACAGTAGTCTTCCTCCACCCCCAGCAGTAGTCTTCCTCCACCCCCAGCAGTAGTCTTCCCCACCCCCCTGCAGTAGTCTTCCCCCACCCCCCAGCAGTAGTCTTCCTCCACCCCCCGCAGTAGTCTTCCTCCACCCCCCAGCAGTAGTCTTCCTCCACCCCCCCAGCAGTAGTCTTCCTGTAGAAAAGTCAGGGGGCTCTGGGGGAGAATCTCCAGTGAGTCAAAGAACAACAAAACAACAGAGCTACCCACACACAGGAAATGGATGGAAGGAGAAATGAACTAACATTGCCGGGGCCTCCGTCTTCAGAAACACACATTTGGAACTGTCTAAAATGTAATGTCTAAGAGATAAACGCATACATTCTGCGAGATGGGTAGGTGCTTGACCAGACTGGGTACGGCATTGATTTTCTACCTCTGCACTCCACACCACATGTTTTTTATACCGTCCAGCTCTCTCAAAGCTGTCTGATGCCAACACTGGCAACAATTAGACAGGTTCATTAATGCACATTCAAGTAGACACACACACACACACTCCAGGTTAGTCTGAAACATTTGTGTGGGTGAAATTCTTAAACGCTCCGATGGCGAAGAGCTGTTCCCATGAGCGCTCACTCCACTGTGCTTCTGCGAGTCTCCAGCTTCCCATGAGCCCTCACTCCACTGTGCTTCTGCAAATTCTCGTGCCTTGCAGACACAAAGTCCCTGAGGTAAAACTGCTGACTCACAGTCCCACACAGCCACAGATGAACACACTGGATCTGCATGTAGGGACACTCTTCGAGACGTACCATTGGATGCAGTGGCTGTCAATCATTCACTGCTGCAGGGTAAAAAGACAAATACAGCAAAGACGTCCCCCATTGAACATGTGCATGTCTAATCCCGCCCATTGAACTACAGAGGCCTCATCTCATTTGCCAGCTTTACTCATATCCTCAGATGAAGAGGTAAAAAAATGGCCCCGCGGCCAATAGCCAGCGAGCAGGTTTGCTGCTGATTGCTATTGTATACAGATTCCTCAGGCCGTGCCTTACATCATTAGGACTGCTCACTGAACCGGTACCGACTCTGGCTCGCCCTGTCAGTCACTCCCTCACTCCCTGTACGACCAGAAACTAGAAAGACGTACATCGTTTTCACACAACCTCCTATTGCTACCGGTTGGCCAAAAGCACTCTGCAGTACATGGTGTATAGCCATGGCATTTATTTTGAAACACAAGAAAAATACATTTTAATTCCAGGAGAAATATATTGTTTAAACTTGGCAAAAACCTGTTTTCTAAGGGTTCCATTTTCCTCAACTTGTTTCTCTAACCTGGGGTTTTTGACAGGTGTTGTTTTTTTCCACACTAAAGCGTCGTTTCGCACCGGCGAGTTCAACCGCAGTGGGGCCAATGCGATTTTACTCTGTTATGGACGTCTTCATCCAAATAAATAGCATGATGACGTGTATGTTCGGGTCTTTACCGATTCATATTCTCATTTCTGCCTTGTTAAATACAACCTAGGCTCTTCCCTTCCCTGTATCTCCTTTATCCTCTTGCATGTTTTGTTCACAATGTCCTTCATTAACTGCTGTCCGTACTATCGCCATTATAATTGTATCACCTCTTTTTTCCACAGCCATGACCAGAGGTCCTACCGTGGACCACATCCTGGGCCTTCGTCTCCATGGTCACCAGCATCCTCGTCTCACACAGAGATGTGACCGGATTCAAACCGTCGTCGTACAGATGCCCATTACCTCCACACAACATCTCACTAAATGCTTCCAATGTTGCACTTCACAGACACACACAATACGTGTGCAACGGAGGAATGTACTGGGTGGGCAATTCGCAGGGGTGATTTTGATTCAATAAACTATTCCTGCACATCTAGATTAATTAACATATGCCTGTGAACCATTTGACAAAGTTATCAGTAGATCAAAAGATGCCCAGAAATTATTAGCTGTAGACTTCTGCCGGACACTGAATGTTAAACGCACAAATGAAATGGTGAGTACTGTCCTCTAGGCCGCAGCAGAATTCTTTCTCCTCAGAATTTCCCCTCCCCCAATTTAAAACAGGGGGAAAAAACCTGATATCGGAACAGCACAAGGGGGTTCAGAGTCCTTGGTAACAAGCTGAATCTTCGTCATGAATTGGCAATGAGGCAGAGTGAAAAATAAAATAAAAAACACGAAGAGCACACCAGTTCAACTCAAGCACACTTTCTAATGGAAATTCAGACACAATCGTCCCATAATGCTGTTCCCCTGCTTTATATGCTTGGGTTTCAAACAAGGAAGCTATTCAGAGGAGAGCCAGTGTAATCTGGCCCACACATTCTAAAGCCAGTGCCTATAATTAGTTCCTTTCTTCATAAAACACGGGCATCCACTCTCGATCAGACATACAGTACATACCTGTTCCTAGTCAGAAATCGGGACGAACTGGAAGCGACACTTACGTGCCCTGATACTTGTGAAACATTTCCACAGAATATGGCGTCGTCGCGTTTGGCCGGCAGCGATCGCGAGAAGGGAGATTTGTGAATGAGCAGGTGAGAAAATCTGCCGTCTCATTCAGACACCAGGTGGTTCGAGGAACGCAGTCTGTGTCATCGCCAATTACGAGTTGTGTTGCGGTGACAGTCGGGTTGGGTTAAGGGCTTAGTCGTCTCAGTCGTGCACAGACACCAACTCCTGTTTTTTCAACCAGCCTTGACTCTTCTGATCGTACTCAGGCCACAGAGTCTGCTAGAGCTTGACGTTAGCGTACACAGAAAGGCCTGGCAATTGATGTAATATACTAATGCCTCACTAATTGATTGGTGATAGCACTGGACATGGAAACCGTTTTTATAAACCACATCGTGAAAGTTGCAGGGGAAATTAGCTCTTACACCCTGCAATGTTCGGAGCCTGCTGGTTCTGCCAGATAACAATACCCAGCGGGTGTTAAAATAAGACAACAGGGCGATCTTCCGGGTGTGGGAAGCATTCGTCTATTCCGAGACAAGTCATGATCACGCGAAATCATCAAGACCACAGGACTTAGACGGGAAATAGGGAAACGAGGCGGGAGAAAGAGAAACGAGGGGATGGAATGAGGCGAGCTCTGTCCGATTTAAAAAAACCAAAGAGAGCAGAGACACGGAGGGAAGAGGTAGTTTCGCTTGTACACAACGCGCTTTTCTCGACGACAACACAACAGGTCGTAAAGTAGGGCTGCTCCAGCTTGTCTAAGATGAACCAACATAGTACTCAGGGTTATTACAAGACTAAATAATCGACTTAAAACGCATACATCCCGAAGCTGTTGGTATGCGTGACGCTGATCACAAGAAGCTGCCACATACAGCCTGTAAAGACAAAATGTTCACGCAGGTCAAAACTGCTGGTTCTGTGGAGACACTATATGAAGACAGACGGCAAACGCAAACGTAAGGGAAGACGTGTCAAGTTATGATTGGTCTAAATACCCGGAAATGACAAACAAGTAATGATGCCAAGTTGTGATGCCAAGTTATGATTGGGCGAACAGGTTGTCGTACACATTACACATTTGTAAAACCAGTCAAACTGCTGGGCACGAAGGGTAATTGGGCACAGGGCACAGAATGCAGGTTGAAAGGACATATTTCAAATGATTTCGCATAGTAGCGAAAGTATTATAGCTGTGTCGTAAGGGTCACCGGCTGTTAATAAACAGGGCGACAGGTGTCCGTGCTCCCGGAAACGCTGGGAACATCTGGTGCTCCTCTCCTATGAACGTGTGTGATGAGACCTTCTCTAAAAAGCTTTGTAGAAATCGCCTAAATTACACACATTAAAATGCCAAAGACACGAAGCCCGGCCAGGTACGGGTACGGTATCGCGTGGCCCAGAGGAGGCAGACACGACATGTAGTCCAGGGAGGGAGCAGACTGAGTAGAAGTTGGCCTGACCGGAGGGAGGACACATCCTGGAGAGGTGTGACCACAGTGTAAAGGCCCCAATTAAGCTGAGATAGCAGTCAGGATCTCCTAATACATAACCTGGGAGCCGAGGCAGGACAGAGGACAGAGGATACAGGGGGGGTTCAAACCGGTTCAGTGGAACAGCCGAGGCAGGACAGAGGACAGAGGATACAGGGGGCGTTCAGACCGGTTCAGTGGAATAGCCGTGGCAGGACAGAGGACAGAGGATACAGGGGGGGTTCAGACCGGCTCAGTGGATCAGCCGAGGCAGGGCAGACGACAGACGATACAGGGGGCGTTCAGAAGAACAGCCGAGGCAGGACAGAGGAGAGACGGAACAGGGTTCAGTAGAACATCAATTCGCTCAGATTAGAACGGTTCTTAAGTTGACAATTTGCTATAGCATATAATACCTCACATCGTTGATGTTTGCAGGTGATTAATACTTATTCCGGTGTCCCACGAGAAAAGCAATCCTATGAACTTCCTAGAGATCACATAAATTGTGAGCCGTCGATATTATTTCCATAAAACAAACTCAATTAAGAATAAGAAATTGAAAACAAAACGCAGAGACCAACCACTAAAAGCAGGCGAATCCGGATGCTGTGACCTGGGAGAAGAAACCGATACTACAGAAATGTGTTAAAACGAAAGGGTTTTGCTAATATGTGTGAACATTGAATGTGACAGTAAACTACAACATTCAGACTGCCAGAAATTACATCAAGGAGAAATACATAAAAGCGAAGATGCACAGCGATTTTATGTGATTACGGCTATCGCATCAATTCAGGTAGTTTTTTTTTTTTTTTTTTTTTTTTTTTTTTTTTTTGCATGTGGCCATCATTGACCAACATCAGAATAAAACACACACGTTTACCTTTCCTCTCCCATCTGGAACAGGTTATGGTATTTATCCAAAAAGAAGTTAAATCCACTTGCCTAACCTATGATCCAGTATCGGGAGGTTTCTGCTTCCTTGTTGGACTTTTGTAACCCTTCCTGAGATCCCCCTCTCCCTCTCGCTCTGTCCATTGCTCGCTCCCTCTCTCCTCATCTCGCTCACTCCATCCCTCCCTCCTTCCTTGCTCTGGCTCCTCTCAGAGACTGTCGCAGCACAGGCCCAACCCAACCCATCATGCATTCCTTTCTAACCAGGCGCTCCCAACACAGACCCTGGGTGGCAGTTCTACTAAGATCCTGTAGTTATTATTTAAAAGCAGCCCTAAAGACATGGTCAAACGGAGAATATTCTCAGCTGTACGCCACATTATTCACCCGATCTATTTTCGACAGGCATTGTGAATGCGCACCTTTTCTGAGGTGTATTAAAGGCGTGTGAATTATGGCTGACTGAACCTGTGCGTGTTCAGTTGAAACATTTTAAGTGCATCTAAGCGCAATGGGGTAGGGACGTGCACAAAGGACCCGAAATGTGTAGCACACCTGTGAACGGTTAACGGACAGAGACGGAAATCTTTGACAAACCTTTTATTTTTCCCTCCAAAGAGGAGAGAACTCAAAATCCAATTATTGTGTGCTGCTAATATAACTAGGGTAATGCCTCGGGCTGCCAGACAAAGTTGTTTGTAAAACCAATAGAACAGGAAGGTACATAAGGATATGTGAAAAAATATTTCCCTGTACATTTAGGGTGGATGATTGAAAAAGTAAAACTTCTAGTTATACTACAAGATAGCATATATCTAGCAAAAATCTGAACAAAAGGTCCGAATCCTACAGAGTTTGTGCAGGAGGCCGCCTTGTTAAACCCCTAGGGGGCAATTAAATTTAACTGCCTTGCTCTGTGACAGATCTTTACCATGCCAAATCTTGTATTAGATAAAGCAACCTTTGGTTAACAGGTCAGCTGCAAGACTAACTAGGCAACAGAAACACTAACAAAAACAACAACACAGGAGCTAAAGCCCTTCAATTAGAGGCTACATACGCTGAATTCTACATTTCTTATCTTATCCAGACTTGTGAATGTGGTTTCTGGATGTAGTTCAAGCGATGTCGTGAACTTAGACCGTTCAATTTAGTTGTAACAAAAACGATGTATTGAATTTCTAAATATTATGTTAATCTATGCATCTCTAAAAGCGTATGTGAACAGTATAGCCTGATTTGACTTGACTTAAAGACCAATGGGCCTATGCTTGTTCATGTTTCCAGGTCATTTCGAGTGCATGCATTGTTTCAGACAGAATTTTTCAAACAAGAAGGACATATATGACAAAATGTGAATATAGCCACTTCTCCGGGCACTATTGGGCCGAGAACTATGGCATTACTCACCTAGGAGATTATTAGAAAAGATACGTTCTGGATATAAGGGATGTGTGTGTGTGTGTGTGTGTGTGTGTGTGTGTGTGTGTGTGTGTGTGTGTGTCGTTAGGACATTCTTAACGTTATACCTTTATAGCGACATCATGTTAAGATAAGACCATCAGCAATCTTCATGCAAACTATACTGCCCAAATAATGGTGTCATTCTTGTGAATAACACAGCACTTCAATAGACCTATAACCGCTCAACAAGATAAAAAAAACTGTGCTGTGGTTGAGAAATTGCTCCTCTGATCAACACATCAGTGAAACAGAACATGACCCTCAGCATGAATGTGGAAATGTTGAATTGTGTGTTTTGTTCAACTTTCCATGCCATTCAGTATTTAAACACACCCGTAAAATTGGCGAAGGAGCGTGGACTCGTTTCAACTGAATTACCGGTGGTCAACCGGTTCCATCAATGCCCCGGCCTGTATGTGACGCGGCCATCTGACCCCACCGTGACACGAACGCCACCCGCCAATAACAAGGCTGGACTCGGACAGGTCAGGGTATATATACACACTGGATGGTTACAGAACGACACAAATCTATTGGCTCAACACTGGACACTCCACCACAAGTCGTAAATCAATAGGTCTTAAGAGTGAGAGACGGAGAACCAAAAGAGATTGACAATTGACGGAATAGAGAATATGGAAACAAACAAACAAACCGTGGCTGTTTGTCAACACGTCAGCACCAATGCACATTGGTAGAGCAAGTGATGGATCCAGTGATCTCGGACAGGCAGCATGTTAGACTCCCACAAAGGAGGAGACAGACTCCCACACAGGAGGAGATAGACAGACTCCCACACAGGAGGAGATAGACAGACTCCCACACAGGAGGAGATAGACAGACTCCCACACAGGAGGAGATAGACAGACTCCCACACAGGAGGAGAAAGACAGACTCCCACACAAGAGGAGATATACTCCCACATAGGAGTGGCACAATGCGGACTACACGCATCTCCGCAAAACTACACTCGAGCGCAAACAACACAAATACACGTCTATAATAAAACGAATGCAAAAGACACCCTCTCTGTCTCTGTGTGTGAACCTAAAATGTTTACGACAAAAAAAACATCTGAGTGACTTTGATAGACATCAAAATTAACTGTGTGTGGTGTTCAGTTACAGTACACCACATGAACATCAGGTTGTGAAGTTTAAAATGATAAGTTCAAACACATTCAAAAACAACCGAAGACATGCAACTCGATGGGATTGAAAAGCTCAGGCGAAATCGAAAAAAATGCACAATTCCCATGGTTGCATTATAGAAACTTCCTCCCTAAATTGCAGTGCATGTGGGAAACAAATGTCAGAACATCTCACACCCCCATCAAACTGCAAGGATGACGTTTACATTACGATCAGCAATATAAGGCCAACATATATCCCCTACATATCACCGATAAATCCAATTACGCAGTAACTAGGAATATTATGGGTCCACGCATATCCACAGGGCCTCTGCATACCACCAGTCCCAAATACCCAGTCAATAATGACAGCAGCTTGTTGGGTGATGCAATGTATCCAGCTATTAAACCTGCTTTTATTTCTTATTTGTCTACAACCATGTCTCTGTCCATAACATAGGCAATCGGGCTTGGCATAAAGGCATTAGATGGATGTAATAAATGCATAAGATAAAGTAAATTAAGGTATAATGACCTTCTGTCAACCACATTAACTGTTAAAACAATAATCACTGACTCTACCGACACAGATGATCCGGCCTACGATGACAATATATATCCCAGAATTGCATTACTTTTTCGTTGGTATTGGGAGATCTCTCGGCCCGGCCTGACATGCCCCATTACACCCGACTGATTGCGTGACGGTTCCGTGCACATTGTGTTTTCCTGTCTGAACCAGATGCACTTCTAATGACACCATTTCACACCGAACTGACTGCCTCGTCGGAACCGATGGATACGTGTTGTTATAAGTGGGAGCACGATCCCAATCAATTAGCTAAAACTCGTTAAGCCAAATAAAGGCCAGATTAACTGGTACATACCATAGCATTCCTTCCTTCCTTGCTCCCCTCGTCCACTGCTTCCTATTGAATGTCCTCCACTAACAAAACAGCACTCCTAGTGTCTTGAGAATTGAATTAATGAAGTGAGGGGGAAAAAGTGTGCACCCCTCTAACAGTCACACGCACACATATTCATATTTCCCTTTAAGACAGTCGGTGTGTGTTTTTCCTCCTTGCATCCGAGTCTCCATTTATTTTCACAAGTGGCCTGTGAAGTTTTCGGCACCGTACGAGGTTTGCGCTCTTTCTTTTGCCTTTAAACGCAGGATCACCGCTGTTATGGGCGCAGAAATGCGCACAAACGCACTAAAACCGCAGTTTCTGGTCCACTGGATGTCGGTGTTCGCTGGGCAAGAGTGGGGGCGTTTGAAAAGCCAGTTGCGTTGTGTCTTTCTCTCGGTTCACCACGTTGTTTTGAGACCAATTCTTATTTCCTTTGTTGTGTCCAATATATATATACAGGTCTGCCCATACGCGTACTGCTACACACAATATGCCCTGTTGGGTGGTGCGCAATGCTCAATTAAAAACCCAACATGTTATGTTCCCAATGAATAGCATTTCATACACTGTCCAAATGTTTTACGGTGTCTAAGGGATTTGTTTTTCCGCTTCCCAATAATGGCGGCCCTCCTCCCGAATCCTGCCTCTCCTATTACGAGAGAGAGAGAGAGTGCAGAGAGAGGGAGAGAGAGAGAGGGGGGAGGGGGGGAGAGATAGAGATGGAGAGAGAGGGCTGTGTGCGACAGTGTAGTCTCACCCAGTGGCGCATGGACACAATTACAACAAACACACACACAATTGCTTTTATCAATAGCGTCGTTTTTCTTTTATTCTACTGGTAATTAACATTAGTCGTGTTGTTCATCAAACCCAAACTGCCGTTTAAAGGTTTGGGGTCACTAAACAATGTTTTAGAAATTAAAGCCATTTTTGTATCCATTAAAATAACATAAAATTGATCTGAAATACGATATATGTTTATCATGGATACCAAGAATGCCTAAGTGAACCTAAACTATTTAAAAGTAGTGTAGATTTTATTTATTTTCTTTTTTATTCTTTTTCAGTTTAGCAGCACAAATGTATTATTTGGTACGTAGGTTAAAGGGTTCAATGCAATTAAACGCATGACATTTTATTTGACATAATTACATTGAAGAAAGAACCAAAGAAATGACACTTTGCAATAATGTAAAGTGTACAGCTTGTATAACAGTTTACATTTGCTGTCGCCTCAAAATAACTCAACACACAGCCAGTAAAGTCTGAACCGCTGGCAACAAAAGTGAGTACACCCCTGAGTGAAAATGTCCAAATTGGTCCCAAAGTGTCAATATTTTTTGTGGCCACCATTATTTTTCAGCACTGCCTTAACCCTCTTGGGTATGGAGTTCACCAGAGCTTCACAGGTTGCCATTAGAGTCCATGACGACATCACAGAGCTGGTGGATGTTAGGGACCGTGCGCTCCTCCACCTTCCGTTTGAGGATACCCCACAGATGCTCAATAGGGTTTAGGTCTGTCACCTTTACCCTCAGCTTCTTTAGCAAGCCAGTGGTCGTCTTGGAGGTGTGTTTGGGGTCATTATCAAGTTGGAATTCTGCCCTGCGGCCCAGTCTTCGAAGGGAGGGGATCATGCTCTTCTTCAGAACTTCACAGTACATGTTGACATTTATGGTTCCCTCAATGAACTGTAGTTCCCCAGTGCCGGCATGACACTCCCACCACCATGCTTGACTGTAGGCAAGACACACTTGTTTTTGTACTCCTCACCTGGTTGCCGCCACACACGCTTGACACCATCTGAACCAAATATGTTTATCTTGGTCTCTTCAGACCACAGGACATGGTTCCAGTAATCCATGTCCTAAGTCTGCTTGTCTTCAGGAAACTGTTTGCGGCCTTCTTGTGCATCATCTTTAGAAGAGGCTTCCTTCTGGGATGACAGCCATGCAGACCAATTTGATGCAGTCTGCGTATGGTCTGAGCACTGACAGGGTGACCCCCCACCCCTTCAACCTCTGCAGCAATGCAGATTTCCCAAAGACAACCTCTGGATATGACGCTGAGCACGTGCACTCAGCTTCTTTGGCCGACCAATGGGGAGGCTTGGTTCTGAGTGGTACCTGTTAAACCGCTGTATGGTCTTGGCCACCGTACTGCAGCTGAGTTTCAGGGTCTTGGCAATCTTCTTATAGGCTAGGACAGGTAGAGCAACAATATTTTTTTTCAGATCCTCAGAGAGTTCTTTGCCATGAGGTGCCATGTTAAACTTCCAGTGACCAGTATGAGCGTGAGAGTGATAACACCAAATTTAGCGCACCTTCTTTCTATTCACACCTGAGACCTCGTAACACTAAAGAGTCACATGCCACCGGGAGGTAAAATGGCTAATTGGGCCCAATTTTGTTGCCAGCGGCTGAGACATTATTATTACTATTATTACTATTATTATTACGGTTCAGACATTATTATTACTCTTATTACTATTATTATTATTATTACGGTTCAGACATTATTATTACTATTATTACTATTATTATTACGGTTCAGACATTATTATTACTATTATTACTATTATTATTATTATTACGGTTCAGACATTATTATTACTATTATTACTATTATTATTACGGTTCAGACATTATTATTACTATTATTATTATTATTACGGCTCAGACATTATTATTACTATTATTACTATTATTATTATTATTACGGTTCAGACATTATTATTACTATTATTACTATTATTATTATTATTACGGCTTAGACATTATTATTACTATTATTACTATTATTATTATTATTACGGTTCAGACATTATTATTACTATTATTACTATTATTATTATTATTACGGCTCAGACATTATTATTACTATTATTACTATTATTATTATTATTACGGTTCAGACATTATTATTACTATTATTACTATTATTATTATTATTACGGTTCAGACATTATTATTACTATTATTACTATTATTATTATTATTACGGTTCAGACAATATTATTACTATTATTACTATTATTATTATTATTACGGTTCAGACATTATTATTACTATTATTACTATTATTATTATTATTACGGTTCAGACATTATTATTACTATTATTACTATTATTATTATTATTACGGTTCAGACATTATTACTGCGTGTTGAGTTATTTTGAGGGCAAATGTACACTGTTATACAAGCTGTACACTCACTACTAAACATTGTAGCAAAGTGTCATTTGTATAGTGTTGTAACATGAAAATATATAATCAAATATTTGCACAAATGTGTGGGGTGTACTGACTTTTGTGAGATGCTGCATTCTTGAAGGTCACATTTACGGAAATTATAGAAGTAAACCCTTTCCACAAAGGAGGTGAGTTATGGATTCTGTTTTATCACTAAATAGCCTACTTAGTTCTCACTCAAATGGCATACCTCTATTAAATGAAATGACCTTAATATAAAATGCAAGAGATGCCTCGAATTACTAGCCTAATTGTTTCCAATAGCTCATTAAAAACACTCCAAAGTATTGCTTTTTAATAGAAAATGATTAGATAGTATTTACCAGGCCAGTGAGTGGATGAGACAGCGCATTATGCTTTTTCTGTTTAAACAAGGTTATTCACAGTATTGACAATTGAGCCCTGGACTGATCTGGCGGGTCATTTATATTTTGCTCATACTCTTTTACAAATTTCAGTTTCAATGATTTGGCCTTCATCAAGAGGATATGACCTGACAATATAGAGATACAAAGACATTACAATAAAATTGTTTTCCGTAGAGAGAGAGAGAGAGAGAGAGAGAGAGAGAGAGAGAGAGAAATGTACTGCAAGGTAAATATGACTGTTGTGCAACAACTCAAACAGATGCTTAAAAACTTTGGGTCATGAGTTGCATCTATTTCCCTCTTTTTTCCCACAAACTTTCACTCACTCACTCACACACAGACACAGACGGCCACGCACACACATACTCATACATACATGGACACCAACACACACACACACCCACAGCGTCTCAGTACATCAGGCAGCCGCCGGCTTACGGATCCGAATGTAGTCTACATTCTTCGGGGGGGACGTTAAGCGGAGCCGTACAAAGAGACATCTAATAGATAACTTAATTTCTACCATTTTAGCAAAGTTCAAAGTACAGAACCTCAACTAACACGAGTCAACAAACTGCTGTCTAACCATATTAGTAAGTTCTCAGCAATATTTGCATGACCCCAATTACACAGGGAAAGATTAGCAGGGGTCAAAGTTTTCTTCCTAATCTGTCCCTGTTTTACCTGTGTTCTATGCCTAACTGACACTGAGCCGCTCATCGTAACAACTCGTCCCCAAAATTCCACACCCCTCTCGCCTTAGAACTTTCTGTTTTTGGTTTTAACCAATGAGGGAAATTGGGGTAACGCTCCAAAGTCGTTCATACTTTCCTATTCATTTTTAGCCACAACGACCTTGGAAAACCATCGCATAACAAACACAGTGAAGTAAGTTCACCGGAGAGGAGCTGCCCTGTTTTCTGCTTGATTCCCCCCTTTCTTTCTGCCTCTCTATCCCACCTCAGCTCTCTCTTCCTCTCGCTGCAGCTGAAATGTTTCTGGGTCCCAGGGGCACATTCCTCCCACTCACAGTTGTGCAATACTCCCCCCCCTCCCCTATTGCCCCCCGCCCCTCCCGACCTAACACACGGCGTAACAGAGCTGTCCAGGCTGTCCGGACGATGTTTGCCAGTGGATCGACTACCCACCGGACCAGTAAACAAACGCATGGTCCCTGACTCTGAGGAAAATAGCCACATTGATGGGATGTCAATGACCGATCGTCCATTTTGTCAGTGCTTGATTTGAGATTCAGAAGGAAAGGGTAATACCTGGCTGTGTAAAAGATTGGGCAAAGTCTGAAACACGGTTTGGTTGTTTTCGGGGAGATTGCATGTTATTCCTCCTTCCATGCTGGTGTCATAGAAAAAAGGCTGCAACTCTGGTAATGCTCAGAAAAATATATTTACTCCGTTTCACAAAGTAACAACGTTTTGATCACACAAGGACGTTTGTCAGGTCATCAATATATGAATTATATGCAAATAGGCCTTGCAGTTAAAGGTATGACGGCAGGGGCTGATGGCTTGTTGTTCAACCTTATCATAATGGCATCTACCTGGTATCCCAAGTCAAAAAAATAAAGAAAATAGAGAATTGCAATGAAATAAGGGAACGTTAAATAATAATGTTGCATAGGCTTTCCTTTCTCTGAGGTTTAATGTGGTCCACAGTGTTTCTCGATGACACAATAGGTCAAAATATTCATCATATAATTCAGTTAAAATTATATAAGAAATCATGATTGAAGCCTATACTTTTTCAAAAACAATAAAACGTATCGACATTTTGCATCACAATTAAAGCATTTCAGTCCTGGTGCTTCGTCAACACACTTGAAGTGATGTAAACAAAATGTAAAGTGCTGTGATTTACAATAATAAGTCCAGAAAAATGCATACTAGACAACGCATTTTCTTTCTGATTAATGGTTTGCTTGCTTGCTTGCTTTATGGGCCTAAACTAAGCCAAATATAAATTCCATTAGACCTGGGCCATGTTCAGTTCTCAAAACGTTCTCAAACGTTTTGGAATAGACGTGGCTCCAAGTTCTACATGTCAGTGAGTGAAGTTGGTTGCAGAAGAACATTCCGAAACATCCTAGGAAAGGTCAGGACTGGGCGTTAAGAATCGGCAGCTGACAGAAGAAACCATACCCGGGTGCATGATGGTTCTTGTAGGGAAATGAAATGCTTTCGAACGAGCCTCGGCTCCAATAAAACTACATTTCCCACAAACGCCTACGTCTATTGCGGGTCTTGTACATCCTGCTCCAGGAAGATAGCGGGCAAGCAGCCGTCAAAAAAGGCCTATCATTTCTATACATTTATGTGAAATAAAATAGTTATTAGCCAGGCTACGGGAATTAATATTGCATTAAACAACCGCATCGAAGAAGAGAGAATGGTATGCTTGTAATCTGGTCAATGTTCTGCTAATCCGTTTGCTTTAACGTTAGCATAGCCGCTAACTAGCTCGCTGTAATGTAATGCCTTCACAGTTGAAATGGGTAATGTACTAACTAGAAACTATGTAACGACTTAATTTAATAATAATGATTAATAATGATAATAGAATATCCTTTAGCGATAGAAAAGCAAATGTATTTACAATGACTACATCCAGTTCTCAGATTAATTTTACGATTTAACTGACATGCATTGGTGACGTCACCACACACACACACACACACACACACACACACACACACACACACACACACACACAGTATCAAACACAGTATCAAGCACTAGTACACACACAGTTTCACACTAGTACACACACAGTATCACATTAGTAACTTGACGTAATGTGACGTCAGAGTTAGTTATCTAGTTAGTGTAGTTATCTAGCCACACAGGGTCAGGCAGGGTGGGTCTTGTCTTGTTAGGTTCTACACTACAGTATTCAACTATTGTGAACAGTTTTGTAATGCCTGTCTAACATTTGTCAGTGTCTGCACCCATATCCCATGCACCCATATATTTATTTGAAAATGTAAATTCTGGGCCGGCTATTATTTTGGTACTAACCGACTCTAGTCTGTTACTAAAAACAATAATTTGTGACATTGGTGATGAAGTCCGTCTATATTTATCGATCTACTAAGTGGAGATCTCTATACAAATCTATGCTGGGGCTAGCTCTACAAATTATCAAAGTTATTGGGTATTAGAGTTATTTAAACTGTGCGTTCGAATATGGTATATGTAAGCAATTATGCTCGAGGGGGTCTGGTATATTTTGGACCAGAAACTGACAATTATATATTTAGGGCCACATTTCAGCCACTACCTATGGGAAAATAATGCAATGAATTGTGATTATTTGAATCGCTAGACTGCAGTAGTAAAAGTAAATTTAGAACTGAGCGAACAGTACTGTCCAAGATAAGTGGAGCAGGGTAGAGAGTGCTTTTTATATTAAAGCCTGCCTTTAGGAGCTAACTAGTTAAAAGCTACTGTAGCTCGGTTGGCCTTCTAGCTATCTTTATGCAACAGGAAATTCCCATATCCGTATCCCCTGGAATAAACATGACAGTTTAGCTAAATTAAAATGAAATGATGTATATATATTTGTCATGGGGCACTTTTTCCTTGGACAGAGATGTATGGGTAGCTTACTACTACTAGATAGCCAGCTCGTAGCTTAGATGGAGAGCTGGCAAGGAGAAAGGTGCCCAACTTCGATATTCCGTATTGGCCTGTGTATTCCTCAATCGCCTATAATGATTTGAGTTATCCCCAGAGGTTTACCCTGTCTTTAAAATAATAAATCCCAATTACGATTTTGCCGCACAGATCCGCTTTATCCTGATCCAGAACCGAGCAGGGAAGACCCGTCTGGCCAAGTGGTACATGCAATTTGATGACGATGAGAAGCAGAAGCTGATTGAAGAGGTTCATGCTGTGGTAACAGTCCGTGATGCCAAGCACACCAACTTCGTGGAGGTAGGATCAAAGTATTTTCATGCTGTTCAGTGTTACCCACATCTGGTAGGCTTGGTTTGCTGGGCAGCTTGCAGTTTTTTGTCCTTTGTAGCCTGTAATATTTTGGATGCCCTGCCACCCCCACCCAGCCTCTGAGCCACACCCACCCAGCCTCTGAGCCACACCCACCCAGCCTCTGAGCCACCCCCACCCAGCCTCTGAGCCACCCCCACCCAGCCTCTGAGCCACCCCCACCCAGCCTCTGAGCCACCCCCACCCAGCCTCTGAGCCACCCCCACCCAGCCTCTGAGCCACCCCCACCCAGCCTCTGAGCCACCCCCACCCAGCCTCTGAGCCACCCCCACCCAGCCTCTGAGCCACACCCACCCAGCCTCTGAGCCACACCCACCCAGCCTCTGAGCCACACCCACCCAGCCTCTGAGCCACACCCACCCAGCCTCTGAGCCACACCCACCCAGCCTCTGAACCACACCCACCCAGCCTCTGAACCACACCCACCCAGCCTCTGAGCCACACCCACCCAGCCTCTGAGCCACACCCACCCAGCCTCTGAGCCACACCCACCCAGCCTCTGAGCCACACCCACCCAGCCTCTGAGCCACACCCACCCAGCCTCTGAGCCACACCCACCCAGCCTCTGAGCCACCCCCACCCAGCCTCTGAGCCACCCCCACCCAGCCTCTGAGCCACACCCACCCAGCCTCTGAGCCACACCCACCCAGCCTCTGAGCCACACCCACCCAGCCTCTGAGCCACACCCACCCAGCCTCTGAGCCACACCCACCCAGCCTCTGAGCCACACCCACCCAGCCTCTGAGCCACACCCACCCAGCCTCTGAGCCACACCCACCCAGCCTCTGAACCACACCCACCCAGCCTCTGAGCCACACCCACCCAGCCTCTGAGCCACACCCACCCAACCTCTGAGCCACACCCACCCAGCCTCTGAGCCACACCCACCCAGCCTCTGAGCCACACCCACCCAGCCTCTGAGCCACACCCACCCAGCCTCTGAGCCACACCCACCCAGCCTCTGAGCCACACCCACCCAGCCTCTGAGCCACACCCATCCAGCCTCTGAGCCACACCCATCCAGCCTCTGAGCCACACAGTGGTCAATGTATTTTAACTGATGTAGATAATAGGCTTCTGGCATGCTTTAGCCATTATTATGTTGAATGTAATAGTTTTAAAGGGGGTAATTAAATATTTAAAAAGACTGCCTGCAAATTTGAATAAGGAGAAACTATTCTTAGATAATGCACACATTAAGGCGCTTGCTGGTGTTGTTTCCAGTTCAGGAACTTCAAGATCATCTATAGGCGGTATGCTGGACTATACTTCTGTATCTGCGTGGACGTAACGGACAACAACCTAGCCTACCTGGAAGGAATTCACAACTTTGTGGAGGTATGTGACCGTAGCATAATGCTAGTCACTATGACGCAGAGTGATGATGTCAGCTCACCTGGAAGGAATTCACAACTTTGTGGAGGTATATGACCGTAGCATAATGCTAGTCACTATGACGCAGAGTGATGATGTCAGCTCACCTGGAAGGAATTCACAACTTTGTGGAGGTATATGACCGTAGCATAATGCTATGACGCAGAGTGATGATGTCAGCTCACAGATTCTAGCAGCGTATTCTGCTGTAATCATATGAAATTCCAGTTGACCATTGCAAAGCGGTTTGGAAGCTTATCAGTCTAGAAGCGGTTATAGAACCCAATTCTAGGGTGTCAGGGCTCCTAGAAATCCAAGTATCCTTTGATTTATTTTTGGACAACATTCTGTTAAAGAACAACAATGGTCCTATCATCTTTATCGTCGTTGATCAAATCCCCTCCTTCTCCAATATGAAACAAGTCATTGGTTTAGAAAACTATAAGTGACATCTGATTCTGGCTAATTGGCCAACAGACATTATCCCAAAACACGCCACCTACATACATGTACCTGAACATGGTCATGTGACTGTCCTTCATATCTAACATTTGTAATAATAAAAAACTAGAGGCAAAAATGCAGTATATCTGGCTTCGGGGAAGATTTGTCAGCACTGCAAAATGGTTAGGAATGTTTCAGAGGCTCCTTATCTCCCATTATCTCTGCGTACATATCCAAATAGAGTCTGTCGACTCGACGCAAAAAAACAAAATGGGGGAAGGCCGAATCTCTTGTGTTGTTCGTTTAAATTCCCCAAAAACATTCCCTGAGCAGAGTTCTTCCCGGGTCGAGGGGAAATGGCAGAACAGCTCGCCCTGTGCTCCATGTTCTGGGGACATGCGGAATGTGGCCGTGAGGAAAAACAGCTTAGATCCCAACACAGTTCAAGAGCACCGTGACCTGGAATACGTCCTCTGCCCCTTACATAATCATGGCCACCATATTAAATGCCTCTATATTCTTTATTCTACGTTGATATACAGTACAGAGCTGCTAGGCATTTGGCCACATAGCTAATGGAGAAAATGATTTGTTTGTCTTCTAACCCTTAGGTGCTCAACGAGTATTTCCACAACGTGTGCGAGTTGGACCTGGTGTTCAACTTCTATAAGGTAAGGTTTCATTTTAAAACCCACAAACACTCAGTGCTACAAGAAACACCACAGTGAGTGCAAAAAAAAACAAGTTCACCTTTTCTCCCGCTTAATGTGGTATGGGGGCGCCATGGCAACAGAGGTACATAATTACAACTGTCAGTGATATTTGGCTCATCGCATGGCTGCGGTTCGGCTTCTTCTGTGAGAAATACTAAGCTGTTAACACTCCGTCTCTGGTGACTAAATGCCCACGGTATTTCTGAATGTCCAGCAGGCCGGCCACGCCCTGTGACAACCTTTTCATTCACTGACAACCACTTCAGCGGAAGAGTGACACTGTGGTAAACATCAGCTGGTCTCTTTGTCGACTCAAAAAACATTTTAGGACGGCTTTTAGGAATCGATACACAACGGCCCTTAATTACTAAGTGGGAAAAAAACACTTTTCAAAATTGATGTCAATTTATTCGATACCTCGCGTGGAGTCGCATTCAGATGCTTTTCTATGACAATCAAAATTGAGTTTTGTATTTTTGTCATCCTTGTGATGATCGTAGAACTTGATCAATCCAACAGTGGCACGTCTACGGTGCATATTTGAGAAAAAAAACAATTAAGTTTTAAAGGAACAGGCTTTAGTCCTCTGATATAGATTTGTGTTGGTCATAGATCAATGACAGCGTATACACAAATTTGTGAAGTACTAACATTTGCCAGGAGCATTATTTTAAAAATAAAGAAAGCACTATCACAAAGTACTGAGTAACGGCTCAGAATGATTATGTTTGTAGATCTACTGGAGATGCTTCCATTTTTTATTTGTAATAAATTGTCAGACAAAAATGGTGAAAATGGTTCACATTTTGCATTTTGAGCTATTGTGTGTAGATTAATGACATAAAAAATATTTAGAAATTAAGTCTATAACACCAAAAACTTGAAAAAAGTGCAGCGGTCTGAAATACTTTTTCCGTAAGCAATGTACATTAAAGGATGGAGATGAATTGGCAGGATTTGACTACAGATTTCCATGTCTTCCAGTTTTATTGCTGCGTGTGTGTGTGTGTGAACACTCTGTGGCCTGTCCTCCTGAGCTGCGTCTAACTGTCCTGTGTGTGTCTTGTCCTAGGTGTATACAGTGGTAGACGAGATGTTCCTGGCAGGGGAGATCAGAGAAACAAGTCAGACCAAGGTCCTCAAGCAGCTGCTGATGCTCCAGTCCCTCGAGTAGAACAGAGCAGCCATCTTTAAATGTCCATTACCTGGTCCCTATGAAAAAGTTCACTGAAATTTCCTATAGAAATGCGCTGTGTAGAACAGACATATTTCTGGTCAGACAGAATTGGGTAAAGTCAGCTCTACATATTTCATTTCTATCTGCACCATTAAAGCATTATGCCCCACGAAGGATGTGACTATGCCCTGCAGATATGGCCTTTAACATTTCCTTATCACCAGTACATGTAAAATCGTATAGAAAAGCTTTCATCGGGTGTTTAGCAAACCAAATCATTCACATTAGTATATTTGCGGTGGCAGCAAACTGCTGTACACAGCCCTGCTGAGACAGGTTTCCCCTGCTGCACTTAAGTCACTTAAACCTACACCAATGGTAAGGACGCCAATTACACGCCGATCTGGTAACCCCAGAGTGACACTACAATAGCTCACAAGCATCATAAAACCCTTATAACCGCGCCTGCCTGATTAGCCCGTCTACTGAACGCCGCGTGTCTGTCCGGGAGAACCGCCGGGGCTCTGCTGCAGTGCAGACGTTGACCTCTAGTGTTGGCGCACAGTGAAGTGCACTTAACACAAGTGCCGTTGAGAGGTCTGGTAATGGCAACCGGTGTGAGGCTGTATACACTCACTGGAGTATTATGGAGAAGGAGCTTTCTTGGCTTAAATAACAGTCGATAATGGCGGTTTTGATTTGTGTACAGTGATTACGCTTCGCGTCGGGTAGATCAGGGTATGTCTCCACTCCACTGTCATATGGTGCTTGTTGGCTAGTTACTCGCCGAAATTTTCACCTCAATACACACAAATACTTTAGTTGAAGGTAACTGAACATCAAGAACGGGTTGATGTAGTTGATGGAAATTTCTAGTGAAGCTGTGTTGTGATGTTTTTTGTATGGTCTTTATATAAATATATATATATCCTGTGTGTGAAACCTGTGTGTTGTCCATTCCAGGCTTGTCCTCAGCCTTGTCACCGGGTGTCATAAAACATTTGAAGTTGTGGGCATATTATTAATTAACTTACTTGTACAATGTCAACCAAGTGGCTGAATCACTCGACCAAACATGTTAACGGCACTTCTCTATTAGGTCTGAGACACCTCCCAGCAATGCAGGTTTCACACATTACTATTTAGCTTTGCTATAATTTTGTATTTTCTTTTTTTTTTTATAATTGTTTTGGCTATAGTGAAATGTACTACTCTCCCCTATAAGGCTGTCGATGGAAGATGTTTTAGGCGTTTCCGTTTCCTGTTGCTGAAACTACCCAGTCATTTTATTCTAGTCAGTGTATATAAAAATGAAAACTGTTGAAGACC
The DNA here is from genome assembly GCA_029465975.1 of Dallia pectoralis. Classification (NCBI taxonomy): domain Eukaryota; kingdom Metazoa; phylum Chordata; class Actinopteri; order Esociformes; family Umbridae; genus Dallia; species Dallia pectoralis. The sequence continues at coordinate 6,730,537 of CM055755.1, forward strand.
TCTTGTGATTTTTTTCTCACTGTCGACAAACATTGTAATGTGCAAAATGTTATAAATACAGATGTTTGGAAGATGCACCAGATAAGAACACGCCTTCATGCTCGCTCTTTGTAGTGATGTTGCACCACCTGGTGGCAAGTTCTGGAATCTACCATGTGAGGTTATTACAGCCTCCCCCAGCGATCAATAAATCAATCATTATATTCACTTCAGCTACATTAACCCAGCCTGCCTGTAACTCCACTGACCCAAGATCAGACAATTAGACACTGAAAGGGTTTTTCTGTGTAGATGTCGCCCATTATTTTCTAACCCCCTCTCAACCGTGCGCTTTGGGTGAAAGGCAAGCAGGAAGAGCACACACCACACACATTCAGACGTGTCAGAGTAAATCAAACACGCCACACACATCCAGACATGTGCCAGAGTAAATCAAACACGCCACACACATCCAGACATGTGCCAGAGTAAATCAAACACGCCACACACATCCAGACACGTGCCAGAGTAAATCAAAGACGACACACATCCAGACATGTGTCGGAGTAAATCAAACTCGCCACAGGTTAACATAAAAAAGCAAAGTTTACTAGGATGATCTTTGAAATGAACAAGCAAACCCCTCCCCACCCAAACAAACCAATACACACACATTTACAGCATAGATTATCTATGGGTACAGCAGTCCTTCAAATGATTTCATCACATTGGTTACTAAGCAACAACTGAATCAAATCAACAAATGACAGGAGACTGGCTGTAGAAAGTTAATCGCATCATAGTCTATTATTAGATGTTTACGATGCACCCAGTATACGCAATGCATCATAGGTCAGGGTTCAAATGTCAAATGGTCAAAAGGCAACACATGAATCGCTACTCACAGAAAGTCACAGGAAGCTACACCAGGCCTTTAACAGCAGCAGCAGCAAGCAACAAGCAATGAGTCAACTGGCATGAAATGGCATTGTGGTCGATGACAACACTCAATGGAGACCAGAGAACAGACAGGGCTGTCAGTCAATCACCACCACAAGAGAAACAAGACAAAAGCTCAGTTGTTCTTTGGTAATGAATGATTAACCTTTGCAACTGGTACTTTATTACAGTATATAACTCAGTTCATATAAATCTTACAATTCCTTAAGATACAGTATAAATAAACAGAAATCTCAGAAAAGTGCACTTGCAGAAGAGAAGATAAACACACACACACACACAGAGAGAAAAAAAACAACACAAAGCAAACATTTCTATCCTGAAATGGTACCAGTCTCCCAGGTTGATTACACCGTGGCATTTTAATAGCCACTTGTGATTCCACACCTTTTCAGTATAACATACAAGCTGCTATCATTGGAGTGCAAACATTGCTAGAAAGTAAGTAAGGATACAGAATCGGAAATCAAACATGTTTTTGTCTTTCACAACCAATCAGAAATAGATCGGCTGGTGAGACAAGAGTTCATCAGTAAGACAAGTAAAAACAAAAAGTGCACTTAAAAATTCCAGACACAGCCTGGGCTTGTAACCTGAATATTTCCCAAAACCACCTATCTTCTCTGTGCTCCGTCTGTCTTATCAGTGAGAGCAGAGCCGACAGAGAAACGAAGAGGACAAAGATCTCTGCACCTGAGACAGAAGGCAGACAGAATTTATGACCATCGCATGGACAAGGCAACGCTTGGATTCCACGCATCATCCCTGCAGCTGATAACGGAAAACACGTGGTTTACTGGGATCCTTTGGAATATACTATTTGTATCCCCTTGTGCTTTGGACATCACATCCGTGTGTCCTATTGGAGTGAATACATTTCCTTCTGACGGTAACGGCGGTTTGGACATGGGTACTGCAAATGGGGAGATTGAGGGGATGGGGGCACGTTCACCGGGTAAAGGATGTTTTCCTAAAAGGGGCCAGGCTAGAAACACATCTTTAGTTTTAAACACAGACACTCTCTATCGAATTAGAATACACACGGCCGATAGTGAACAGACTCCGGGTGGAAGCCCGGGAACGTATCAGAGGAAACAGTCAGACCCGACAACTGACCCAACAACGTCCTGAGCCTACTTGGGTGTCGGCAGATGCATCTGGGTTTGGGTGAATTGGGTGCTTGAGAAGATGAACGGCATAGGTCGGCCTCAGTTCTATCCAGATGATTAGAAAACAGAAATAGGACCGTCGCGCTTTGACGGCTATAACACAAAACGGACGAAGCGGTCAAACAGGTTACATCTGTATCAGGAAGTTAATCAAGCATCGCTTCGCATTCCATTTCATCTGTCATGGACTCTTGGTAATGTACGTGCATGTGTGTGTGTGTGTGTGTTTGTGCGTTGATTAAAACCCCCCCAAAAAAAGGGTGAAAGTGGAACAGTCCCTACACACCACCCTGGATACACCACCAGATATGGACTCTTCTTCCTGTGTTCCCAGTACAGGTTGAACAACAGGTCTCCAAGCCCGGGACCCAGGGAACTTCACGGGGCCAGAAATACAGACTCTTGCCAAGGGTCAGAGGATAGCAGGTGCTGTCTCCATGGCAACCTGTCCAGGTGAGCTGTTAGGTGAGTGTGGTGTCACAGACGGGAGACGGGTCCTGCACATCCGAATACACCAAGAGCTGAGGGAGGTCATTTAAAAGTATTACATTAGAAATATTTGAATAAGTTTAAAAACAAACAATGCAGCATCAATGGCTATAATAAACATATGCACACACAGGCGCGGCTCACGGAGGCGCTGTGGTCTCTACTGACCCCGTGTGGGTTGGAATGTAGGGCCTCCTGACATTAGCAGGTACACTGCGGCTTGGTCTGTGCTGTGGAACCTCTGTGTTGCCTTTGCTGCCTCAGAGAAGCATCTCCATACTGGATACCTGAACCCATCCGCTCCGGGTCCAATTCACCTAACACACACACACACACACACACACACACACACACACACACACACACACACACACACACACACACACACACACACACACACACACACACACACACACACACACACACACACACACACACACACACACACACACACACACACACACACACACACACACACACACACACACACACACACACACACACACACACACACACACACACACACAGGCAGTTTTAAACAACAGACATCCAAAGATCATATGTAAAAACAAACAGACAGACCCTTTTAGCACACCCAGACGCCTCATTAGTTAACACATGGAAGTTTGTTACCTGACTCTATCTTGTTTAGGATGGTACGGCCAGTTTTCAGGAAAGCTTCCTCCACATTTTCTCCTGTCAGAGCACTGGTCTCCAGGAACATCAGGTCTGTATTGGTCAGTCAACAAGTCAACACTCTCACCGTGACATAACGGAGGTCCACAAAAGCTAATGGATAACCAAGCATATAAAACTAGAGAGTTAAATAGAACAGACTTAACACAAGATGAATTGACGAGGAAGCTGGCAGTGTGGCACGTTGAAATAACAAATGAAAAATTCTCACAGGCTCCTGTCCAGACCAGTGAGCCACAGGTCTTCCTGCACTGTCCCACAGGCTAGCTAAACGGACAGTTACCCGGTGACAAGCTAGCTAAAGACCTGAAGTGTTAAACACACAGTTACCGTTCTCCTGGGCGAAGCGTGACGCCTCCAGAAAGGTGACCTCCCGGTCCGCATCCAGGTCCTTCTTGTTCCCACACAAGATTATGACAATGTTGGGGCTAGCCAGCGTCCGCGCGTCTGTCAGCCAGTTGGTCAGAGCGTTGTACGTCTCCCGGCTAGAGATGACAGGTTTATTAGAACAAAATTAAAAGCTTCATGGGATGCCGAGTGACTGTCAAAAAACTCAGTGAAGTGACCGGGATTCATGATAACATCACAGGTCAAAAGTTGTCTGATGAGGAAGAAAAGTATCAAGTACTCAAACGGATACCGTACAACAAAAATCTCAATGGAGTGACTTAGGTGAAGTCACCCGTCGCCATGGTGACTGCACCCTTGTGTCCATGGCAACGGTGACATAAACAGAAGGGGCGCAGACTTAAGTCCTACAGCTGCGGTGAGTCGGCTAAACCGTGACATCGGCATAGAACAAAGGGACGTTCGTCACTCTGCCTCCGTCTAGTTAATATTCCCTGGTATCCAGTCAGAGTAGGACACACCGTCTCCTGGCATTCTGTGCGCGTCTAGCCCTCTTTGACCCGGGCCGTGTTAAAACACGGCTCTCTGCTTTCCCCCGCCTCCTTCCTAAAGTGCGCTGCATCCAACCCCCAAATCCAGCTCTCTGACACGTTGAGTAATGGAGTCCCGCTTTCCAGGCTGCCGCCAGTCGGGGGACTTGGTTACGGGACTGTCACTCTGCATCCCTCAGACACACACTTTATTAAAGCCCTGTCACTCCAGATTACCCCGCTCACTCCATCTTCATCATCAGACAGGCAATGCCACGGCAACGCTGGGATTATCAGGAAAAAATATATAACAAACCACCAGCTTTGGCTTATGGCTGAAATAGAGACATCTGGTCCGGAGTCTTAGGGCTTATGACACTTCCCAGGGCCCTGTTGTAATGCCACTGTTCTATTGTTTCACTGTGCTCGGTTTCCTGAGACGACTCAGGTTTCTGTGTATGTGTGTGTGTGAGTGGGAGATGAGTAACATGCAAATGCAGTTTGCATTCATCACTGGTTTTACCGTCGGTCCTCCTACCTTGTGATGTCATAGACGAGCAGTGCCCCTGCTGCTCCGCGGTAGTAACTGCGAGTCACAGACCTGTAAGGGGGAGGGCAGAGGGCAGGTGGCTCCGTTAGCCAATCACAGAACCCGATAACAATTTAGAGCACTACCAGATGTCTGGGATAAGCAATGAGAGAGGTCTTTACCTGAAGCGCTCCTGTCCAGCTGTGTCCCAGATCTGCAGTTTGACCGTCTTACCACCAACGTTGACCACTCTGGAACCAAACTCAACCCCAATGGTGTGGTTGGAGTCTTGCTTGACTACACACCAAGCGAGAGAGAGAAGTGGAATTAAAAAGAGCGGTAGAGAGAGAGGTGAGAGAGAGAGAGGTGGAGATAAAGAGAGAGAAAAGTAGAGCTGTAGAAGGATAGACAGGTAGAGAGAGAGAGAGAGAGAGAGGTAGAAAGGTGTAGAAGGATAGAAAGGTAGAGAGAGAGAGAGAGGTAGAAAGGTAAAGAAGCCACCATCATCCCAGTCCTGTCGATGACTATGCTGTTTTTGCTTTACAGTTGGCTGGTTCAGGGTAAACAACCTTGACTGGAGGGTAAACCACCACGTCGTCACCTTGACGTGACGGCCTACTGGTCATTAAGACAAGGTTGCCAAGACAACACAAAACATGTGCTTGTTAAACCCTAGTCACAGAGCTGATCTACAGTGGCTCTTAAAAGTATTCACTCCCCTTCGGGATTTTCCATTTATTTTGTGTTACAACATGAAATCAAAATGTCGTTCTTGACACCCAAAAGCACAGAACTTATTATGTGACTTCTAAAGACAAATTTGTAACCACAGTTCATTCAGATTTGTTATAGCAAAGAGAGTGATTACTTGATTTATTCAATACATTTTTTCTTAATTAATCACATAATAATAACACAATATAATGTAACATAATATAAAGTAACACAATATTTAGGGACTTTGGGGATGAATACATTTGAAAGCCCCATGAAGTCATAGTTCTGCAGGGCTGTACATGTTTAAAGACCCGAACGCCCATCAGCATATCACAACATATACAAGCTACTGTTGCCTTCCAAGTCCAGATAAACGGACGCAATCGGGTCCAGAGAGAGACAGACGCGGTCATAGACACACACAGACTCCTTACACTTTGTCTCAATGAACTGGTGGAGGAGGCAAGATTTCCCTGTCCCAGCACTGCCAATTACCAGGAACTTAAACAGGAAGTCTGAAAAGAACGAGAAAGAGGAACAAAGATGAATGTGGTTGACACCATTCCTGATTTGTCCTGTCACCATGAGTTGTGCTTATTGTGAACGAGAGGCCATAAGTCCTATTTAAACTACATCATTAGTTGGCTAAATGAGTGTGTTTTAAGTTGTTGCGGTGACTGGTTAAGGTTTGAGGTCAAGAGGTAAAAAGGAAATTGGTTGCCAACCATTGACCGAATAAGATACATTTTATTTGTTTGTCTAACAAAGGACGGACAGAGAAATGTTTTTCATAATTCTAATTATTTCATTTATAATTCAAACATGTTTGATAGTTTCTTTTATTTAATTACAAGCCTAACCCAGGCGTGTTGGACCGGGTGTGATGGACCGGGCATGTTGGCTTTATAGCATGTCAATATGCTGATCTAATCTGAACAGGTCCCTCAAGTTAGATGGCTTATTGGTCACTTCTTAGATACATGACGGTCGAGCTTCTCCCACAACAGCTCAAGGATGAAATCCAGCGACTCTAATATACTACATTTTTTAGGCACTCAGGTATTCCGTGAAAAAAGGGCAATTGTAATACGCAGCTGCTGTTAGCAAGTTAATCTAGAATATGTCTGGTGTAAAAGGCAGCACGCTCTATGAACGTTTGGTTAAGCACCTGTGAATGAAATGATGTCACCTGCCCACGCACAAATGAATGCAACTCGCTGAATCATTAAAAATTAGACAATAATTACCAAAATCCCTTTTCTGTACCATGCCAGCCCCTGCACTAGTTCTACATTCTGCTATTCGCAGGCCCTCAAATCAACCAGAAACTATTTAAATGCTAGTGTGTATTTTGTGTTTTCTTCACAAAGAATAGCGCCTCGAGCCAGGCGACTTCTCACGCAATCATCGAACGACTACAATCAAGACATCTGTGCAACTGGCTATGAAAATCAACACAAAGGAGTAGTAATGGAACTGTAGTTTCTACCCGAACCACAGCAACCAGGACTCTTATTTGTTTGTGTCCACGTTGCTCGTGCAAAGAGAACACTCCCTGAAACAAGTACATTTTCACCACTTCAATATGTTTGGGAAAAGTTAGCATCGCTAGCTCACAACCAGAGAGCCCTCGAGTAACATGACCAGTCGTGACAGCAGTCATCGCGACAAACAGGCAATTCTGAGCATCACCTATCTATTCCCACAATCCATAAACCCCCTGGATAATCCCACAACCACATAATCCCACACCACAACCAGATGCCACGTAACAGCCCAGGTGCCAATTATGCTTTATGGTCACAATATGCAACAGCGCTTCGGGTGACGTTGTCCCCCACTAGGGAACACTTGAGTCACACTGTATTTACCCAACACGAGGTAATAACACAGGCATTTGCGTGGTATGTCGACATTGTGTATAGACTGGAGCTATTGTAAACAGGGTAAATGATTTGGTAGGAAAATGCACGAGATCGGCGACCTGGCTCGCACACATCCAGCAGTCTGCCCTTCAGACCACCTGATTGGTTACCTCTGGAGGGTTGCCATATCATCTGTAACACACAGACACGTGTGTGTGTGGTGTTTAGGTGGAGAATAAAGCAACCCTCTACTGAAATGAAGCTTCTGTTACTGTAGGCTGTGTGTATTGGTCTTCCTCTGTGAGACACTGTTGTTTTGCCCTGTTTTCCTGGATCACTTAAAGTGCTTACAGAGCCTGGGACAAAGGCCACAGAGAAAATCAATGAAGGAGTATTACAGCTGTCTACTACACCCATTAGTATGGAGCACTTTGCTGATAATGTTGACATGCTGGTTTATCGTTTCATACTGAAACAAAAGAGATAGATGAGGGGAGAGAGAGAGATAGGAGGACAGAAGCACAAGGAAAGGCGACATAATTATGAAGTGTGAGAGACAGTGCGAAGGAGGAGGATGCCCGTCTCTGGGTGTCAACAGATGGCTGTTCAAGATGCAACAACACAGATGTGGAAATAAAGAAATGGAGGGTTGTTAGAAAAAGAAAAAAAGAGCACATCTCATGGACAGAACATGCTTGTTCTCAGATTCACAGGCTATTAGCAAAGAATTCATTATTTTTTAACAACTCTTTCAACTTAAACGTCTAACTCATGAATCCAGAGTAAGGTGGTCAGTTACTATTTACACTCGCAGGGATCTGCAAGGCAGTTTACAAATAAATAAGTTCTGTGTAGCTTACTCAGTAAGAGTATGGAGATGTCACAACAAGTCAGGAAAAAGTATAAATATGTATATAAGCACATAATTGAATTTAGCTAAAACTGCTCTCTAAATTGCTAGATTACTAAAATATATAACAAAAACACAGGCAAGCTTATCTATTGAACATAAAGTGTGAATCAAAATAAGTAATTATTGAAGGTTATCAATAGAAGCAGCTTTGCAGAACAAAGTGTGTGTGCTGCTGCTGCTGTAATTTGCAAGGACATTATGTAAATAGAGACCATGTAGATGTTTAACGTAAAACAAAGAATGTGTCTAATGCCTGGCTTTGTGCGGGCAGGTGTGGGCAGAATGATCGAGAGTTTAGATAAATCTTGCATTCCAGTTATGACAGCTGGTGTCCCTAAAGCAGACAAAACAATGACTACGTATCGCAGATACCTCCTAACCAAGTTAATCCACGTTTAAGTTGCCAACAACTCAACATTAAAGCAACGTTACCGTTACAGACCGTATTTCTTCACTATTTTATTACAGAGAACAACACGCCTGCCTCTCCCGAGACCTGCCCACTCCTTGTTCCACTTCTACATGTTACGAGACAACACGGTCCTAATTTCAAGAAGGATATCGCGATATTTCACGTGAATCGCTCGGTGTGCATTCGATGTAAAAAACCGTTAAACATAAAACGGATAAATATGACCCGAGCCGGGCGGTGGTGTCAACTTACCCAGGTAACGAGCTACATGGTAGCCGGTAGGCTAACTAAACGTACCGTATGTTTCAGACATGTCGCACCGGCTTTAAAAACGACGGACTCAAATCGGGCGCCTCGGTGTTGGTTTCGTTGTATAGTATGTATGTAGCGGATGTTTTGTTGTTATCTCAAGCAGCTATTACACCTTCGCTCAACAGCGTTTCCTTCCTCACCCGACAACACAAGCAAGCACCGCACGCACTCTGAGCGTGATGACGACACTCAGGTACACGTCATTACGTAACGTGACTAGGCGCTTGGTCCGTGCTAAGATTGCGGAAGATGATTCATTCATGCAGTCGAGCTGCAGCTGTGGGCCACAAGGGGGCAGGCTAATACAGAACGTGTGTGTATGTGTAACTGAGTGTGTGTGTGTGTGTGTGTTTGAATTACACGCTGGACTGAAATTAAAATGATCTGAGAGTCAAGGAAGAAAGGTATTCGACGCCATCAAAAATAAAAATAAACCCGATCTCAACTGCCTTGTATAACTCATTGGACTCCATGGCTGAGCACTTTACCAAGGAAACTTTCACAAAATGGGACGAACAAAACACCCAGTTGAGACACCACATGTAGAGTTTGTCAAAGGCATGACCAAAATATTAAATCATCAAGAACTAGAACAAAACCACTAGCGATGATCAAACCTTCAATAACAAGCTGTTGTCTACTGGGAGATGTGAAGAGTGAATTAGGACCTGCTAGATTTGTGTCTATTTTTCCAGAAACCCCAACACACTTCACAGAACTTATGACAACAACGGTATTGGACCTATCCACATCACACACAATTGCTTCCTTGCCCTAATCATAATGTACACAGTGGCAGCCAACCTGACCACCGTGGCTGATCATAAAGCACGATAGGCACTGACCGTGTACACTTCACTTTGCTATTGAGCATGACCGCCACAGGCAGGCCCGGCTCTGAATTTAAAACAGGCATTTTGCACAACGCCTGCAACACGCGGTATATAAACGGACCACCAGATACTAGATCACTGTTACTGACACAAAATTAGCAAAGTGAGGTCGGCTTTTGGTGGAACAATATACATGTACTGCTACTGCATTGCTTAAAATATTGTCCTCTGCTTTTACAGGAAACGGATAGGTATTGTCACCACAGTCAAAAGGGGCGTGGGGAACACCAATGTAGTATAATCACATTTACTTCTCCCCTGTCCCCAAATTAACTTTAATCAGTAAACTTAAAAAAGAAAAACTATTAACGTACTTGTGATAATACCATATAGTACTCCTAAACACAATGGAATGTGTATTTGATCACCTAAACCTACTTTTTGTTTATGTAACCTTTTGTGAACGAGCACTTCACAATGACATTGCTCAATGCATAATGGACTCAGATAACTAAATCTTCTAGTTTGGAGTCTAGTTAAGTCGTGCGTTTGGATCCAATGAGGAAACCCATTGTCCTCTGTGTGTATGCAAACCTACTAAATTCCAAAACAAATAAATGTTACTCAGAAAGAACAGAAAATAACAAATTAATTTCTCCCCAAAGGTCTTTTTTGCAGATGAGATCTCTAAAGATTAATCAGATTCTGAAGTAGATTAAACGAATGAATTAAACAATTGTGAGAATGTATTAAAAAGCTGTTGTTTAAAAGGAAACTTGATAAATGTCGAGGGAATGGATTTAAAAGTTGAACACTTGATATTTCATGAAACATAGTATCTGAGTAAACCTGGAAAATATAAAATTAATCAGTGTCTGTAAGCAGAGAATATAGATAAAATAATAACTAAACATAGTTGTAACTACATTCTGCATAGCCCTCTATATGTTAATGGGAGATGTGTTTTCATCTTACAATCTTTGTGTTACCTTTTATTTTATTTTACACTTCCTCTAACCTGGTCTGGTTGTGTCTTAAGTGGGGCTTTAGTGTAGAGTTTAGAAATAGAGTTAATTCTTCTTTTCCTTCAGTATAACAAAGCAGAGTGTTTTGAGGTTTTTATGAGGAATGCCGGTTCTCATTCATCATCTTGCCATCTAGCGCACACACACACACACACACACACACACACACACACACACACACACACACACACACACACACACACACACACACACACACACACACACACACACACACACACACACACACACACACACACACACACACACACACACACACACACACACACACACACACACACACACACACACACAAAGAACAATGTGTACCTCCCAAGGGCAACAGGTGATAAATTATAGATCTCACTGCCACTGCTATCTCCCATGGTTTCTCCCTGCCTTTGTTCTGCCCTGACAGTGTCTCTCTTGGCCTCCACATTGACTCCTGTTTAAAAGGCCTTTTCAATGAGGATAAAGGGAAGTACTGGGAACATCGTCGTGTGTGGGGCCATAGATGTTTTCTTAAGGCGGTCTTTACTCTACCATACAGTGGCAGAGGTGTGGGGGAGGATATCACACTGGGGTTTGGTCTTCTGTGGTACGTTACCTAACCTGAGGTGGAAAACATGACTTCAAAGTGACACCTGACACTCTATCCCCCATATAACAGCTTTGATTTGAAAGCAGCCCATGCACTGTTCAATCGCTCCAGTTTTTTTAGAGGAGAAGTTATGAGGGATTGTCACCCTGTTAAATCCAAAACGGAAAAAACAACCTTCTGTTTTGATTAGTGCAGAGGGTCGTGGAACCGTGGGGGTGTATTAGGCACCCTGTCTGTCTTTTTCGCTTCACCTCCTGTACTGCCATCCGTTCACAAAAGGTTTATTTGGGCTACGGGGCTTGTTGTGTTTAACCTCGAACAGTTCTGTCACTAACCAGGAGCAGGGCCGGGCGGCAGACGAAACAGACGGGGGCAAGCGAGTGAAATCCTACCTACTGCATGAATGCAGAGACACAAATGCCGGCTCCTTGCTGCCACAGGCCAGTCCAGACAGTGTGAATCTCAGGACCCAGAACAGAAAGACCCCTGTGGGAGGTGGTATAGGGGAAAGCCCACTTCAGGCCCGAATAATCACATAGGGAAACATGGTGCAGACAGGAGTGAGTAATTTTCCACTGTAAAACCACGTGAAATTATCGTCGGATGAGGTCACAGAGTGTTTGGCAGACGTGATTTATTTCATTAGTTATTACAGCACCTGAGAAAAACCTTCTATATAACAAGAGACAAGAAGTGATGCTTGAATACATATCTGTGGTGTTATATATACAGATTGTTGGCATGTTTATGTGTACTGAAAGCATTGCCAGAATATGTGTTGACAGTGTGGAAAAGGGACAATGTGAAAAGGGGAGAGTGTGGAAAGTAACAAACAGAAAGACCAATAGGCTTCAGCTTCCATCATAATGAACCTGTATCTTCTTTATTATCAGACTTATGTTATGTAAATATGTTCAAAGGTTGTATAAAAGATCTCCTTCCATGGGGCGTCCTGCCAGCATGGCGTGGCATTAGGGGGCTAATGGTTGAATTTGGTTTCCTTGCTCATTTCGCTCTAGTGGCTCCTTGTGGTGGCATTGACAACTGTGAGCTCAATTGAGGTAGAATGCCAGAGAGCGCATTCGTCTCTAAGGATTCTCTTAGACTCACTTTGGATGTGATCCAGAGGACACATATCTCTGCCAGAGTAGCATGTGACCCTGATGAATGGAACATAATCGACAACCATCAGACTTATCAATGGAAATGAGTCCGTGATCTAATTTGAGAAGCCGACTTCAAATACAGTCGTCGAATTTTCAGACATGAAGAACAATGCTGGTTATTGTTTTAAGGGTTTCAAAATAGAAAGGGGACAATAAATCCTACAACCCAGAACTATTGTGTTTCAGCAAGCAGGAAACGGCAGAAAATTTTGGTCTGGGCTTTTGTTTTAAAATGTTTTCTGTGTAACACGTGTTGACTCTACAATCTCGAACGCATCCGCGGAATAATATATTGTCGTGTCTTGTCAATTATCATTCAAATCAGGGACCTATAAGTAATGCCTAAGTGCATATATGTTTCCACAGTTCCCTATGTCTTTGTGCGTCATTGTCTGTATGTCAGGACTTTACCGTAGGTTCGTGCTGTTCGTGCTGTTGAATGTTAAAGCCATCCATGCTGTAGGTTTCATGGACAATAATGCGTGTTCATATGTAAAAATATGCAGAAGCGGTGACGAGTCTGTAATATGGTAACATGCTGAGAGGTTGGCGGAGGATGTCTAGTCATGGATGAGTTGCATGCAGATAGAATACTAGTGGGACGAGGGGCGTGCGCTATCTGGGACTGGAAAAAGAACAATGACGTGAAGGTGATGACAGCTACATCCTGAAGGAGAACACAATGAGATTAGGACCCCCTACTTGTGGTGTTTTTTAATGATCCTGCTGTGAGGTTTTCCAACCTGCTTCGTCTACTACAGCAAATCAACAGAGAACCAATTGTACGTCATGTTCTGGCAGGGACTACACACAAGTTGGAGCGTTGTAAGGGAAGTATACTTCACCAAAGCTAGGAATTACACCTCAGCGGAAGGGATGGTTTGGGAGTCTAGCACTGATGCCATTTAATTACTTCACCTGAGTGAGAACTTGCATTTTATTGCAGGAATACTATCTTAAAAAGAAATATCTCTGTCAGAATTTTTTGGGATGATTTCCCAAAAATATTTTCTGTGTTATTTATTGATCTGAGCAAGTTTTGTTTTACTCGTTAAAAAAATAAATAAAATACATACTAAATAATGTTATATTTTTATGTGAATTTAGTATAATATTTACAATAGCTAGAATTCCCAAAAGGCTCTCAGTCGGCGGCAGACAATTCTTGGATGCAATGATACGCTCATGTGCTGCTTGAGTCGACGTCTTTTCAGGTTTCAAGACAAGTAATTAAAGTTGTTGCGAAATACCTTCTGGAACACGCCAGAGTCCTGGCCCGCCTGCCTCAGCTACCGCCTCTTGGCCCCATTGACAAAATCCGACATGTTGTCTATAGTAGACGATGATAGATTTTTGAGACAAGCAACAGCTGGGGTCACTAATATTCAGTAGCTCATTTGTGATGAAAGAACCTAGCAAAGCGACACCCAGCGATGTAGCTACACAGGCTAGCTACCATTTTACGTGTTCAAGAATGCAACATTTGCGCAAAAGGAGTGCAAATGCAGGCAGAAGACAATAAGATCAGAGTAACCGCCATTTAAAATGCTCTCTGATCAGGCATGACATGTAAAAGAGAGTCTGAGTTTCACCACTGCCAACCTCTGAATAGTTGCACATCCTGCCATACTCCTGCTAATGTCTAAATAAAAGTAAACTAAATAATGTTGGACACACCTGGAGACATCTGGATATAATCAGAGGAGCTTTACAGATGATCTATTATTAACACTAGTTTTGGCTTTTCAAACGGGCCAAGAAGCCTAATGTCCTTATGCCTTTCTAATTCAGCGCGTTACTTTGCTAACTAGCTGTTTAACTGTGTGTTGATCGTTAGCGGTTAGCATGGTCAGTGCGCCATTATTCTGAGGATAAGGTTTATTACCATTATTTCTCGATTCCCAGTGGCCCAGGAAGAGGTTGGCATGGTTCAGAGTTGCTTAGGTAATTATTTACTTGTGAGCTTGGCCGCCTTGACTCTTGTGGTAATTAAGGCAACATTTGTCACAGCACTTTTCAATTGGCTGTGACACCCGTACACCGCCTGGCTTTGATCTAATAAAATGTATTAATGAAACGTGTTCATCGATCATCCTTCATTGTAAGGTTGTGTGTGTGTGAGATTGTGAGTGTTTTACTGGAGATCCACTTACCCACAGAACTCTGTTTGATGAAACACCGACCTAACAGACTATCTCCCACGGATAGCCCACCACATTGATCCACCTGTTAACTAATAACTTAGCAGTTGAACTCATATAAATGTGTAAATTGTGTGTTTTGCCCATATTGCCTTTTTTCAGATCATCTGTTTAGCAAATAAGGGCAGGACTAGATAACGTGAACTTGAATAAAGCATGCTCCCGTGAGTCCTTCAGTCACGGCGTAGTCTCTGGCCGTTGTAGTCTGGCCGGGTCGGAGCTGTTTTGATCTTATCAAGCAGTTGCTTATTCACAGATAAAACCACGTGACCTGATTAGAAAACCCGTTGTCCAATCGTAGCCCGTATCACTCCGCACGACAAATGAACCACGTCACATTGTTATTCATCCGCTATTTATCTACGCAGAAAGACAGCGCCGAAGCGCCACTCAAAATAAATGATAGGCACTATTGAACACTGCCTGAGATTAAAAGCATTCGTCAAGCTCCTGGGGCAGCGTTGGTTCAGTTGGCACGGTGCCGTACGGGTTACTGCGGGACAACATTGGACGGGACTTGTTGAGGCTCCTGCATGATGTCATTCAAAATGTCTGGAATTCATGAACGCGGTGGGTTTTGCGGAGGACACCATCTAATCTTGCAGACACCTTGAGGCGTTTGGTGGAATGATGGCCCGAGGCTCAGATAATGTAACGCGGACAGACTGTCAGTCTTGTCAACTCCTGTTTTCTGTTTAAACTTGGGCTGGTTTTTACTCCTTGCCATGCATTTAGAGAAATGTGAATATTTCTACTGGAACATTAGACAACGGGTGAAGGTAAATCTCTCAGCACCTTCGGTTCTGCCCCGCCCCCTCACCGTAACTTCCCAGTCAGGTACATAACGTACACACAGGGCTTGAGGTGGAAAAACAATGTATGTCTTGGATTTGAGTTAGGAGTTCCTGTTGAGTGAAGAATCAACGTCTTCCATTAAGTCTGTAGCGTGTAGGAAGATTCAGATGTATCTCTCTCTCTATCGCTCTCTGAATCTCTGTGTATGTTTGTCTTTCTCTCTCCCCTTCTCTCTCTCCCCTTCTCTCCCCCCTCTCTCTCCCTCTCGCCCCCTCCCTCTTTCTACCTCCCTATCTCACCCTCCCTACCTCCCTCTCTCACTCTCCCTCACTCCCCCTCTCTCCCCCCCCTCTCTCTCCACCCTCTCTCTCTTCTCCCCCTCCCTCTCCCTCTCTCCTCCCTTCTCTCTTCTCTCTCCCCCTCTCTCTCCCCCCTCTCTCTCTTTTTCTCTCTCCTATATCCCAGGGATTACCTCTGATCCCTTATTTGCCACACTAACACCTGCAACTCAAGAGGTTCACCCTCACACTCTGTGAGGTACAGAGGAGTATTGTGTGCCCCCCTTAATGCAGTAAACCTAACCCGCCACCCCAACTTCCATGTTCCCTCAACTGTCAGTAAGCTTCAGTAGTCCTCTGCTCCAAACAAAAATGACATTATATCACATTACGACCTATACAATACATAATATATTTTAACTGATCAATCAATCCACTGCCCTGGTTTTAAACGTATTCCTCACAGAGACTGAAGCCCGCTGGTTTGGACTCCTCACTTTGATTGACTAAAATGGACAGTAATTGAAAGTTCAAATGATGATGTTGCTAATCAGAAATCAGAAATGCATAACCTAATTTCAATCACAATCGGGTGTAACTAAAATTATAAATCGTAAATATTTTAAACAGTGTATTTTATTTAAACATGATTAAAATAATCGCTTCCTAATCAAAAAGTGAACTAGAACAGTATCCTTCAGTCAGTTAAAATCCCACGTCCATCGCTCTGTGTGACTTTTGGCCAGCGTCTCCATTTCTCCAGCCATATCTGCGAGCTCTTCCCTCAGACACAGAATATTAGAACAGGAAACCGAACCGTGTTACCAGTACACTCAGCAAGTCCAGAAGGTTACCGAACAAGAATCGTGATCCCATGATGTGCCACCAGCCTACAGAGCATCCACATGTCTCCGTCCACACGCACCTTCGTGTCTGCACACGCAGGACGGGCCAGGGGCAGCTGTGCGCTGAGAGAAAACAGTCATCCCCTCAGGATGATGTCAGGGGTCTTGACGGATGACATCACCGGCCACATGCTGGTCCGTTCAGCTGCAGGCTCAGTCAGCGTGACGGGCTCTCTGGTAACACCAGAGGAAGCTGGAAGTTCCTGTTTTGATGACGGCTGACAGTCGGGGGCTGGGAGCGAAACGAGTTCAGAGGTCTCCCTGGGGAACAGCGCGCGAAGCCTTCATCGTGCAGCATTACCAGGAACCACAGAAAGCTAAAGACGGGGCTTGACAACTCATTCATAACGTCATAGCCAAAAAGTCCCCCACCCCCCTCCCGCCGGGACACGAAACTTTTGACGGATTTCTAAACGACTCCGTTCCTTTCGCTCTGATTCGCTCTGTTCTGATCCCTGTCGCTTTTGTTCCTTCCCTCTCCGGCCGATCGCTTTGTTGACCTTTGTGTTGCAATCCCAGTTCACAGGTCAGAAGTCCATCTCAGGGTGGCTCTGACAGAGTCCTCCAGCGACACACCTGTGTTCCACACCCCGTGCTCGGACAAAGGGACGTGTGTGCAGTAAATCCCCTTTGCACTTCAAGAACTCACCTCTAATTGTTCACTCATTCCAGCAGTCATCAAAGTATCCCGGCACGCCGCTGTTCTCCGCCCAATCTCCCCTCGTTCCCCCTTTCTTCTCCGGCGGATGGGTGCTGTGTTTGTGTGCGTTTTTACTGTTATTAGTAATAACAGCTTCCACAGATGTGTCACGGTCCTTATCCTGTTATTTTAGATAAAAGGTGTGCTGTGGGTTTTTTGCGTTTTTGGCATGTGTGTAGTTCTGCTGTGTGTGTGTTTGTTTCTATGTCTGTCTGTGTGTGATGTTTTTTTTATGTGTGACCTTGTCTTTTCAACTTGTCTCGTATTAACTTTGATGCCCAATTACTGCTTTTAATGTCTGTCCCTCCCAGACATGTACCTGCACCCCCCCCCACACACACACAAACACACACACATACACACACACACCTCTAGGTGGTTGAGCAAGTTGAGACTTGTTGGGAAGGGAGAAGAAGTAGTCTTTATATAAATAGGACCATATCTGTCCCTGTTTGGGGGAGAGCTCTGGTCCAAGATGGGATAGTCTTCACATATCTCTGCAATAACTCTTCACATGTCTCTTTCATAGCCTAGCTTCTCCTTCCATTTCTCTGAGACCGCATGTCCGTTTAACTCTTTGCCCTCCTTTTCCCTCCCCCCTCTCTGAGCCTCAGGTCCCCTCAGCAAACAAAGCACAGTCACCTAGGTTTTAAAACCTCTTCCCTCCTAGTCCATCACTTCTGTCCCCGCTGTTTGTGGATTGTCCATGATGTTTGAAAGCCCAAGAGTGGCGCTGACTGAGACGCAGCCTTCAAAGCCCCTCAATTAATGGGGTAAGTCCCTCACCATACAGCCGGCCCTGAAAGCCTGGGGTTAGATTTACACAGCACTTCCCCCCCAAGAGGCTGTCCTCCAGGGGACGGGAAAGGAGCTGAATGGACACAATAGGAGTGAAGACTTAAGCATCGTGGAAATCATCTGTTTAGAAGCTGGTTGCCGCAGTGACAAGTCAAAAAGTGTAATTGTTCCCGTCTGTTTATCTGAGAGCATCTTTGCCTCTGTATATCAGTGCTCACACGCTTGAGGGAGAAAAGCCCAGCGGGATTGCTGGAGAATAAATATTTACCGGAAGGAGAATCTATTGACTGAGAGTGATTGTGCTGCTTGGTGAAACACCATTGGAAATGTTTCACTTCTGCCGTTGACTTGATCTTTTTTAACTCAGAGCCGTGTCCGTGTGTGTGTGTGTGCGTGTGTGTCTGTGTGTGTGCGCTGCTTCGTGCACGTGCTGGAGTCATTGTCTGGGAGTGTGTTGGCTGCGACTGTGCTGAATCAACCTCATCCGTTCATGAAACATAACAGAGACTAGCCAGAGGCCAGGGCAGGCAGCACCACTCCCCCAATATCTGCCCCTCCCTCTGAATCTCCACCACACACACACACACACACACAGACACACACACACACGCGCTCTTACGTTGGTCGTAACTAGCTATGACGATGCACTGTGTGTGTGAAACACTTTCATTTCCTCTGTAATCTCTTAAATCACTCCTGGGATTGCTGTCTGTCTCCACACAAACTACACCCTCACACACATTAAGGCTCTGGTGGTTTTTGTTTTAAATTCCCTTTCCGCATTACCCTGTTATTCCTCCATTTCTCCTCACTGTAAGCTCAACTAGTTCCTCTAATAATTCCTGCAGATTTTCGGTAAATGACAGAGGCAGCGAGAGAGAGAGAGAGAGAGAGAGGGGGAGAGAATGGACAGAGAAAAAAGGAGAGGGAGAGACAGAAAAAGAGAGAGAGAGAGGGAGAGAAGAAAAAACTAGAAGGGATTTAGATTGGATTAAATGTAACAAGTGGCGATGACTCACATCACACAATGACGCATTTCTGACACTGACCCGTTAGATGTTCAGATCATTTCTCTTCTACGTTGTTAAATTAGTTGTTAGGAGAGAATCACATGTGCCTGTGGTCAGTCTGTCTAGGGAACTCTCACAAACAAGGATGTTGTAGGTCTTATGTGACAAAGGCAAATGTCCCTGTTAGCAGCCTACTTCCTAGGGGACTTCATGTGAACAGGGACCGTATGACCGGATGAGATCATGAGATCATGAATCCGTGCACAAGGAGAAGTCCATTGGCTGGCGGCCAAGTGCAGTCAAAATAACCCGCCAACCTCTACATCTTAAGATTAACAGCTCAGCTGGCCGTTTGACTGAAATGCTGAAACTCCACAAGACCATAATCTCCTACAAACTCAGCGTGGAGAAAAACAGGAGAGCGAACACCAAGATGTTGACGTCAGGAAGACCAGGAAGACTCCTCCACCTTAATGAAGCCATGGCACATTTGTAAACGTATCCCCGAACATTATCCAGTCGGGTTGTTTAGAATCCACTTCAAACGATCGCTTCCTTTGTGAGCCCATTACTGGCACTTCCTGTTTGAGTTAGTTGAGCCCAGCCAGGAAGCAGGAGAATAGTATTCTGGTCGTAGCTGTGAAAAGGATGGCAGCAGATGAGCTAACGTAATTTGTTTGAGTTTTGTCACCCTACTTGGAAAGGAAATATACCAGATACCAGGATTAAATAAATTGCTGACCTACCTTGTTTCTGCTATGACACGCCCCATGTGATTACACACAACTGCAAAATAATGGGCTACATTACTCTAGAACTCTTTGTATTCACTTTTATGTGTAATTATGTATCTCCTTGTTGTCCTCTTTGATAGATACTTTGCTAAGAACAATTAAAGCTATGACCGTAGTTCTATATTATTCCGATAATTAGCATTGGACGTTCTTGCATTGGACGGGAAAGGCTACAATTTATTTCTTCCATGAATGCGTTTTTCCGTTTCCGTCTTAAAGTCCTGTCGGAAAAAAACGCGATGTTGAGTTAACACACATGATGCTTATTTTGGCGTTGGGAATGGAAGAGGTGTGCAATTGTTCCACTAAACCGGGTTTGTATTGTAGTGTCTGATTTCACCTCCCGCAACATGTTGAGTCAAGACTGTGTGTTAACCTCTAAGGTGAGTGGGCCTTCACAGTATCCATGGTAACTGGGTGTAACAATGAAATCAGGGGAAAAGTGTGTGATGTTGGTGCAGGTTTTGTTTGGTTAATATGTGAAATGATGGATGTGGCTGGACATAATTCAATGGGAGGGGGGGGATACTGTATATTTTCATGTGACAGAAAAGGAAAATATCCATTTGACCTTTACGAAGCAGGATTAGCTAAAGCATAGGTTTGTGCCTTTGATATAGCTGGAAAATACAATGGAATGAACGACAAACAAATGCTGGGAGTGTTAATGGAAATAATTCATGGATGCATTTTTTCCACGCTATGTTATATCAAAGTAGACATGCTTTATTCAATCAGATAAAGCTGACAGACTTTTACAAGTTTTGAGAACACAGACGGCTCAGTGCCAATGTAGGATGGATGTGCAGTGCTTAACAGGGATCAGCCTATCTCACTGACCATTGGTGTGCAGTGCTTAACAGGGATCAGCCTATCTCACTGACCATTGGTGTGCAGTGCTTAACAGGGATCAGCCTATCTCACTGACCATTGGTGTGCAGTGCTTAACAGGGATCAGCCTATCTCACTGACCATTGGTGTGCAGTGCTTAACAGGGATCAGCCTATCTCACTGACCATTGGTGTGCAGTGCTTAACAGGGATCAGCCTATCTCACTGACCATTGGTTTGCCGTGCTTAACAGGGATCAGCCTATCTCACTGACCATTGGTGTGCAGTGCTTAACAGGGATCAGCCTATCTCACTGACCATTGGTTTGCCGTGCTTAACAGGGATCAGCCTATCTCACTAACCATTTCACACGATAGAACCAAACATTATGTATGTAAACAGCAACAAACCTTCAGGCATTAATGCTAATCCCACACACGCACACGCACACACACACACACACACACACACACACACACACACACACACACACACACACACACACACACACACACACACACACACACACACACACACACAGACACACAGACACACAGACACACGCCTGTATAACATTGCATTGATGCCACAGATCCCCCAGTCCATGGCAGGATGCTCAGACTTTAACCAAACAAACGCACGTTGGGAGAAGGAATTTCTCCAATAAATCACAACTGTAACAGACACCAGCCGTGTTCCACTGACCCTAAGAGCCCAATTAAACAAACGGTGGGTGTTCAGGGATGAAACCGGGCCGTCTGCAACCCTTCCTCACACAGCGCCGCAGCACGTTTCCCACACACCACTGGGGTTCACCTCTGACCCCCGACCCCTTAAGAGGACCACCCAGCCGAGCTCTTAGAGCCCCCCTTCCCCCTGGGGAGATGTTGGGGGAGGGATGACAGGGGACAGTCCCATCCCTGGGTTATGGAGCCTGGGGTTGTATGAGAAGGGGGGAGAAGGAGGGAGAAGGGGGGAGAATGGGGGAGAAGGGGTTTAAGTGTGGGGGGGTCACTAAGCACTTCATTTCAGACCACAGGAAGGACTTGCAGATCCTAAATACTGACATCTGTCCAAGTCCTAGCTGTTTCTTTCACATGAAATCCCCCCCAGCTAACATTCACTTTATCTCTCAATCAATTCAAATCAATTGGATTCTACACCAACCGACGGTCTGACTCTCAAAGCAGGAAGTTCAGGGATTATGGGAGATTTTGGAGAGGCGCTGGAAGTCAGTACCTTCAAGTGCCTGTACTTTGTGGCGTCAACTTCCTTTGATGTCACCCTTAACCCCCTAGCTGGTGTGTAATTCTTCTTATACTTGTGCAATGTTATTAGGGTTAGATTAATTTAAATAAAGGTTGTTGTGGGCGTTTGGTATTGGAAAAGGGGCGACGTGGGGTATTCCAGAGGGGCCTGGGACAGCCAGCAGAGAGGAAGTGATGTAGACTGAGGTGTCTTTATCTCAGGCCGTAAATCTCTCTCTTTATCAGCTCATCAGCAATGCTTCCATGACATTCTCACAGGCTTTATGGTGCCCTAATAAAGCTGTCAGATTTAGCCCAACACATCATCAGGTAGTGAAACTTGGTGAAACGTGGTGTGTAGCCATTGGTCAGAGAATTCCTTTGTGGGTAGCCATTGGTCAGAGAATTCCTTTGTGGGTAGCCATTGGTCAGAGAATTCCTTTGTGGGTAGCCATTGGTCAGAGAATTCCTTTCTGGGTAGCCATTGGTCAGCAGCCACTCACTAACCACACTGCGCATATCGCTGACTAGTCATTTTTGTTTGAATCTGTTCTACTTAGTGTGCAGACTTAGAGTGCATGTTCTTGCTATCAACAGTCAGAATCAGAGTCCAAGACAATACGAACTGACCCACAAGGTCCATGTGGTGGAAACCGAGCTGCACTTCGTAACCTTGTGCCAAATGTATGACAAACATTGAAGATAGATATTTCCCTCAGATCATTCAGACTAACAACACCTTCAACTACCCACCACAACTCCACCTTTGACACATCTGTCCAGAACACATTGTTCTTGTGGTTCTGGTCTCTGTCCAGGTCTCATTGGGAAAACGGGGTTTGTGTCTTGCTTTTCTTTTTTGAGGGCAGATGATTCATCCACTTTCTAACAGTTTGCTTACACACAGACGGTCACGGGCGGTGATGGTGGTGGTTTTGTTTCACGCGGGGCAGTAAGACACATTAGTTCCTGTTCATTGTTACCAATCACGTGGGTCTTTCGGCAAGCGTTGGTAGCTTGATTTGGGAATCGTTGTGTTTTGATGTTTGCTATATGTCGTGAATGTGCACACTTTTATTTTCATTCACAGTGTTTAGTTTTAAAGCTCGTTGTTTGTCTTGTTTTATTTTAATAATAAAACCCAGGAATGTTGATTTCGCTCTGCTTGTGGCTTATCCACAATTTACCCAGCAAGGTTTGTTACAAGAAAAGGCCTGTAGATTATTTGTTGTTAACCTGCTGTTTTATTTTTATTTCCATGATCAACTTTTGGTCCGTTTCAGATGATCAGTTGGACAGTGGAATAATGTATGCTAATTGTTTGGAGATGTTTTTGTGGCCTCTGTTCGACTCATTGGGTGTCAATAATCTTTCTTCTGATGGCTTCAGATATGTTTTTTACTCTTGGCATGATGTGTTTCTAGGGGTTTGTACTTATATTTGTACATTACATTATTTTCCCTCGTCATTCTTGCTTGTAAGTATTTGCTAATTTTTAACAACTTACAACGTTAGATACAGAAATCTTATTTTAAAAAATGTGTGTTGAATGAATTGGAAATTGAATTGAAATTGCATCAGATTTGTACATTTTATTTTTGTTTTGATTCCTTTTCTACTTGCTTTGGGAATGGGGAGGGAGTGAGAGATAAGTTAGAAGGAGTGAGAGATAGAAAGTGGAGTGAGTGATAAGAGAGAGGGAGTGAGAGAGGAGGTGGAGTGAGAGATAAGAGAGAGGGAGTGAGAGAGGAGGTGGAGAGTATGTGTGTGTGTGTGTGTGTGTGTGTGCGTGTGTGTGTGCGTGTGTGTGTGCGTGTGTGTGTGTGTGTGTGTGTGTGTGTGTGTGCGTGCGTGTGTGTGCGTCTATGTGAATCGATTTTCTGTGAAGTTCTGTTGCAATCTGTATCTTGACGTGGCAGATGTTGAAGTGAAACATGATAGGGTCTCTGATGTGCTGCCAGCGTTACTGTGACATGGGTCACAGGTGACGGAGTGGAACTGTGCTCACGTGGGATACTGGATAGGCACTGGGACAGATGTCTGATTGAGAAACGTCCACTGTGCTCATGTGTGATACTGGATAGGCACTGGGACAGATGTCTGATTGAGACACGTCCAAATGTCAGGAGATTCCCACACCAATTCTCTGACTGAGAACAAGACACTGAAAGCCGTTGTCTAGCCAAATATCTCCAATTGGGTTGGTTAATCTTCCAGATTTATTTTGAAACTTATGCCTTCACAAATAAAAGTGTGTCACACTGTAATCAAAACCACAGCAATGGTGTAGACGACAGTGTTCGAAATGTGTTGAAAGCACCAATGAGGACGTCTCTGGTTGTTATTAGCGAAAAGTGATGTGATGATTTCAGATGAAAGCAAATGTCAGTTTGACCGTTTCAACCATAGGACTGGAACATTCCTCATGTTCTTGTGTTCCAGAACCAGAACATTCCTCATGTTCTCATGTTCCACACCCCTGCATGCTGGTTGACCACAAACATGACATGTGATTAACACAAGAACACACATGTACCATCTGTCTGTCCTAGTAGATGAGGTGATTGCAGACGCAGGGACAAAGAGCAGTGTTTATATTCAAAACAAATCCCTGACAGGCAGGAGGTTGTAGAGCAAACCGTCCCCCTTCAGAGATGCCTCTGTATGAGGGAGAGATGAGAGACATGCAAACAGAGAGAAACAGGGGGAGGATGAGAAAGGCAGGAGATAGAGACAGAGAGAGGGAGACAGATTGGGGCGGAGCAAGCTGGGTGAGAGGCAGGAGAAAGAGACAGAGAGAGGGAGACAGATTGGGACAGAGCAAGCTGGGTGAGAGGCAGGAGAAAGAGCGGGAGGAAGAGGAAGATAAATTACGGAGTCCGACTGAGGGAGACAGTAAGAGACGGGGGAGGAATGAGGAACAGAAAGGGAGTTAAAATAAACAGCGCGGTTCGTCTGCGTCCAAAGGCAGATTAAAAAAATGCTTTCAGCCTTGAGATTTGGGATTTGGTAGGTACAGGGCAGGGAACTTGGTGGGTACAGGGCGGGTACTTGGTGGGTACAGGGCGGGTACTTGGTGGGTACAGGGCGGGTACTTGGTGGGTACAGGGCGGGTACTTGGTAGGTACAGGGCGGGTACTTGGTGGGTACAGGGCGGGTACTTGGTAGGTACAGGGCGGGTACTTGGTAGGTACAGGGCGGGTACTTGGTAGGTAGAGGGCGGGTAATTGGTAGTTACAGGGCGGGTACTTGGTGGGTACAGGGCGGGTACTTGGTGGGTACAGGGCGGGTACTTGGTAGGTACAGGGCGGATACTTGGCGGGTACAGGGCGGGTACTTGGTAAGTAGAGGGCGGGTACTTGGTGGGCACAGGGCGGGTACTTGGTGGGTACAGGGCGGGTACTTGGTGGGTACAGGGCGGGTACTTGGTGGGTACAGGGCGGGTACTTGGTGGGTACAGGGCGGGTACTTGGTAGGTACAGGGTGGGTACTTGGTGGGTACATGTCAGGTACTTGGTGGGTACAGGGCGGGTACTTGGTGGGTACATGTCAGGTACTTGGTGGGTACAGGGCGGGTACTTGGTAGGTACAGGGCGGGTACTTGGTGTGTACATGTCAGGTACTTGGTGGGTACATGTCAGGTACTTGGTGGGTACAGGGCGGGTACTTGTTGGGCACAGGGCGGGTACTTGGTGGGCACAGGGCGGGTACTTGGTGGGTACAGGGCGGGTACTTGGTGGGTACACGGTGTGAAACACTCATTCTCTGACTCGTTCCAGTTTATTCAAAACCAAACATGTTCAAACACACTTTTTGGTTAGGAGGTCTCCACCCTGCTGATAGACTGGCAGAGATAGTAGCCATTTATTAGAAGAAGAGGTTTACCATGCTTACCTTAATCATACTGTTGTGTACAGGCACCATTTGCCCTCCTGTCACTGAAATACAAGCACAGAGACACCAAACAGCCTATAATGCTGGAATCAGCTGACATCTTCATTCTGCGTCACTCGGAAATCAAACCGAACCTAACACAACCAATTGCTATCTTTTATCACCCTCGACCGCGAAGGACAAGTGACGTTTAATATTCACAGCTGCAGTTGACTGTTTCTGGGTCAGATATAGAGGTGTATGCGTGCCTGGACATAATGTACTGTCACATTGTCAGTATATAGATATGTTACCTCCCTTCATACTAACCTCCTGTTAAGACAAAGTTATCATTTGTTTTGGCCTATCAGTTTAAACACAATTTTTAGAAAACAACGCAAAAGTGAACCTTTGGTGCTGCTAGTCACCTGCAAATTAGTCAGACGCTCTAGTGGGCTTATATGTGTCAAAAGGAGAGACATGACAGCTCTACACGATATTACTTTTGTCACGATGACCGCGGCAACCAGAGTTTGTCTCAACTGCTGTTATATGATTGGCCCAGAGCTATTGTGGTTGTGCTGCATCCCGTCATTATGTCACCGCTCACCCCGGAGCCACGGGGACCTGTCAATCAACTGCTAATAAAACAAGGAACTGACTCCTCCCATTTTCCATTCACTCATGTAGACAAACACAGAGCCAGCCTCTCCAGGGAACATTTCCCTTGTTCTTCAACCTTAATATGGAATGATGAATTGATCCCCCATGAACAAAAGTATTTTGCACAGAGACTTCCACCCACTGGCAGCCTCTAATGCAGACCTCCCCACACAGACCTCAGCAAACAGAGACTTCCACCCACTGGCAGCCTCTAATGCAGACCTCCCCACACAGACCTCAGCAAACAGAGACTTCCACCCACTGGCAGCCTCTAATGCAGACCTCCCCACACAGACCTCAGCAAACAGAGACTTCCACCCACTGGCAGCCTCTAATGCAGACCTCCCCACACAGACCTCAGCAAACAGAGACTTCCACCCACTGGCAGCCTCTAATGCAGACCTCCCCACACAGACCTCAGCAAACAGAGACTTCCACCCACTGGCAGCCTCTAATGCAGACCTCCCCATACGCAGACCTCCCCACACAGAGACTTCCACCCACTGGCACCCTCCCACACAGACGTCCCCACACACAGACCTCCCTACACAGAGACCGCCACCCACAAACACCCTCCCACAGATACCTCCCCACACTGAGGCCTCTCCACACTGACCTCCCCACACTGAGACCTCTCTACACTGACCTCCCCACACAGAGACCTCTCCACACTGACCTCCCCACACAGAGACCTCTCCACACTGACCTCCCCACACAGAGACCTCTCCACACTGACCTCCCCACACAGAGACCTCTCCACACTGACCTCCCCACACAGAGATCTCTCCACACTGACCTCCCCACACTGAGGCCTCTCCACACTGACCACACAGTCAACCTGAAAAGACAGTCTGTCCATTTCTCACTGTTTGCCTGCAGGCGTAATTTCCAACCAGATAAGTGAGCAAGCAAGCAACCAGCAAGCGAGAAAGATACAGTGTGCTCTTCTGTCATCTGGTCTATTTATCTTCAGATAGTTCCATGTCTAGGGGTGTCTGCATGTTCCCTCTTTACCTTTGTTTGCACATGGTCATTATGCTTTTCTAACCATGTGTTTGAATGCTTGTAGTGTTTTCCGGCCCAATGGAGGGGGTTGGCTAGCAACAATTTGCCTGCATGTCATTTTATTCCATGTTTGACTATGAAACAAACGTGTTTGTGTCTGAGTGTGTGTGTCTGAGTGTGTGTAAGGGAGTTGTGTTCAGACAATGTGTTTTTCTGTCTCTCTGAATGAGCGTCGTTGATGGGAGTTGAGGCAGATCAACATATATACAAACACACTGTATCTGCAAACACCCACCACTTCACCAGACAATTCATGCACTGTTCATCACACAGGCACAAACACAGTGTGTTCACAGGAGGCTGGTTGTTATTGAACTTGTGGAGGGAGCCACACCACCTGTCTTGTCACTTATAACAATGACTTGAGATTTTCTCCCCTGTCCTCCTGGTGGGGGCTAATATCTGCTAATCTTGTCCTCCTGGTGGGGGCTAATATCTGCTAATCTTGTCCTCCTGGTGGGGGATAATATCTGCTAATCTTGTTCTCCTGGTGGGGGCTAATATCTGCTAATCTTGTCCTCCTGGTGGGGGCTAATAGCTGCTAACCCAGTAATGTGTGTCCCAGTCTACAGGTCTATGTTTATGTATGTGCCAGTCTACAGGTTAATGTATATGTGTGCCAGTCTACAGGTTAATGTATATGTGTGCCAGTCTACAGGTCAACGCTTATGTGTGTGTCAGTTTACAGATTAATGTATATGTGTGCCAGACTACAGGTCTACGTTTATGTGTGTTCCAGTCTACAGGTTAATGTATATGTGTGCCAGTCTAGAGGTCTACGTTTATGTGTGCCAGTCTACAGGTCTACGCTTATGTGTGTGCCAGTCTACAGGTTAATGTATATGTGTGCCAGTCTAGAGGTCTACGTTTATGTGTGCCAGTCTACAGGTCTACGCTTATGTGTGTGCCAGTCTACAGGTTAATGTATATGTGTGTGCCAGTCTACAGGTTAACGTATATGTGTGCCAGTCTACAGGTCTACATTTATGTGTGTGCCAGTCTACAGGTTAGTGTATTTGTGTGCCTGACTACAGGTCTACGTTTATGTGTGTGCCAGTCTACAGGTTAACGTATATGTGTGCCAGACTACAGGTCTACGTTTATGTGTGTGCCAGTCTACAGCTTCACGTTTATGTGTGTGCCAGACTACATTTATGTGTGCCACACTCCCTCTAGCTCTTCGTCAAATCGAATTAGCATTTCAGGGTTGACGCGTCTGTCCAAGCGTATTAAGAACTAGCCTGTAAGGTACAAAGCAAGCATCTAAAATCTGCAGGACTAAGCATACATACAGCAGAAAAACAGCTCAGTCAGTATGACAGCACACCAACAGTTACATGTCACTATCGATGCCAGTGTTTCCTGTTAATGAGTGTGTGTGTGTGTGTGTACTGTTGGATCAGCTGTTTTGGGCATGGATACTGCCATGGTAGTTTAAAAGACGCAGGCTATCTATAGACGCTCAATGATGCGAGGACCAGCTGGTGAACTCCATTTGGCAAACACTCCAGGTCAACGTTTCCTGAGATGGTGGAGAAAACCTAAAAGAAAAGATACAGATATAGAAGAGTATTGTATCCACCAGAACAACAAAACTACACCTCGCGGGGGACATAGTGGCGGGTTTAAAGAGAGGACAGAGACTAGAACAGAGTCGGATAGAAATAGAGACAAAAGCAAAGATAGAGAGTGTGTGAGGGAAAGGAACAGATAGAAATAGAGAGATGTCACTCTGCCTCTTCCACTGTTACAGAGGCTGATGTCATTAGCTCACTCACTCTCTCCCGTGCGCCAACCGAAATGACTTATCACATCATGTCATGTCAGGCTTCTTTGACAGGGTCCACGTGATTCTTCTGTCCACGTTTGCCCGCCCTCAGACAAGTTCCTCGACGATGAGAACTCTACAGACTATTAATAAGCACTCTGGCAGTTCGTTAGTGGTCAGTTGATGTCCCCTTGGGTAGGGGGAATTTTCTGCCTTGTTGCCCTGTCTTGGAAACATGTTAGACCCAGACACCCAGTCTCAGTCCCCAGTGGATGCTGCAATAGGGTGTGTGCTGTAATGTTCAGGCTGGCTAAGATCAAGGTGTCCTGTCTGGGCTCATTTCTCCTGTATTATTGTGATTTCTCTAGAGTTTCGACCTTTAAGTAATTTAGCATACACTCATATCCGAAGCGACTAGGGAGAACAATCGTGCAGCTCAGTAATAGTAAATACCTTTTAGCATTGGATTCCAAACACTTTTGTTTACTGTTTACTCCGATTGCTCATGAATTATGGGTAGGTTCTCCTTAAGCCCTCATTATGCTTCTGCGTCAACTCCACGGCGTAGCTACGCCGTCACCCCTACGGCGTCGTGGCCGTTTTATGGTTCTGCGTCGGGTTGCGTTGCATTTCACCGCCAGATGTATAATCTGACCAATCACAGCCCTTGTGGTCTGCGTCGTCTCGACGCGTAGTTACAATTTTTTGGAGGTACACGTCGAGCTACGGCGTAGGGGTCGGAGAGGGGTTCGCGTCGCCGCAGAGGGGTCTGCGAGGGTACGCCGTCGATTCGACGCAGAAGGATAAAACAGGCTTTAGTCTGGGCAGCTGAAAGCGTCGCCAGTGGGTAAAAAAACGAACGTGTTTGCTCTCCTTCTCCGTCAAACGGAATTCACAAAAAAAAACAAAGCTCAGTGGAAAAGTGTGGCTATGACCTCAGTAATCGGCAATGAGCTGGTAGTAATCGTATATATGGCTTTACCAAGAGGAAGACGTCAACGCCGTCACTGCCAAGGATGACCAACCACACTAACAGGGCTGAGGCTTTGGATGTTTGACTTCGAGTTTCCTTTAGAAAGTACGTTGAACACAAAGACCCGAACGACTAGATTCACTGAAACAAGGTTGAACAGAACACATTCCGAGGTGTGGTTGCTCGGCAACATGGACATTTATCCATCAATGAACATGTATCCATCATCTTTTCAACGGTAAGCCAATGATCTCGTGGCTTTTCTCAAATACACCCTGTTGATTGGCCAAGGGCACCCAATCGGAATTGTTCTTCCGAGAAGACTGGCTTGGAGGATCTTTTGGAAAATTATTTGGGAGTTATATTTAAGGGGTACGTTATTCAAATCCTGATGTAGATTCTGACTAACGACTTCTGTCGTCACTGGCAACATCCCCACTGGTCACGCAGCTATTTTTGCCTTGTGCTTTCATCACTCGTCTACGAAACACCAGCTGCAATTTACATTTCCCCAGAAGAAACTTATTGAAACCGATCTTACCACTCGGTTTTCTTCGAATGCTCAGTAATGAACACGTCATAAGACCCTCTTGTCACCTAATCGTTAAAATATGTCAATGAACGTGTTGGCCTCGAAAGTTCATGTTTGTCTGTTATCGCCCTCAATCGGTACCGTCGTAATGGACTCACCATCTCCCAGAGACCCGGGCCGGCCCGGTTCCCGGACACTGGGCTTCAGATCTTGATGGTTTTGAATTTTGTGGACCACCGTTACCTTTGCTGACCTGAATCATTAGAACAGCATGACGGATATCTGCACACAGCTGCTAAACCCCAGTCATCTCTCAGCATCTTCTTCTGACAGGGCTTTGATCTCTTCAAAATAGACACGCTACTTCTCATGCCTTGTGAATCCAACGCACCTCGGACAACTCCGAACGGAATCAAATGGAATCCGAACGAAATCAAACGGAATCAAATTTAACAGAATACACACACCCCGGCCAAACGAGGAAGTGACGTCACGATCATTGGACTGCTGCTGCTGTAAAACATTGAATCGTCGCCTCAGAAACAAAGTAGTTGAACAGAATGTGCACTTGAACGATCAGGATGTCTCTACAAGACTGTCAGACAATCAGAGTAGTAACAGAGTGTGTGTGTGTGTGTGGGGGGGGTCGCATTAGCAGACACCCACACACCCACACCCACACACTCACGGATGCACAATGCACAAACACGCACAAACGCACCCAGGGACACACTCCCACGCACAATCTCCGGGCATACAAAGCCTGGTTTGACAGAGTGTCCAGTCGTTTCAGAGTTCCTCCCTTTTTCTCTCTGCGGAGGAGACGCCACAGGTCTACATAGCAAAGGCCAAGGTCAGTGGCCCACATGAGAACACTGGGACGTAAGACGCTAAGGAGGGCAATTAGGGGGCTCGGGCGTGGAGGAATGCAATCTCCCTCTCACTTACCCTTTCCATCTCTTCCTTATAGCCTCTCTCCCACTTTGTCTTCGTCACTGTTTCGCAGTCTTCGTCCGTCTCTCGTTTTTAATACACAGTGTGCGCTCTGTTTCGGGGATCTTCCCTTGTGTGTTCTGTGTGAGATTGCCTGTGAACTTTTTCGGTCTACTATCGTGAACGCATTACGGACAGCATATCATCAAGTTCTCCTGGAGTGAATTTCTGTGCACGCTTTAATGATTCGACGGGTGATCTGAATAAACAAAGATTCCTGAATCGGCTGTTCTTATTCTGCTGTCGTACTTTTCCTGTCATTCCACGCTTTCCTTGTTTCCTTAATGTCTCCTTCACGGCTTCGTCAGGAATTAGTCATGTCTCCTCCGTGAGTCGTTTGTTACTCATTCATTTATCCATCTTGTCTCTTTCATGTATACATTTTGTCTCCTTCATGTCTCCTTCATGTCTCCTAGTTGTTTTTAATCATTTCTCCATCTTGTCTTCTTCAGGTCTCCTTCATCATGCCATCTCATCCTTCTGTGACCCCTGACTCATCCTTCTGTGACCCCTGTCTCAACCTGCTTCAGCGAGGTCAAGCCCACAGTCTACAGCTCACTGGTCATTCTTTACTGCTTCACGCGAAAAACACACTTCAACCGTCACAAGATTAATCCTCTCAGGGATCAACATTCAGCAGCAGCTCACCAACGGAGGCCCAATCCAGAAACCCGTTTGGTAGCACATTAAAACACGCCAGGGCATACTTACTGACTTAGACCAGATAAAAACGGGGGAACTCGCCAGCTCTGGTTTTTTTATGAGTCATAAAAGCGGCTTTGTAAACAGACGCAGACGTCATAAGGACCGCAAAGTTTACTTATACGAACTTCACTTCCTTCAGTTGCACAATAGGAGAATATGAAGAAAAGAACAAACGGGCAAGTGAAAGAGCCGCGGACAAAAACGCCTGAATTAAAAGCATTAACCCTGTGGAAGGAGCGGGGAAACCTGTCCTTCCAGGGCCTTTCTGGGAGAACCGTAAACAATAGAGGGACAAAAAGCAAACGGATGATATGGATCCACATTGACCAATGGCCTGACAAAGGGAGTTTGTTCAGATGTGCTTTACTGGCAATGACTGAATGCATTCACAAAGCACAGCGGAGGTTGTGGCCGGGGGGATTTGTGGAGGTGGGGCCAGGGGAGGGGGTTTGTGGAGGTGGGGGCAGGGGAGGGGGTTTGTGGAGGTGGGGGCAGCTCAAAGGGCTTGGGTGGAACCGGAGAGGGGGGTGAAAGGGAGAAATAGGAACAGAATGGGAGGCAGTGATTGAATGCGTGAAGAGAAAAGTGTACAGAATGGGTTGATGAAACAGCTGGAAAACAGTTTAATGTGCATATATAAGCCAAAGGTCAAAGCCGTACGACTTTAACGCTTACATTGACTTGGGAGCATTCATAGGGCCTCGCTCCATCTGACATTCCTTTGCAAATCAGTCATCTTTTTCCGGGGGAATTTGTTCGGTTGATGAATGCGATCCCAAGGAATAGTGACTGCTGCCTCGACGGGGGCTAACGAGGATCTGAATACTCACTGTTCATGTAGATTTCTGCTTCCGAATGACTTAGAGACCAACTAGGCTTTTTGCTGTGTCGTATTGGGCACTTCTAAACTGTGTTTTCCTGAACTGTGCTGCAGCTATGTTAAATCTGTGTTGTGCTGCTCTGCTAAAGCTGTATGGTACTTTACTCTAAAGTAATGAACATATTGCACAGTAAGTGTAGAATGATATAGTAGATTATGGTGACTGAAGTTATGAGCTCGTCATTATCATACATAAATGAGAGTCGGAAACAATCTCAACAACAGCAACCAATTAAAAACAACCTTTTGTAACCACCTGAAACAGACCTTTTCCTCCCGACCTGCCATGTGGTCCAGAAACTCAGACCAGGTCTGGACAGTGTCTGGGGTCAAGGGTCAAGGCCCTCCACCAGAACCTCCAATAAGGGCACATCCTGTCCAAAGAGGAAGCTGGGGAAGCTTCCCTAACCCTCAGAGGTGGGGCGGGGGTGCAGGTCAAGGGTCAGGGCAACTCTCAGGTTTCAAAGCCAGCTAGAGGCAGGCGGGTGAAAGGTGAGGGGGGTCCTTCCCTTCTGAAGGGTGAGCTCTGGCGAAGGGGGGTCCTTCCCTTCTGAGGGGTGAGCTCTGGTTAAAGGGGGGGGGTCCTTCCCTTCTTAGGGGTGAGCTCTGGTTAAGGCCGCTGTGTCTTTGTGAAGCAAGGCACGGCGGTGGGTGTGCTCACTAATGACTTCCGCAATTAAACACTAAAAGTGGAAGCGATTACCTTGTCCACTTGAAGAGGGCAATGACGGCCGCATGGACCCAATCACCTCGTCCGTCTCTGAGAGCTCGCTTCCCAGCATGCAACGCAGGCACCGGGGTTTAACTCTGCGATTGAAGTTGGTCGCCCAGCGATCAATCACTCCGGGTCAGGGCGCCCCTCCTATTGACCTCAGTGGACAAATAAAGTCACTGTGTGGGACCCGCTGTCCGGACCCAAAGACCCACAAAGTTTGGGAAGTGTTTAAAGTGGGGATAATGAGTCAATGGACTGTTAGCTCAGGGGGGAGGGGAGAGGGAGAGGGGGAGAGGGGGGAGTTAGAGGTACGTCGTTAAATAAAGCCTTTGTGTTATCAGAATCAGAATTGCTAAGTAAGTGCATTTATACAATTGATCACACTGTGTAGTGTTGGAATGCTGGGAGTTAAATTATTGTTTAAAATGCATGAGAGTACAAGAGTGAGGGGAGAGGGGGGGAGGATAGAAATAGAGAGAATATAACATGAGAGAGAGAGGAAAGGAAGGCTATAGAGAGAGAGAGAGAGGAGAACAGGAGAGAGATAATAAACACTGAGCAGGAGAGAGAGGAGTCTGGAGGATGAGGAAGTGAATGACAAAAATCAAAAGAATTCAAGTTTTTCCTAGACGCTGTGTATCAACATGTTGCTGCGTGCTCTGTCCGGGTTAAGTCTGTGTGTTTGTAGAAGCGCTTTGTGACAACTGTCGTTGTAAAAAGGACTTAATAAAATACAGTTGAATGATCGATTGAAGGACAGAGGGCTGCCGTGAACGAGAGGTAACCCCACCAGTTCCACGGCGGTAAAGCCAGCGGAGATGGTCAGAGGGCCTGTACAGTTACTGCATTGTGCTCCGACAAGGGTAGCACTTCTGCCGACGATCTCTCGGAGACAAATAAAGCCTCGCGCTAAACGTGGTGGAATGAAGAAGACGTGCTGCAAATAAAAGGACACAGTTACGTAACCCTCCCTGTCACTCACCACAGCGGGGGTCGGCCATGCTCCTCGTCTCCACTCCTCGTGTCTTTATACAGAGGACAATAGAAACTGTGCTGGCTGATGGACGGCCCCGAGCGTCGCCCCCGGCGACAACAAGTCCCGGGACCATAGGTGCAGAATAAATATAGACCGCTGCTCACTGTTGACAGGCCATGTACAGTTGTCGGGTCTTTATTTAAAGTGTATTTCTATTTTCACATGACAGACGTAACCTAACATAATAAAACAAGACGAGTCAAACGACATAATGGGAAACGGTGGAGGGGTATTCGGAGGGCAGTAGGATTCCAGCCCTGACAGAGCCCATCGGATCAGAACAACAGGAGTAGCCCGGAGAGGGGATGGTAGAGTCACCGTCGGGCTTCACCAGACATCTGGCAGGTCATATTGTGTGAGCTCTCAACAGCCCAAGTTAAAATATCTTCATTTGATCAAGATGTTACAGAATTTATAATTCCAATGTCCTGTTGCTGATTGTTTTCCATTCTGTAGAAAACTGGCGCGAATGAACATTTCATATCAGCCGAATCCTGGTCTAAGGTCAGTGGTTTTTAACAAACATTGCTCCAGCTGTTATTGGGAGCATGTGGTTGATCTAGCACGCACACATCCTGTATCGCAACTGCTTTTCTGAGCGGACGACGTGACGTTCCACAGCAGACGTGTGTAGGACACAGAGATGTTCATAAGTCTCTGAGCTCGAGCCCAAGTCAAGTCTCAAGTCTCTGAGCTCGAGTCCAAGTCAAGTCTCAAGTCTAGTAGCTAGAGTCCAGGTCAAGTCTCAAGTCTCTGAGCTCGAGTCCAAGTCAAGTCTCGTCACTGAGCAAGAGTCAATGTCAAGTCTCGTCACTGAGCAAGAGTCAATGTCAAGTCTCGTCTTTGAGCTCGAGTCCAAGTCAAGTTTCCTTCTTGTGGTAATAATGATGGTTATGTCGCCTGTTGCGTTCAATCCAGGGTGCTTATAACACTGCATAGCCAGACTCGAGTCCCCATCTCAGGTAGGTCATAAGGAAGTGTTCTAAATGAGGGACTGCTTTCAAGCGTCTGTCACTCAGTATCTAATAGTCACTCCCTCGTGTGTATGCAAACCGGGACTTGCCAACCAAATCGCACACAAACATCTTTGTTCACTGTTTGCACGGGGGATTGATTCAATTACATCCCTCTGCGAGCACGACTACGATGAGTCATGGGAATACAGGTTGACCTTCTGTGTTGATACTATTACTGACCAGATACCCGTTTAATGATTGGATCCATCTGTGTTCTCTCAGTAAATGCACACCAGCACAAACAGCCATTAGATAATCTCTTTCCGGGAGTGTGAGAAAGATTAGACTGGCGGTTGGTAAATGTTTGGCTTTCTTTGTTACGAACACAGCCAGGGTCACGGAAGATCTGATCAATAGTGAAACCTGGGAGGGGGGAGGGGAGGGACTGTGTAGGTAAGTGGGGGGTAGGAAGGACATTAAGGACAGTAGGTAGGACAGTAGGTGGGACAGTAGATAGGACAGTAGGTAGGACAGTAGGTAGGACATTAAGTAGGACAGTAGGTAGGACAGTAGAATGGACAGTAGATAGGACAGTAGGTAGGACAGTAGATAGGACAGTAGGTAGGACAGTAGAATGGACAGTAGATAGGACAGTAGATAGGACAGTAGGTAGGACAGTAGGTAGGACAATAAGTAGGACATTGGGTAAGACAGTAGGTAGGACAGTAGGTAGGACAGTAGAATGGACATTAGATAGGACAGTAGGTAGGTATGAAGAAAAGTAGGTAGTAGGATAGGTAGGAAAGAAGGAAAGTAAGTAAGAGGGCAGGTAGGTAAGTAGGTAGATGGGGGTGTTTGCACTGTGTAAAGGCAAACAAAGGAAGTAATTTGATCGCAGAAAGACCTGGAAATTACGCACGCATGCACACACACACACAGGCGAAAACATTAGTAACATTTTCACCATACACACACATAGCTGTTTTAGTTATTTATTGTTAGCATGTTCATTCTCAGTAGATATCATTTCTTCCTGATGGTCATAGGCTCCAAAATTACCCCGTACGAACATCACTAAACCTTTTAGAGAAGTGCCAGAGGAGCTTAGAGTACAAAATAGATTTACAAATATAACAAAAAGAATGCTTATGTTTCTGAATACTGGTACAACGTCCAACTACACAGTTCAGGACATGATAGTATTCCAAAAAAAGCAGCTGTTGTGAAGGCAAAGTGCAGCCTTAATTATTATTAGGTCCTTGATATGAATACAATGTTAGGTGTCTGTTTCCATTGTTTTAAATGACTGTCTGCATATCGGATGGAACATTCCTCCCAGGGGTTTCCCTCGTTGTAAACGCCATCCACACTTATGTAACTTTAAAACAGAAATAAGCCTTTTACATGAATATTCATGTTTAGTCAACACATTTCAGGTGCCATTTACGATACGTTTCCATGTGAACGAGCTCTCCTCTCCAGATGATTGGCGGACAATCCTTAACTTAGATTCCTGTCGCAAGGCAGTTTCTATTGGCCATTTGAACTGAGATATAGCAGAGGCATATTGGTATGCATCTGTCACATGATCTATTTTAAACCTCCTGGCATTTTCAGCTCAGTGCACAGTAGCATACACTTCAGATTCCCTCACATGTCCTCCCATTCACAGTAGACGAGCTATAGAAAGGCCACATTAACAGTCTCTAAAAAGGCACAAACAGAGTGCATATGCATCCAAACACACACACACACGAAAAGTGTAGGCATATGAATAAACACACATGGAGAGTGCATGCATGCGTGCAAACACACACACAAACACACAAACACGGAGTGTATATGGATATGAATAAACACACATGGAGAGTGCATGCATGCAAACACACACACACACATACAGAGTGTGTAGGCATATAAACAAACAAACATGAACTGTGCATGCATACGTACACACACACACACACAGCGTGCAAACGAACACACAAGCACACGCAGTTACAGTGCACACATATTTACACAAACAGATGGTAAGCAGACTGACTGAAAGCTGGACCAAAATCAGAGGTCTTTTTACAGCCAGTCGCCCAGATGCTGTTCAAAGGCTGTGAGCCAGAGCAACTGACCCGGAACCTGGGACTGTTAGAAGAGTTCCGTCAGCCCTGTCGAACGAGAAATTAAAGGCCATTCATCAACGGTCGT
Organism: Dallia pectoralis; assembly: GCA_029465975.1. NCBI lineage: Eukaryota > Metazoa > Chordata > Actinopteri > Esociformes > Umbridae > Dallia > Dallia pectoralis. The sequence continues at coordinate 6,768,997 of CM055755.1, forward strand.
TAACAAACTAACGACCCTTGAGCTGAACTGACCAGGACTGGTTCAACTTGTTTCCTCCCTCTATGGCGGTGTCCTTAATCGCCGAGCGACGAGACATGCGGCCGTGTGGCCAGTGAATGGTGTGATAAAACCTGGCCTTCTGCTGTATCATAAACGTGCTACCAGGAAGATTACAGATTACAGCCGGGGTGCACTTGTGAAGTAGATGGTGTCAGGAAGAAAGTTTCAAGTGAAACCCAGCCTGCAGCAATGTGGAGTCCTACAATCAGGGCTGAGTCCCAAACACGTGCATCCTATTACATGTACGGAGGTAATACCAGTCCTAAAGGCAGTCTGCATAAACTGGACCACAGTAGGAGAAACCGCATGGGACAGGTTCTGCCCCTCGGCCTACAAGAGAAAGTCCCCGTTCTTACTAATCGTAATCCTACAGGCAGATGTCAAAAGAGTCTGTTGGTAATTATGCGAGGCAAGATAAAACACAAACGTTAAGCCGTCCGAACGGATTACGGCGCGAGACCTTCTCGAGGAGTCAGAGTTCAGCCGTTACCTCAGCGGTTTTTCCGTAACGTGACATAACACCCGAGGGAAAAGGGCGGAAGGTTCGAATTCAAACGACCTGGGAACGGCAGGCGGTCACATGATAGCTTCCAGAAGGCACGCTCGCAAGTTCACATGTGTTGGGTCTCTCCAATACACAACACTTCAGAGGCACGTAAAAACGGACAACTACACCCAATACTTCAACAACCTGACAGTGGCGTTTTAAAACATCTAGGGTGTTTAACCAGCTACTGAGATTCAGTGGGATGCCTCTGTAGAAAGCCAAATTACATGTTATATTAAGATATTACAGCGACGTAAACGACTATCTTCGCTCCAGACGTACTGATTATGGTAATACTCTGGCTGGACACAACCGGTTCCAGTCACAAAATGGCCGCTGGACGAGAGACAAAAAGTGACAGGTTCCAGAGAAACTACTAGCACAGCTACAATGAACTTCTATCATGAATCATTATAATTAAACCAGTGGCACTACGTCTAGCTCAGTTTCATACACACAGACTCACCAACTGCCACTCAGACACAACACACATCATTACAGTTTTGAAACAGGCTGTTGCCATATTATGCAATTTTCCTCTCATTGTCTCCACAGTAAAAGACTGCGGTGTGGAGAAAACCGTCTCTTCTTGATATTGTACATCAAGCCATTGATTTATCATAGAAAGCTGAAAGAAGTCCGTTTAGTTCTAATTGGGATCCAGTAATAATTAGGGGCATGTTCGCATATAGCATTCTCCACCATTTACCTTACCCACAGCGTATCAACAGATTTAAAAATGAATTTTATTCATGTAGCACCTGTGATTTTTTACACAGTGTGAAAGGGGGCTTTTTCTGTTACATTGAAACAAAACACTGCAAATGTGTGTTAGGAATTCACATTTATTTTGTTCTTTGTTGCTTTAAAGAAACCCAATCAGACAGCAGGTAAAACACGTCTCATTCTCTACCATTTAGTGTGTTCAGGTCAGATCTCCGTACAACAAATCCCTCTGATAGTAATGACAAACACCAAACATCATTATACAAATACGAGAGCCATTTCTCCTATTCGTTTGGTGATCTGATCAGCGGCCATGTGTTTGACGGAAGAAAACAAATAATCTGACAGACAGGCTTCTGAAAAATGAGAAGCAAATACAAACGGTTTCTTTGGCAATAAACCTTGTTATAACAAGGCTATTGGAGAAGGAAAGCGGATGAACTACGTATCTGGGCAAACTGTAAAAGCGACGCTACTGAAAACTACAGAAGGGTGAACATCTAAAGAGTCAAGGTTCAGTTTTCATCGAATCAGAAATAGACATTGGACCAACCACACACACAGCACATGCCTATGGGCCATTGCATGGCATCATTGGCACAAGTCCAACAACCTGTTAGAGTTTGTCTAATTAGTGCAAGTTGCCGTGGCGAAGCTCAATCACCCCGTGTTCCTCAATCTAATCTCGTTGCTCCGGCAACGTGAAACAATCCAATCAGCAGCCCAGAGATTGTCATCAGCTGAACATTTGAAGTCAAGCGGCTACTGGACGGGAATTTCAAAGCTTGTGACGTTCAGAGTTCTCCAGTTAAAGTACCGTGCTGAGGGGAGGTCAAAGAGTGTATATTGTCTACCCATTAACTTGTATTGATGACTTTGCTGAACTCTCCGCTGTCTGGGGAGCACTGCCTTTTGCTGTGGTCTGCTAAGCAACAGCAGCTGCATCAACAGACACTTAAAATGTAGCAATGCAAGAGAGACTACCTGCGATGTCGACCTCTGTCATGTGGTTAAACTCACCCGCACAACCGGCTTAACCCTCCAACCTCTAGCCGAATGGCTGTGAAAGTATGGACTCCAACAGGGGCCCAGTACCAGGGGCCAAGGACCAACTGTTGTCAGTGGAACACTGCATGTTAATGTAACTTACGTTGTTGCATTTAGCTTTATTTGGGGTAAACTCTGTGTTAGATATCAAATGGTTCAGCAGTCTGTTTTTTCCAGAGTGAGATCTATTTGGCTCATCAGTAATTACATCGAATACATTAACGAGAACAGGTTATTAGAATAAGAAACACCAACAGTATGAGGCACATCATTTAAGAATATTTGGATAAAAACAACTGGTGTATCAGGCCATTTCACCTAAGGGAATATAAGAGTATATTAAAAAATCAACCCCTCCACTCCACCCTTACCCAAACAATTAATTCATTAGTTTGTCCTTTATACAGTCAATCATGTTAAGGGCATAGATCCTGGATGATATTTGATAACAGCCTGCCGAGAGGTTTAAGTTCAGATTAGCTCATGCAGGCAGGGAGTGGCTGGAGCTGAGTCCTGTCAGTCACTTCGCAATCAACCAATCAGGAGAGCCCTCTCATCCCCACAGTCCCGAGTCAACACCCTCCCTCCAGTAAAAAGGTGGATTCTTTATGCTGTAAAATATGAGATCCATGGAGAAACTTTAAGCCGGAAATTCCTTAAATCCATATGTACGCTTCTAGTCCCAGTTCCAACGTCCATCTCCGCTTCCCTACTGAATACAGACATACTTCTTCCACCACGACTTGGACAGCATCTTCATCTTATCGGCCGTGCTGCGTACTTTCCTCTCCCTCCGCGCCCTCCTGTCGGCTTGTCTCAAACCCACGGCGATGGCGGCGTCGAACACCTCTTTCAGATTCTTCTGGGTGAGCGCCGAACACTCCACGTATGCCACGGCGCCCACCTTTTCCGCCAGAGCGCGGGCGTCCACCTCCGCCACGGGCTTCTCCCGCCGGCGCGCCAACTCGATTAGCACCTTGACGTCCTCGCGCAGGTCACACTGGGTGCCCACCAGCAGCATGGGCGCCAGTGGGCAACGCCGGCGGATCTCCGGGACCCACTTCTCCCAAACGTTCTGGAAAGACGCCGGGCTGACCACACTGAAGCAGAGGAGAAGGGCGTCGGTGCGGGAATAGCAGAAGTGCCGGAGCTTGTCAAATTCATCCTGGAGGGAGGGAGGAAGAGAGGGGTGGTTATTAATAGTTTGATGTAAACATTGATATAAAGCTGTGCAGAAAGGGAAAAAGGAAGGCAGAGGAGTGGTTGAATATTGTTGTCGTAATATGCAACTATACTCCAAAACACTGTTTCAAAAAGTCTATAAAAGACAGGCAGGTGGAATGATACGTTTAGCACGCTGTGATGCAGTTCACATCCTGGTTCCATAAGTGGTCCATACGCACTAACCTGTGTCTATGGATCATTTCCTGGTTCCATAAGTGGCCCCTCCGCACTAACCTGTGTCTATGGATCATTTCCTGGTTCCATAAGTGGTCCCTACGCACTAACCTGTGTCTATGGATCACTTCCTGGTTCCATAAGTGGTCCCTACGCACTAACTTGTGTCTGTGGATCACTTCCTGGTTCCATAAGTGGTCCATACGCACTAACCTGTGTCTATGGATCACTTCCTGGTTCCACAAGTGGTCCATACGCACTAACCTGTGTCTATGGATCACTTCCTGGTTCCATAAGTGGTCCATACGCACTAACCTGTGTCTATGGATCACTTCCTGGTTCCACAAGTGGTCCATACGCACTAACCTGTGTCTATGGATCACTTCCTGGTTCCATAAGTGGTCCCTCCGCACTAACCTGTGTCTATGGATCACTTCCTGGTTCCATAAGTGGTCCATACGCACTAACCTGTGTCTATGGATCACTTCCTGGTTCCATAAGTGGTCCATACGCACTAACCTGTGTGTCTATGGATCACTTCCTGGTTCCATAAGTGGTCCATACGCACTAACCTGTGTCTATGCATAACGAGTGTTAACGGCAATGCCATGAAAGCCTCCGTAATGAGTCAGAGACGGTTTATGTGGAGCAGTGCATGACTATCCCATAGATCAACATCCTCTTGAATATTCCACTTATCTCCCGAATGAACATGGAGCCAGAGGGCTTTGGGTTAATGTGGGCCTCCTACATCCTTAAGTAAGCAGATTAGATCAATCTGTTTCTTTAACCAACTCGCTTCCGAGAGAGACCCGACACATCCCTCTCTTTTTAGCATCTCTGTTTTGCCAGAAACCTGTATTAAGTATTTTATATGTCAAATGCACATAATAGCATAGCATCTTTCTATACAATGAAATTCTTGTGACATGGCACATGGCATCTACGCAGTGATAATTTAAGAAACTCATATAATTTTAAATAAAGCAACAATAATATGAAAAGTATACATAAAATAAACAGAAATACAAATTGTAGAAAGTATAGAAACCTGACACATCCATCTCTCTCTGTCTGTTTAACCGGCTCTGACCTGCCATTAACCTGACACATCTCTCTCTCTCTTCAACCATCTCCGGCCTGCCTTGCGGTGCGTGTCCAGACTTAGTAGTATCTTTTTAACTATAATAACTCTTTTTAATGTCTGGATTTAAGGCAAACACATTTACTTTTTAGTCACCGTGCTGAAATGTCAGTGACAATTGTCATATAGTTTATATCTAGAAACTTAGAAATCATATTTCTTAGTCATGCATTTTGAAATGTTGCTCAAGACTCAGTAACATTGTTCCATGACTGTGTTTGACCGCCGGTTAAGTGATATGGTTTTTCTGCAGGACAATCCCAGTGGAGGAGTACAGTATGTGTGTGTCTACTGTATCTGTCGGTATTCACCCCTGTCTGTCTTGAGGTGGCGCCGAGAGCGGTGGGATTTAAAAGCTGTGTACAAAGTGGGCTGATCCATGTTGTAACCTTAAGACAAGTCTGTGGAGATCACAGCGGTGCATGCTGGGAGGTGCTGGGGCGTTTGTCCCATGGTTCTGAACACTCAATCAAACATGCAGACAGGAAAGCGTACTGCCAGGGCATGATGGCGCTGATAAATATATGACGGGTTGCATCTTGCTATTAGTGCGTGGTTACCACACTATCCGTGTCTAAATAGGAAACACCAGGGCTTTTACGGTATGTATCAAACTCATGTTCAAAACGGGGAGCTCAGGGCCACAACTGTTACAGCAACACTGCCTGGCTATTCATGTAGAAATTCAGAGAGTGAGACAGAGTGAGACAGAGTGAGACAGAGTGAGACAGAGTGAGACAGAGTGAGACAGAGTGAGGGAGAGAGAGAGAAAAGGACAACATGAGGAATGATCTCCCTCCTACATATGGGTTAGCAGATAATGTGGCAGCACCTCAAACCTGTTGGTCATAATAAGAACATGGTGTTCTTTCTCCTTCCCTGACTAAACCCTCCCCCCTGTAGGCTATGCCAATGGATTGTCCCACTCTATATAATGTGGCAGCAGATCTGGGTAGTAGGAAATCTCTTTAGGGGGTGTTAAGACACATTCTCAAGGGACCAGGCCAGCTACACAGCTGCCCCAGAACACTGGATGAGCCTGGGAAAGAAGCACTGTGCCCCCAGAATGGAGCCAACAAAGTCATATGGCCAGGCAGAGGGTGGTCATATGACCAGTTGGAGGGCGGTCATATGACCAGGTGGAGGGCGGTCATATGGCCAGGCAGAGGGTGGTCATATGACCAGGTGGAGGGCGGTCATATGACCAGGTGGAGGGCGGTCATATGGCCAGGCAGAGGGTGGTCATATGACCAGGTGGAGGGCGGTCATATGGCCAGGCAGAGGGTGGTCATATGACCAGGTGGAGGGCGGAGACACCGAACGAGGCACATTCAGTGTTCTTCTGCTGTGTGGATGTGAAGATGGGGTTCTCACCTGTCCTGCAGTATCACACAGACGTAGTCTCACAGGATGTCCATCTACCTGCACCACCGCTGTAAAAAAGACGGGAGACAGAAATCGAATTAGAGCGACTGAATGTGTTCAGCGAGCTGCTGTCAACAAAGCTAGTTGGTCTGCACCTAGAATGCTTCACCACTGTTTGAAACAAACACAAAGAAAGGCATGTAAACACACACAGACAGACAAATGCACAAACAGACAGAGACACACACAGAGAAACACACAGACAGACAATCATACAGACAAACATACAGACACACAGATCAGTCAGTCTTGCAGAATGCTCTTCAGGACAAACAAATGTAGGCCGACTTGCTCCCTGGACACAATGCCCAGACCCCAGCCTCACCCAGAGTGACTGCCTTGTCCGGTTACAGTAAAGACCATAACCCTCTGTTGTAAAACACATGTCTGTTCCTTTAAGCATGTGCCAAGTTGTCCACAGAGCAAAAAAAAGATATGTTTGGGAAGTACCTTTCCCGGCATTAACCCACACCAGATTGCATTTCACTAGTAGTTTCATTACAGGCTGTGTTTCATAAGAGCCCAATATGGCCCGGGTGATGAAGGCGTTTGCAATGCCCGGGGTATACACACCACCTGATCAAAGAGCGGCTGGGACTAGACTGCCCCCGTCGAACCCGCGCCTTGTGCAATCATTCCCAAATCCCTGACATATGATCAGCTTTCATTGTACGTCGGTTCGTAAACTCTTTATTCTCTCACACACACACACACACACACACACGCACACGCACACGCACACACGCACACACGCCACCTGTGGAATTGCTGAACTGATCTGAAAAAAACTTTCAAGAAGTATGACGTGTAAAGGGGCCCCACTGGCACAATTCCCCTCAGTCACAGACAGAAAGACAATCTGCCCGCTCAGTACAACAGATGTGCCCGTTCCATTAGAGCAAGGCTTTAGGTCAAGACTGAACACAAAGGCCAGATTTGTGCAAGCCAAAACCACGGTCATGTCCCACTGGGACAATTTTGCAGCCAGGACTAGAATTGGATTTTGGAGGGTATTGAGTAATAGTGGAATAGAGGGCGTATGGAGAAAAAATATTCTCATTCAAAACTTGCGATGGCAGTAGCCAATCCAGGTGTTATCAATAATAGGATGCAACAGCTGTGTCTGTTACATTTTGGTCCTAAAGAGGGGTGTTAGTTTTGTGATCAGGCCACCCCAGAGACGTCTGATTGGCATATAACATGGGTTTAACGCAGACATGGTGTTCGGGTGGGTCATAGAGAAACGGCTTCAAACGAGCACTGCTGTTTCATCACATGCCAACTGAGGTTAGTTTCAACAAGCATGCATGCTCGTGATGTTTCCAATCATGTTTAGTGGAATTCTGCTTAATGAAAGAAAAGAAATCACCGCACAAACTTTTCAAGAAATAATTCAAATACAGGCGGATAATCGCAGCTGCCTATAGACAACAGAATGACAAAATGCAAAGGAGCGTCACTGCTTTTCAGTTACTATGTTGCATAACTTTATTTCGCAGTCTTGTAGTCGGTTTTATAACACATGCATGAGTCAAAAACAAGATATGCGCAGGAAAACCCGTGTTGTCCGCATATGAATTGGCAACCTGACATTGAGCATTGAGTAAGCCTTGATAACTATTGTCTTTTAACAGACTCACCTGAAAAGTCGTCAAACGCAGTAGGCACGTATTTGGTCGGGTAGCCGTTCGTCGTGTAGCTGACAACCAAGCTGGTCTTGCCCACCGCTCCGTCGCCCAGCAGGAGGCACTTCAGCACCCGCTCCTGACCCGCGCCCGGGCGGGTAGCTTGGGGCTTATGCGGCGGCACCGGAGGGGCCATCCTCTTCTCATAATCCATAGGGGACATTAAAAGTGAGTGCGGACGCCTTGTATCACTCCACCAGGAGTAAATAATAGAAGCATCAGAATAGCTGTTGTGTTGTAGCCTACGTCATCTATTTGTCAATAAGACATAACAGTAAAAAAATATGCAAAGCGTGTAGGCTAGTGCTGCCCGGATAACATGTATGTACCCCGAGTGAGCACGACTTCCATTTGTTACACACACCAGGAGGAGGCTCTGGTTTATAGACTCCGGTCTGAGTTGGCTCCGCCCTTTCCGCGTGGAAGCCCTCCGCCCCCCGAAGCCTAAATTAGCATACGCACGGGGGGCATGGTTCGGTTAGCATTTAAATTGCATCCATTCAGCTGTAATTATTAATACAACTAATGTATATAGCACATCACCGGTCACATTCTGGCAAAAGGGTTGTATGGCTTTCATGAAGAGGGCTTGATGCGCATTGTCCTCGGGGACTATTTACCCCAAAACTATAATACAAGTAACTTAAAATATTCAACTAAGAAATATCAAAACACGTTTAAAAAGTAAATTGTAGCTCACATATAAGAGCCTTAGGTTGATGTTTTCACTATCTACGGTGGGAAGGTGACCCAGAAATATTAGGCCTACGTGCCAATAAGCGGGGTCCAATAAAGGTTAATAACACCCAACCTAAGGTCCGAGGGAACTCAGCAAGAGCAGAGGCATGTTGAGACTTGTCAAGGTAAAGTCAATGTCCTTCGGTCACGTGTCCACCTACTAGCTGGAAGGTCAGCGAGGCCCATCTGTGTCACATTTGGATTTGAATCATGAGTTCATTTTCCTGAGCTGAATAGTGTCATTGTAAAGGCATTGTAAACGTTTTTAAAAGGTAATTGAAAAAGTTTGCAAATGGGAGCATGTCAAATTCCCTATGAATCTTGACAGTGTTAAAAGTAGTTACCTAGGCTTTTGACGCCTCCCTGTGGTAAAAATCTGACCATAAAATGGTGTCTTAAATTTTTTTTTGGACATTACAATTGGTTTCAAAAATAATTTATTTGCTCTATCACATTCTCCCTTATACACACACTTACTGTAACACACCTTGTACAATGTAAAATAAATAAACTCATGTCGAAATATTTATGTAATTTTGTTTTTAATAGATTATTGCAATATCCAAAGTTCGAGTACCCATTTGAGTTTTGATAATACAAAAGGATGTCAGTGCATAAAACAGTAAATTACATTTCATTATTGTTTTCTTGTGACCAACCTAAGTTCTTGCCTCTTTTTCTTCCCAGAAACCAACTATATAAGGGAGTGTGAAGTCTAGGGAAGGTTAGACCGCCACATTTTCTAATCCTGTCCTGTCTGGAACGAAGGTCGTTGTGAAAGTGTTAAGAAACTCTTAACATACCAGGGCCACGTCGGTTACATCCAATATTAACAGTAAGGCAGGGTAAATATAGGCCAAATTAATGGACATGTCCAGCTGTAGTGCAGGGCCTTAAATCAACAGGCGCTGAGGGAGATTTCAAAGACGGAACATTCTGACATGTATCGATACACTGAAATGCTTACGTGGATGATCATGCAATGTTGTGAAATGGCTCTGTGAAAAGCCTTGGTATTTGCCCAACATGGCTAGGGAGTTGGGACGGAAGTTTCCGGGTTGCTGTTATATAGCTAGTTCGGGCCATGCACTATCGTGGTTCTGGTTAGAAAGGCACCGACTAGTCTAGCCAGGCTGGGTAATATCTCAGGAACCCAACACAAAACATTCAGCTTAAATATGTTAACAGTGGAGATGTCTAAAGAAACACATGGCTGTACATTTGTGAAGAAGAAAATGGACTACGTCAAAATGGAGATGACCTTCGTGGAATTGCTCGCGCTGGAACAGTCACCATGGCGACACGGACACAGAAATTTGATGTGTGTGATGATGAGACTGCGAACCAGACATGTGAAGTATCCACCCAGGAATCTCAGCTAAACAAATGACCTATTCCCATCCTGCGAGGATAAATGCAATCACCTGACGATCGAAGCCATTCACCCTAGTTTAAAAAAAAAAGTTTCAATTGATTTGAATATGTCCTTGTGAACCTCGACCCACCCTGCATCAAATTTCTCAAATCTTAAAATGAAAAAGTTCCAGGTCACACCCTTGTCCCTTGATGCTGATATAACATCCTGTTCTCTGCTGCTGTCCATGACATGGTGGCATTCGGAGTTTCCTGTCTCTGGAAAATAGGGGTTGAATGTTCAGGTTATACTATCCCCTGTTCATTCTCTATCTTGGGCTTTTGTCATTCCTCTGGGCATCCTAGTTCTGATGCCTTGACAGAATGATGTGTCTCTCTATCTTTGCATCAGTATAATGCACGCTTGTCTCGTATCACCCCCGTTCTAGCTACTGACAAATAGCTCTTAATTTTGCTTAGTATTAGTACATGGCTAGGGAGTGAGAAAGATGTGTAGAAATGTGAAATGGAAGACGCAGTGAGAACTGATGTGTAGAACAGTAAAATGGAAGATGCAGTGAGAACTGATGTGTAGAACAGTGAAATGGAAGATACAGTGAGAACTGATGTGTAGAACAGTGAAATGGAAGATACAGTGAGAACTGATGTGTAGAACAGTGAAATGGAAGACGCAGTGAGAATGGATGTGTGGAAGGCATATTCCAGATGTGTGGAAGAGTTTATGGGCAAACAGAAACAAAACATTTGAAAAGAAAATAACAGTAATAGTTTTAATGGCGCTCAGGTAACAGGTTCAGTTTGTCCAGCTGCATGTCAACTCACACACACAGTGTACACACACACACACACACACACACACACACACACACACACACTGGAAGTGCAATCACTCCATCACAAACACACTAAGTCACAGATCCTGATTCAATGTGTCGCAACTATGAATGACGATGAGCCCTGGTTTGGTGACTTCTAACCTCTGACCCTGAACTGACCCTGTCCTATCCCCTGTTTAGGGGCCGGTCCTGCTGGTCTCTTGCTGTTCTGTTCTGGTTCACTTTGCTTCAGTTTCCAGGTACCCACCTCTTGGTATCGAGCATTAGAGGTTCCCGTCTATCACTAGTTATATTTCTGTACTGGTCTGTAGAATGTCCCTGTATCATTTAAGTCACAATCCCCCACGTGGGTCATTTAATGCCAAGGACCAAAAATGGATCATAAACCTTCAAATGGATTATAAACATTCAAATGGATCATAAACCTTCAAATGGATTATAAACATTCAAATGGATCATAAGCCTTCAAATCTATCGTAAACCTTACAATGTATCATAAACCTTCAAATGGATTATAAACATTCAAATGGATCATAAACCTTCAAATGGATCATAAGCCTTCAAATGGATCATAAACCTTCAAATGGATCATAAACCTTCAAATGGATAATAAACCTTCAAATGGATAATAAACCTTCAAATGGATCATAAACCTTCAAATGGATAATAAACCTTCAAATGGATAATAAACCTTCAAATGGATCATAAACCTTCAAATGTATCATAAACCTTCAAATGTATCATAAACCTTCAAATGGATCATAAACCTTCAAATGGATCATAAACCTTCAAATGGATCATAAACCTTCAAATGGATCATAAACCTTCAAATGGATCATAAACCTTCAAATGGATAATAAACCTTCAAATGGATCATAAACCTTCAAATGGATCATAAACCTTCAAATGGATCATAAACCTTCAAATGGATAATAAACCTTCAAATGGATAATAAACCTTCAAATGGATCATAAACCTTCAAATGGATAATAAACCTTCAAATGGATCATAAACCTTCAAATGGATCATAAACCTTCAAATGGATCATAAATCTTTCATTAAAATATCAACAACTTTTGTACAGATATTCCCCCTGTCCTCTCATCCTCACTCACTACCCCAACATACAGTGTTATAATATTCCAGCAACATGCTTCAACCCCCCCACCTCACACCCCTGTATACCCATAAACCCCAACCGCACACACACAACCTCGGAAACGACGGCTTTCGAGACCCAGCGCACAGACTGCCGAGTAAAACATCTGACCGTCTCCTTCTCTACCATCTCCTCTCCCGTCTCCTCGTCTTTTAATCTCCCGTCCACCGTGATTCTTCACTGTGTTTTGGGCTTAGCACCGCCAGGTGTCTGATCTGGGGGGGGACCACCGCCTCCTTGGACAATTCTCTGGAGACTGAATTAGAGAGACGCATGAAGACTGTGGTCTTTTCCAGGTTATGGACTGTTGGCGTTCTCCAACACTGGCAGCCATATACATTAAATGTAATAATGTCTCACAATTCAGTTCAGTGTATTTGGAGCTGCAGTGTAAAAATACAAGAGGGAGAGTATTGGTTGCATTTCCCTTTTATTACAGAAGAGGGCGCCATACTCACGTGTCCTTGATGTTGTAAATTTTGGCCCAAATTCCTGCAAAGAAGCCGTCCACTTTTTCCTGGAATATTTACAGAGATGATGGTGAGAATGAAAACAAACTGTATTTGAACTGTTAAAAACATACAGGAAACGGCAAAAGTATAACAAACACCTAGTAACACCAAGTAAATGTGTGCGTGGAATTAACCTCCCAATCAATGCTTAGGGTGAAGTAGAAATGGCGAGAAGAGATTTCAGTGACATAATGAGAGTGAATTGTTTTGGGGTGTTTGGCAGAACAATGCATGAGGAAGATTGCTCAACTTGCCCCCTCTGTATATATGCCATGTTCGTGTCAGTTACCAGATCCAACCTAATAAAACACTCTCCATTGAAATTAAGACACAGTTTTCCACCAGAATCAACAAAACACCACAGATGTTCTGGTGGCACTTGGTGACGTTAAATAGTCTCCTATTAAAGCCACTCTGTTGTGGTTCCCTTCGTTACGGCAATTATCTCTGCTCTCTTCCACCTAATTAATCCATGGTACAACTGAGATGCATGAATGAGGATTTACCTGATGCTGTTGGTAGAAGAGTGGAACAGAGAAGACTGAGATCACACCTGGACATGAGGAAAACCCCAACAGGGAACAGTTAATCTGGGCTTTTCCATTCAGGAAAAACACATACAGCTGAACATTGAATGACACTAATTGTTACTAAATTTAAAAGCCATTGCAACCAAGAATCCCAGAATGGTCAAATATCCCAGAATGCATCGTTAATGTCGTGCCAGGGCCATAAGTACATGTGTCTCTATGGGACAGGGATAACTAGCACTGGGGCCAAATACGCCAACGCTCTCTTTAATATTGTGATTCTTACCGATTATGAGAACAGTAAGGCCGTTAGCCAACGCCCCCAGGTAGGTGGCCAGGTACATTAAGACCAGAAGCTGAAACCCATGGAAGCAAACACATCAGGTGTTAACACACACCGTTCACCTGCTCTACGACACACACCGTGTCAACATCAACGCAGAGGGACTTGATCAGCGGACGGTTTCAGCAAAGCGACCGACTGTCGTGGATGTTTTTAGAGAGGACACCTGTAAGACAGTCTACCTTTGAGTTTGACCCGTTTCCGTCTGTCTGTCGTCCTTAACGCTAGTTTGCAACTGTATTTCAAAACTCATTCGCCTGTTGCAGTATAAGTAAAAAAGAAAAATGTGCGTGCTATTGTGCTAGCAAAAAAATACAGTACATTATCTGCAATAATGAGAGACACAGCAGCAGTGGAAACGAAAGGCATGCAGATGTCAGGGAAGCAGGAGAAATACTGATGGAGAGGACTGGAGGATATCTGCTCTAATGAGAAGAGTCTGGACAGGAAGAGGTAGTAGCAGTGAGGTTAACTGGATGGGACACAATGAACGCGGCATATTGGATGAGCACGGGAAGCAAAATACCAGAGAGAGGTAGAGAAAGGAGAGAGAGAAGAGAGAAACAGGGATGGAGAGCAGGGAGAGAGAAGGAGAGAGAGATGAGGGAGAGAGTGAGAAGAGAAAAACAGGGATGGAGTGCAAGGAGAGAGGAGAGAGAGACGAGGGAGAGAGAGAGAGAGAGAGAGATGAGGGAGAGAGAGAGAGAGAGAGAGAGAGAGAGAGAGTGAGAAGAGAAAAACAGGGATGGAGTGCAAGGAGAGAGGAGAGAGAGACGAGGGAGAGAAGGAAGATAGAGAATAGAGAGAGGGAAGTAGAGAGAGGGGGGGGAGAGGCAGGGGAGAGAGTAAGAGGGGGAGAGGAAGTGAGAGAGGGTGGATTCAGGGAGTGAAGGTAAAGGTTGGGAGGGGGGCATCGTGGGCAATTTCCCCCTGTGTCCAGGCAGTCTTACCTTGAGTGAGTCGAAAAGGTTTGCAACCAGGAAGAGATTTCTGAGTGAGTTAGCAGCAGAGACAACTGTAACAATGGCCTTTTGCATGTAATGCCCTGCCTCTTCTGCACTGAAGCTGATATCCAGGTCGAGATACGCCCTGGAAAAGAAAGGGGAGAAACGGAGGCAGCATTAAAGATGTGATGGAGAAGTAGAAGGAGAGAGATGTAGAGGTGACATTACAGAGTGATAACTGCTGTACAATTACCACAGATGGGTACATCATTAGACCCACACAGAAAGGTTCCCGTCAAGCTGAGCTATCCAGGTGACACTTTAATGGTGGATAAACATCAGCGGTGGTTGGCCTAAACGATTATTAAAAACTATTTTGTTTTCATAAGAAAAGCCCAACCGAACTTGAGCAGCCTGGGTTTATTTTGAGTGGTGAATAAATCCAAATCCTACCGCCAGAAGACAACACTGCAATACAAACTGCAGCTCCACCAATATCCCAGATGCACACAAGAGCCGAAACACTGTTATCATGAACAACTGCACCGCAAAGTCAGATATACATGTAAAAGCAAATTAGAAGTTTGTGTCGCACGTGTTTTGTCTGAAGCAGGCCGTGAAATCCTAATCTCCCCGAGCTGTTCTCCAAGCATCAACTCTCCTGTCTGACTCCACACACACACACACACACACACTCCACACACACACTCCACACACACACTCCCACACACACACGGCCGGTGACTCACTTGAACGGATGCACCCCGTCTCCTAAGTTGAGCAGGTGCAGGAATTTGTAGTAGAGGCTGACGGAGACGGTGAAGCACATGACGGCCAGGCAGACGGTGGAGACAACTGTAATGATGCTGAGTTGGAACAGGGACAGCAAACCCACCACCAGCCCGGTGAACAGAATGCCAGTACGCTGGGTGTCCTTCCAGTAGATCAGATCCATCACTGAGAGGGGCAGGGAGACATCGATAGAGGGATGAGAGAGGTGTGGAGACATCGATAGAGGGATCAGTGAGGTGGAGACATAGGATGAGAGGAGAGACATCGATAGAGGGATGAGAGAGGTGTGGAGACATCGATAGAGGGATCAGTGAGGTGGAGACATAGGATGAGAGGAGAGACATCGATAGAGGGATGAGAGAGGTGTGGAGACATTGATAGAGGGATGAGAGAGGAGACATCGATAGAGGGATCAGTGAGGTGGAGACATAGGATGAGAGGAGAGACATCGATAGAGGGATGAGAGAGGTGTGGAGACATTGATAGAGGGATGAGAGAGGAGACATCGATAGAGGGATCAGTGAGGTGGAGACATAGGATGAGAGGAGAGACATCGATAGAGGGATGAGAGAGGTGTGGAGACATTGATAGAGGGATGAGAGAGGAGACATCGATAGAGGGATCAGTGAGGTGGAGACATAGGATGAGAGGAGAGACATCGATAGAGGGATGAGAGAGGTGTGGAGACATTGATAGAGGGATGAGAGAGGAGACATCGATAGAGGGATCAGTGAGGTGGAGACATAGGATGAGAGGAGAGACATCGATAGAGGGATGAGAGAGGTGTGGAGACATTGATAGAGGGATGAGAGAGGAGACATCGATAGAGGGATGAGAGAGGTGGAGAGACATCAATAGAGGGATGAGAGAGGTGTGGAGACAATAAATCTAAGCAAAAAGTGGAGAAATAAGGAGCATTTGTTGCATGTTCACATTTCAACCCATCATCAAGTTCCAGCCAACATGAATGCTGGGAGTTGTCATTAAATGCTGGTTGGGGACTGAACTGAATGGCCGATGTACATGACCCGTCCACAGGATATTATCCCTCACATGCTACAGGCAGTAAAGGCAGTCAGGGCTGCATCTGCCCACAGCATCACTATGCCGTCAGCCCCTGTCGACGCTCCACTGCTCTGTGAGCCAGAGGGTCTTTCAGCTGTGTGAGTGCAGGCGGACAGCCCAGAGGAGCAGTGGGAGAAGTCAAGCCTAGTGTTACTAAATATAGCCTGCTTATTGGAGGAAGGGAGAGGGTGGAGCACCTGCTGACAGTCCTCAGCCCCCCCCCCCCTCTGTACCTCGTCTGTCTGTCTGCATTACTTACCCGAAAAGACAAAATGGAGGCTCGTTGGGCTGATCCCTGGTCAAAGGGTATCACTACAGTATCACTACAGTATCACTACAGTCTCACTACAGTATCACTACAGTCTCACTACAGTATCACTACAGTACCACTACAGTATCACTACAGTATCACTACAGTACCACTACAGTATCACTACATTATCACTACAGTACCACTACAGTATCACTACATTATCACTACAGTATCACTACAGTACCACTACAGTATCACTACAGTATCACAACAGTACCACTACATTATCACTACAGTACCACTACAGTATCACTACAGTACCACTAAGGTATCACTACATTATCACTACAGTATCACTACAGTACCACTACAGTACCACTACAGTATCACTACATTATCACTACAGTACCACTACAGTACCACTACAGTATCACTACAGTACCACTACAGTACCACTACAGTATCACTACAGTCTCAATACAGTATCACTACAGTCTCACTACATTATCACTACAGTACCACTACAGTATCATTACATTATCACTACAGTACCACTACAGTACCACTTCAGTCTCACTACAGTATAACTACATTATCACTACATTATCACTACAGTACCACTACAGTATCACTACATTATCACTACAGTACCACTACAGTACCACTACAGTCTCACTACATTATCACTACATTATCACTACAGTATCACTACAGTACCACTACATTATCACTACAGTCTCACTACATTATCACTACATTATTACTACAGTATCACTACATTATCCCTACAGTGTCACTACAGTATCCCTACAGTATCACTACATTATCACTACAGTCTCACTACATTATCACTACATTATCACTACAGTATCACTACATTATCACTACAGTCTCACTACATTATCAGTACATTATCACTACAGTCTCACTACATTATCACTACAGTATCACTACATTATCCCTACAGTGTCACTACAGTATTTGCATGCTGAACCTGGTTAATAAACAAAGGCCAGAAGTCATGATCCCAGTGTTACCAGTAGGACTGATGCCTAATCCCATCTCACCAGCAAGTGGACACACTATAAATACCCTGAGAGCAGCACACAACTGGACATTGTTTGCCAGCACACAGAAGGTACATGAAGTACGCCATGAAAAGACACACACTGAAGGTACGGCAATAGCAGGAGGAACGAGCCCAGTAGAATGACTTCAAAATGCCAAACATAGGAAATCAACAGCCATTTCATATAGCTTAGCCTGACACATTCTCTACCACTACAGGTGGATTTACCTCCACCTGAACATCAAGTCATTCATATACACGGCATGTAGGAAGTCGCAAAATGCCAGTGAGAAAAACACTAGTTTCCCAATTTTACCCAGCTCAGTCCAATACGTATATACGTATTTTTCAATTTGGCTGCATTTAAACCGGAGAACTACAATAATCATTTTTACTAACTAATCAGAAAAATTGTTTGCTGAAAATATATTTGTTGTGAAATGAATATATTCATGTAGTACTTCAATGTAAAAAGTGTCTCTGTTTAGAACAATTAAAATGTATTTAATATAGAAAAAAATATATTATTATATACACATACAATTCAGAAAACATTAAGCATAATTGTCACCGACATACTTACTAAACAGAATAATTCATCATATTTTAAGAATGTAGAAATATAAATATAAGGTTGAGATTAGTTTGAAGACAAAACCACATCAGATGGGTCACAGACTTGATTACTGTACACTTCAAGCCTCCTACACACACACACACACACACACACACACACACACACACACACACACACACACACACACACACACACACACACACACACACACACACACACACACACACACACACACACACACACACACACACACACACACACACACACACACACGCTATAACATCCAGCCCTGATGCCCGGTCAAGTTTATGTTTATGTCTTCATGGCTAAATGTCTCCACCGATCTCCATCTGTTCTGCCGAGCCACGGACTTACCGTTAATATTGGCCATTTTCTGCTCAGGCGATCGTCACTTCTCTTTCCCTCTCTCCTCTGTCACTCTCTTGGTTTCCCTGCTCTCTCCCTCTCCACACTGAGCTGTTTATGGCCTCCCCTGCCCCGTCAGCAGCACAGAGACCCGCCTCCCCAAAATAATGTGACCAATAGCACCCAACCCCCTGATGACTGACACAGACTCCAGTAGAGCAGACAGATATACTGTAGAGACATGACACCCAGCCATCACACACCTCAACATGGACACAGACCACAACACAGATCACAACATAGACCACAGCATAGACCACAGCATAGACCACAACACTGACCACAACACAGACACAGACAACACGGAAACAACATAAACACAACACAGACACAACATAGACACAACATAGACACAGACAGACACAACATAGACACAGACAGACACAACATAGACACAGACAAACACAACACAGACACAACACAGACACTACATAGACACAACATAAACACAACATAGACACAAAGTAGACACAACATAGACACAACACAGACACAGCATAAACACAGACACAACACAGACACAAATAGACACAACATAGACACAACACAGACACAGCTAGGATTCAACTACTGGGGAAACCACCCTTTGAAAGTGTCCTTAAAAGAGCCAACTTAAATACATTCGGAGATTCTTTCTACAGTCAATTTTAATGTTTCCAACTTCAAAAGGCACATTTTTTATTTACATCCGTGTCTTGTGACAATAAGTCCACAACACGTTCTAAATGTATCCTCTGGTGGACAACTCACCAAGGCATTCTGCTTCATATTACACTACTCGTGCATGCAGGACATTTGCTCTTGCACACAAGCGCTGTGAGTGAATGCATTCCTCAGCCCACAACTACAGTCATGCTTGCAGGCTTCCGGCCAATTACAAGGATCCAATTTGCAGGTGCCTGGCCAGGTTCTACACCAGGGGTAGGCAAACTCAGGCCCGCAGGCACCCCTGTTCTACACGGAACCCTGTACTGATGGAGTCCTCTACAGGGACAGAACAATTATCGGAGAAGTGTAAAACCGGCTTAAAACCCCAACATAATACATATATCCAACAGGCTATCAGGCTGAACCGTGAACTCACAAAAAACACGGAGAGAGAATGACTTCACATTCGGACACAGAAACCACGCAGTTTGCTTTACATGGTATTTATAAAACACTTCAAGTCTGCCATTAATCACCATCAATCACCTTGATCAGTTGGAGGGGAATATGACAGTCGTACATAACACAGCCCAGCCACTATAAAAAGACTGCAGGACAACTTAAAGGGTCAAAGTCACTGACACCCCTCTTGAAGGGTCACTGCCGTCGTACACGGACGCCAGAAAATATAGATCTCTCAACTATGCTCTCTTGTTTCCTCTCCATCCATCTTTTTCTTCACTGACCCCCCCCACTCCCTCTCTCTCTCTCTCTCTCTCTCATGTTACAGGGGATAAGGAGAGATCCAGGAGTGAAGAGTGCATGGGAGAGCAGACTGACAGACGGACTGACAGACAGATCTTCCTTCTGTGCAATTAGGCCATTATCCACTGGGTTCATAGGGGCACAGTTTCCACGTGCACACGAAGCAACAGTCAGGACTCACTGCAGGGCATCTCCTCCGGGTCCCATGTTGCCCGGACGGAGATGGAGGGAATCGGATATGCCCTTTACTTTCAGTATTGATTAAAAAAGGGTTGATGAAGATGGGCTTCGTGCTCGCAGCAACATATGAAGGTCAGAGATAGAGGGAGTTATCCAAGTAGAAGACACTGTTTGTTTTTCCATCGGGCAGTCGTTCTCTCACGATCATGAGTCAGTCAACCCAAATGAGTAGCACAGACATGAATTATTACCGTGTATAACGTCGTAGTTGACTTCAGACCGTTATAATTAAAGCGAGGACAGGATAGATGCACACAATCAACGTTTAATTGACGTTGTCGTTTAGGTTGTTCCCAGAAAGAAAATGTAAAGAAAGAGATTTTGATATGACTAGAGATATACAACAGAGATCATGCGTCGTAGAAATATAGGACAGAGATAATCATGTATGGCTTAGAACCAACATTACCTGCCACGTGAACGGACGTCAGTGGTCCTTCTGACACGTCGACTGGCGGAAACCACGTTTTGCTTTTAAGCTCTTCCTGAGTGATCGGGGAAAGGGAGGAAGTGGACAGGGTCAACGCGTCGCCCGCGCAGATGCAGCCTGGTCCCGCAGCAGCACGGAGTGGTCGGATTGTGGTTTCCATGGTTACGGGGGACTCAAGCTCAGCAGACGAAGATTCTGCCGAGAAACAGGCGTGAGGTCATTGGGATGTAATCACTCACTGGCAATGTGGCAAAGTGGAAATGGGATTTGTCACAGAATATTAGCGTTTACCTGACCCTCATATATCGTTCTGCACAATTGAGTGACTAATGGCAATTTATGTTGACCTCGCCTACTATAGCTATCTAAATTAGCCTCATATATTACACAATCAACAGAGATGTGGTCATCTAAATTAGCCTCATATATTACACAATCAACAGAGATGTGGTCATCTAAATTAGCCTCATATATTACACAATCAACAGAGATGTGGTCATCTAAATTAGCCTCATATATTACACAATCAACAGAGATGTGGTCATCTAAATTAGCCTCATATATTACACAATCAACAGAGATGTGGTCATCTAAATTAGCCTCATATATTACACAATCAACAGAGATGTGGTCATCTAAATTAGCCTCATATATTACACAATCAACAGAGATGTGGTCATCTAAATTAGCCTCATATATTACACAATCAACAGAGATGTGGTCATCTAAATTAGCCTCATATATTACACAATCAACAGAGATGTGGTCATCTAAATTAGCCTCATATATTACACAATCAACAGAGATGTGGTCATCTAAATTAGCCTCATATATTACACAATCAACAGAGATGTGGTCATCTAAATTAGCCTCATATATTACACAATCAACAGAGATGTGGTCATCTAAATTAGCCTCATATATTACACAATCAACAGAGATGTGGTCATCTAAATTAGCCTCATATATTACACAATCAACAGAGATGTGGTCATCTAAATTAGCCTCATATATTACACAATCAACAGAGATGTGGTCATCTAAATTAGCCTCATATATTACACAATCAACAGAGATGTGGTCATCTAAATTAGCCTCACATATTACACAATCAACAGGGATTTAGTCATCTTAAATCTGCTCTGCCTGAACAGAGATGATCATGATGTCCAGGAAACCTGAGGTATGGTATGACTTCATACGCGGTCATGTCATGTGACTAAGACACTCACAAAGATATAGTCGCGCAGAGGCAGTATTAGCTACAACTCAGTTGTGGGTTTGTTTTTGAGTTCGTTTTATGGTCCGGTTAGAGACATTTTCAATTGTCAATAGCAGACATGCTAACTGGCTAACGATCTGGTAAATGTAATGTTACTAGGTTGTTAATGTTAAGTTGAACACGGACCAGGCTATACACATATTTGGCTCCAAAGTAGCCACATGTAAAGGTGGTGTGTGTATAAGGACAGTTGAGTGGAGGTAAGGAAAAGTAGAGGGAGGAAGGCTGAATGTTTTGCCAGTTGGGAAGGAGAGACTTGTTGTCTGAACACCACCATTTCGATGTATCCAATATAGAGACGTAGATTAGACAGAGTAGGCCTGCTCTCACCAGCTGTATGTAATCGCCAATAAACTATGTCACGTGAGTAAGTGGTACGTGTCGTTTAAAAAAAAACGTTGGACAGCCTTTATTTTCGTACAGAATTCCCATCCGTGTGCCCTTGAACAACATCGTAGGGATAAGGAACAGCACGCACCCAACAGGGTCAGGCTGGTACCTCCAGCCCCAAACCCGGGTTTACCTCCCATCCAGACAGCTTCGACCATATCCTCACCCTGCTGGCTGGCTGAGGTGCTGCAGTGCCCGGGCTCTGGAGACTCCCTCTCTGCTCCCATGGGTCCAGTGGTCCTCCACTGGTTCTCCGTCTCTATGTTAAACGGCTGGACTATCTCCGTCCGTCTGTGGACTTCTCTCTCCACCCTCTCACTGTTCCCCTCTCGGGTCTGGCCAGCCTCAGTTTGTCTGCTGACCTCCCCCTCCTCCTCGTCTGGGCCGAGGAGGAGGGGGTGCGTCTCCCACTCCTCGTCAGGGGAGTCCAGAGGGAGAAGTGTTTCTACAGTGTCCGTGCGGCTCAGAAAACCGCGGCCTCCCCGCGCTCCGACCCTTCGCCGGCTCCCGGTTAACGAGTCGCGGTGGTGTCGCGGGGCGCCGCCCGCTTCTGCCTCCGCTAGGGCGATGTAGGAGAACGTAAGCTCAAACGAATTCTGTCTCGGTGTCCCCCAAATGGAGGGGGATGAAGCTGCGCCTTCATCATCCTCCGGACCCTCGTCTTCTTGGTCCGACCAGTCCCTGGCTGTCTGCAGCTCGTACAGATCAGATTCCTCATTCCCATCTGAAGGGAACACGCATGGGGAAAAACATCAATGCTCAACATTACTTTATTCTGTAGTGGTTTTTCACTTTCAAACTACGAGCCTAGTACACGTTTTGATTTGTAACAAATCTGCGCGTTCTCCAATAACTTGTAAATATATATATAATATAATCAGTTTTGCACTAAAAAAGGATGATATTAAATGATCAAGAAGTACATTTAAATGTTATCCTCGATTCAGAGTCAAGTTATACAGTATAAGTATATACGCCGATTTTCCGTTGCCATATCAACTGTCAACAAGTTCAAGTGTCCATTTCCAAGCATGTATGCAGTGTGTAGTTACCGTCAATGCAGGGAGGTGTTGAATCAGGTGTGGAGGACACCGAACCATATTCCTCTAGGAGAAAAGGACAGCCAGATAAGTGCTAGAAGCGTGTTTATCACCGCTGGCTAGCTAACACACAATCTCAATGATCTGGAGGGATAGCCATCTTGTCATTCCGTGAGAAACTGCAGTCTACCTCATGCCTTCTATGAATGTTCACATTACCCTGTCGGCAAGTTAAGCAAAGTTGTCTCCGTTGCCGAGGCAACCAAGTCCAATTTGCATAAAAGCTGTAGATAGCAGCAGGGCATCATCCAGATAGCTAGCAGTCTCCCTCTAACTGCCGCCGACTGAAGCATCATTGTGTTCACATACAGAAGCACACAAGTCCGACATTACCCTGGTTCTCCGTGGGGAAAAAACGTACTCTCTATTGTGTGACATCGACAATAAGTGGATATGAGATTGAGAGATCCTCCCCATTAGCATGTTAGTGTTTGTGTACAGCATGCTAAATGCTAGCTCTCTAACAGCTCATGCTGAACAGAGAAGAGGCCTCTACGTTAGCTAGCCTGCTGCCTCAGACCAGCTAGTAAATCTAACGTCAACCTACTATCAACTGGGACAGAGAGCCTGGCTAAAATGCACAATAACACACACTGACCGGCTCACACAAACACTGACAGACACACACACACACACACGCACAGACACATTAAGACTGGGAGTGTGGTCTGAGACAACCAGGTTGGAGCGAGGTGAGATAAAAGCAGCAGCAAAGCATCATCTCATCATCACACATATATGAACACACAGCGGCACACGCGAGCCAGTGCCGAGTCCAGAATAACACACAGACACAGTGACACAACACCCGGGAACAATAAAAGGTGTGTCTGCTGCTACAGCACTCATCCGCCCGCTGAAACAATCTGTTCATCAAAAGGAGCGAGCTAAAGAGAGAGACAGACTGTAAGAGAGAGCAGAGATGGACGAGCACACGTCCGTATAACCGGTACGGATAGACGAGGATGTGACAGAAACACAGAGAAACACAGACACACTTACTGCAGTGGGAGAATCCTAGAACCTGGCCCATGCTCCATCAAGGCACCGCTGGGGCCATCCGGTCTGGAAGCCCCCCTCTCCTCCACTGGATCTCTCCCTCCCTCTGGATCTCTCCCTCCCTCTGGATCTCTCCCTCCCTCTGGATCTCTCTCTTTTCTCTGGATCTCACCCTCCCACTCTTGTTCCAACGATGCACCGCTTCTGTTTCTCCCCGGCTCGAAGCCACTCCCCTTCCTTCTCTCATGCGCCGCCCCCCCCTCCCTCGTTCCTTGTACTCCTCTTGCTTCCCCTCTGGATCCTGCCACACCTCCTGTCCTGTTTCTTCTCCTCCAGTCCCTCCCCTCCTCTCCTTGTCCCTCCCAATCCACACACTCTTCCTCTCTCTTCCCCTCTCTCGTTTTATTCTTCTCACATCATTACAACTGCAGGGGAATAGCAGAGTCAGAGGAGTGCACGCGTGTGTGTGTGCCGTTATACGTTGACACCTTCCAGGACGTTGTATCGTCGCAAGCTCATAGCAAATGCATGTCCCATTGCATCATCACATACACTCACCAGCTCACACGGACACACATGTAACAGTTGAGAGAACCCCTATGTGCGACCTCTGGGTAGGTGGAGCATGCGTCACCGTAGTAACAGCAGACCCTGAGGGGCGTGGCTGAATTGCCCTGATCTGCTGCCTAGAGCTACTTCTGCGAACCAGACGGGTCACATGACGTGTCGGCTAGATCATCCTCTGCCTGGAGGAGCTCACTTGACACATCCTGTCAGAAACAATATGCCGTATCTCTGAGGGTTTTAGAAATACTTTCATTACGATGTCAAGTGTTTTCCTGGCTCATGCTGGTCCATGTACTTTGATGAATTTTATGTTTTATATTGTAGGATTTATTCATATTGTCTGCTAGGGTTTTGATCCAAAACGTTTGTCACAATTTGTTCAGTATAACACTAAAATGACTCCCAACAAGAACTGCTCATTAAACCAAAGAAGCAGTTGACCGATTGTTCTTACAAACAACAAGGTCTGGCACTGTAGCTGTCAGGACCCATCTAGTGTGTCCAGTGTGTCCAGTGTGTGCACAGTGTGTCCAGTGTGTCCAGTGCGTCCAGTGTGTCCAGTGCGTCCAGTGTGTCCAGTTGAAAGGTGTGCAAGTCAACTTGAGACAGGCAGGACAGGCACACAACCCTATAAGTACAATAATCTACTGGACCAACCTGGAATGACTGATTCTAAAGTAGGCCACGGGCGGTAAATACGCAGCAGATTATTAGATTAGGAAGACCAGTAGAAGTGAAGATGACTGCACGAATGCCTGGTGTTAGATGAGTAACAGGTTCACAGACTAAAATGGGTTCAATACTGGTTACCTCTGCATGACCTCTGCATGACGGTCCCCTGTGTCACTTATCAGCCAGTGAGGTAAATAGAAAGAGAGTGGGATAATGCTCTGTGAGACATTGTTTACTGGCCCGGAAAGTCTCGAAAATATGCTGCAGCTTTATAAGTGTAGTGAGAAAGCGAGAGAGGCTATATTGTAATACCCAACGTGTGTTTAAGAAACCAATTAAAAAATTGATTAATGGAATTGGGATTCTTTTTTTATAATGTAGATTATGTATGAATATATTATCGAAATTACTATGTATTATTCGTATTGGTTGTTGTATAGCAGTACGATATTGGCACCATTACCAATATTAATTATTTTTATTTTTTTAGACACTGTAAAATGTCAAATAAATTAACCAATGGTACGCTGACAATCTTATAATCCAGACTATTCATGCTGTCATAGCGTTTTAATCGGAGATCCCTCTCAGGCTGGAGATTACCTGAGAGTGTAGAGGGATAAGTTCACAGAAATAGCCGGTCCAGTAGCGTCACAGGGCCAACCCTAACCTGAGACAAGGCAGAGGGAGGTGGACAAACAGACAGAGAAGGACAGAGGTCATCATGAGACAGACGCTGGACAGTCACTCAGCCACTGGGCCAGCTGTACCGCCACAAGAACAGACTCAAATTCCCCGGGCACAAATAAAGCCCACCTAACCCCTGCATGAACACACCTCCACAGTCTACTGCCCTGGACCTGCTGCGTAGAACCCAGGTGGGGAGGAGGAGGTGGAGGAAGACCACCGTCAGGTCAGGAAGGAAACCCGAGTGGCATCTCCGTGCCATGAGGACGGCCAGGCGAGCCAGCACCGTGGAGGTACCCTCCTTCCTCCGTCAGCTGGCCAAGGAGACGGAGAAGATGGTCACCTTCTTCTTCAAGGGGGGCAAAATGGACGGCCGCGGCAACGAGGACGACTCGACCGACGAGGACGGCAGGCAAAAGGTCTACCTGGACCAGCCCATACTGGAGAAGCACACAGCCGAAGGGGGGTCCCGGTGGGGGGTGAACTACGCCACGGCCAGCATGCAAGGGTGGAGGGCGCAGATGGAGGACGCCTACACTTGCATACCCGAGCTGGATGGAGGGCTGGCGGGGTGGGGTTACTACGCTGTGTTTGACGGGCACGCTGGCAGCACCGTGGCTGAACACTGCTCCCGCAACCTGCTGCAACACATCCTGGCTACAGGTACCGGATAATGTCCGACACGTTCGCTTACCGATTCATGTAGCGTGCGACCACATGTTAGCGGAATGTCCGACGGAAATATTATTTCTATCTTTCCACCTTTTGATCAAGTCGCCAAACTGTTGTGATTACCGGCGACGTAAAAAATGTTAGCTAGCATGTTAGCGAGGAGCGTTGTTGGAGGAAACGTTGTTATCTTCAGTTACAATTACATTAAATATCCTTTTATTTTTTTTAAATAACTCATGTGTTTAAGCCCAAGTGTTTACCAAAGATAGCAAGTTGTCTTACTTTGGTCCAGTTAGAAAAAAGAATACTGACAGATTATGTGTGGTGTCCACAAAAATTATACTTTACTCAAACATTACACACGCAGAAGAGACGTTATTGTGCGTGTCAAGTGAAGCTTAGTATGAACTCCGTTCTTGCTCTAGCTCCCATGCAGTGAGTCCAAGTGCCTCTACGCTAATGTAGCCCAGGATGCACAATGATTCATCTGGGAAGTCCTCGTTGTGAATTATATGTTTGAGTGTACTGTGTCTACTGCTATGGTCTAAATGTACTGCAACCAGACTGCAAGACAGTGCATTTCTAGGCGCCCCAAAATCCCAACTTGAAATCCTGACGTACAAGTCTTGAGTAATCAATTAGCAAGACACACAGAGTCACTTCTGCGAAATGGGAACAGAGTGACAGTAGCTCTGAGATTTGGCAGGGTACCAACATAGCTGTCATTTGTTCCCTACTGGCTAGGCCTTGGCTGGCTAGAGTCAGAGTCGGGCTGGGTCAGGGCCAGGATGGTGAGGTCCAGGATGATTAAGGTCAGGATGGTTAGGGTCAGGATGATTAGGGTCAGGATGGTTAGGGTCAGGATGATTAGGGTCAGGATGGTTAGGGTCAGGATGGTTAGGGTCAGGATGGTTAGGGTCAGTGTCAGGATGTTTAGGGTCAGGATGGTTAGGGTCAGGATGGTTAGGGTCAGGATGGTTAGGGTCAGGATGGTCAGGGTCAGGATGGTTAGGGTCAGGATGGTTAGGGTCAGGATGGTTAGGGTCAGGATGATTAGGGTCAGGATGGTTAGGGTCAGGATGGTTAGGGTCAGGGTCAGGATGTTTAGGGTCAGGATGGTTAGGGTCAGGATGGTTAGGGTCAGGATGGTTAGGGTCAGGATGGTCAGGGTCAGGATGGTTAGGGTCAGGATGGTTAGGGTCAGGATGGTTAGGGTCAGGATGGTGAGGGTCAGGATGGTTAGGGTCAGGATGGTTAGGGTCAGGATGGTTAGGGTCAGGATGGTTAGGGTCAGGATGGTTAGGGTCAGGATGGTTAAGGTCAGGATGGTTAGGGTCAGGATGGTTAGGGTCAGGATGGTTAGGGTCAGGATGGTTAGGGTCAGGATGATTAGGGTCAGGATGGTTAGGGTCAGGGTCAGGATGGTGAGGTCAGGATGGTTAGGGTCAGGATGGTTAGGGTCAGGATGGTTAGGGTCAGGATGATTAGGGTCAGGATGGTTAGGGTCAGGATGATTAGGGTCAGGATGGTTAGGGTCAGGATGGTTAGGGTCAGGATGGTTAGGGTCAGGATGATTAGGGTCAGGATGGTTAGGGTCAGGATGGTTAGGGTCAGGATGTTTAGGGTCAGGATGGTTAGGGTCAGCTTTGCTGAAAGATCAAACAATAAGTCATATTTATATTATGTATTGTCATGCTGTAGTCACAGTGTGCTATGTAATATAAACAATAAATACATAACGTGTATTTCTTCTATAAAGACCTGTTGTTGAGCTATCAGTGCTGACCTCTGCTGACCTCTGCTGTCCTCTGCTGAACTTTGCGGCCAACAGGACGTGTGAAGCCGGATGAGGACCCTGATGATGTGAAGCTTGGTATAGTCCAGGGCTTCCTGGCTATCGACAGACACATGCACAACCTGACACGCCAGGAATGCTGGGAGCGCAGCGGTTCGACCGCAGCCGTGGTCATGCTCTCGCCACGGTACATCTACTTCGTCAACTGCGGCGATTCGCGGACGCTCCTGTGCCGCGACGGCCAGGTCAACTTCTACACGGAGGACCACAAACCCTTCAACCCGCGGGAGAAGGAGCGGATCCAGAACGCGGGAGGCTCTGTGACCCAGCACAGGGTCAATGGCTCGCTGGCCGTGTCCAGGTCCCTGGGGGATTTTGACTTCAAGGAGGTGGACTGGAGGTCCCAGACCGAGCAGCTGGTCTCCCCGGAACCGGAGGTGTACGAGCTACAGAGGTTCCCCCAGGACGAGTTCCTCATAGTGGCATGTGACGGGGTGTGGGACGCCATCGGAAACGAGGAGCTGTGTGCGTTTGTCCGCAGCCGCCTGCAGGTGTGTGATGACCTGAGGGAGATCTGCAACCAGGTCATTGACCTGTGCCTCTATAAGGTCAGTGACCTCTGTTGTTTAATGAAGATTGGTGATGACATGAACATAAACGGGGGTTGACAGACGCACCAGCACCATTACACTTCAATTTCTAAACAAATAAAAGTATTTTCTGAAGGGCATTGACTGGATTCATAATAATTCTCCAGAAGCTTCCATGACATATCCATTGTCCGAGTACTATTATTGTCCGGGGTAAATAAATAACATTATCTAAAAAAAACTTTTTATTCATAAAAGAAAAACATAAAGACTACAGAGAAAGATAAGACTCTCTTCGGTCAAACACTGACTTCGTTCGTACTTCCTTATCCTGTTCTTAAACTGTGATAACGTATTCACCAAAAACCTTTTCAGAACTTGTTATGTTTGGGGTAACAGTATTGAATCATTAATACTCATAAAATGTTGTTTACTAGATTCTACTTGTCGTACAAAACGATAGTATGGTGCCCACATCAAGAATAGTACAAGAGCCATATCCTACCTCTTTGTCGCCCCCTACAGGGTAGCTTGGACAATATGAGCATTATCATTGTCACCTTCCCTGGCGCCCCCCAGCTGTCACCAGAGGCACTACAACATGAGGCGGAGACAGAGACACTCATCGAGGCCAAAGTGGAAGGCAGGTCTCTTTAATGCTTCTCCAAACCCTTGTGGCTCGGTCTCATGTTGTGTCATGGCATCACATCACACTGACAGGCGAAGGAAGTGTCGTGTGGTCCAAAATTGAACAGCTCTTCCCGTGCGCCGTCTCTGTAGAGATTGTCAGTTTGCTGCGGTCGCGCGGTGGGGATCTTGACTTGCTGTATGTGATGAAGTTTCTGGTGTCTGAGGAGATACCTGGCCTGCCCCCAGGGGGAGGAGTCCCCAGCAAGTAAGGTCACTTTTAAACCAGGCCCCCCCCCCCCACCCCCGTAGTCCAGTTTGTTTGGGGAGATGAAAAAAAGCACAGGTCTGCCAGGTCTTAAGTGAGAATGCAATCCAAAATATCGGATTCGGATATCGCCGAAATAGGTATAATAATTCGACCCATTAGCTTATGATGTTATCGCATTGAGAGATGTGCCCGAAAAGTGTGTCCTGAGACAATTTGATGGTCAGGTTAAGCTAAGCGCATCCAAACAAATATATTAATAACAGCGTAGGTGTATAAAAGAGGGGAGAAGATGGTATCCCTAATCGTGATGCAGCACTAATCACACGTCCCAGACGAGCTAGAATATTGAGATACGGCGGACGGACACGGCGAAGCAGTGAAGTGAGAGGACATGTGCCACACTTCTGCACAATTGGTTAAAGACATTTCCGAACAACAGTAATACAGTGGCAGACAGTTTCCTAGAAGACTCATCGATGAGGGTTTAAAAAGTCACCGAAGTTGTCTTTACACACGCATTACAATTCAGATTTTTTTCCCATTTGCACATTTTATATATTTTTTTGAAGAATGATTGGAATGTGAGATCTGAGACTGTTGCCCTGGGGGGTGAGTGAATAGGAGTCATTGATCAAATCATGGATTAATTGACGTATTTGTCCAAACTTGTTTGGTTTCTTTTTGCAGGAGAGATTGTGTCTTCTCGGCATATCAGAAATGTGTAACACCCCTCAGATCCCCTGAACCAATGGTAGGAGAGTTGCAAACATACACACATATGTTCACCATTTCTCTTTAAACGTGTGTAATGTATTTCACTATAAAGTAAGTTAGCTACAGCCTGTTACTGACCAATCATTGACTTCCAGGACATCAAAGGATCTGAAGAGTCCAAATAGTTGTCTCCATGGAAATGCAATCATTTGCCTCATGTATCCATGGCAACCAGTTCAAACGGGACACTTCTGCAGAGGATTCCACCATGGCTAAATAAAGAAATGATATGGTGGAAACCTCTCCTTAATGGCCAGTCACCGTTCTGTATGTTCTTCAAGTACAAAATCAAACCCGAACACATCATCATCAGTCTAATTGGTTTACAACTCTGGTTTGCAATTCCCTTAACATACAGCACACACATCTGATTCAGATGATTAGATAACAATGTAAAATCATGATGCTATATTATAAATGTATATAAAGATAGGTGTAAAGGTGAGCATACACTTTATATAATCACACAACACTGCTCTATGTCATCACAACACTGCTCTATATAATCACAACACTGCTCTATGTCATCACAACACTGCTCTATATAATCACAACACTGCTCTATATCATCACAACACTTCTCTATATAATCACATCACTGCTCTATATCATCACAACACTGCTCTATATAATCACAACACTGCTCTATATAATCACAACACTGCTCTATATCATCACAACACTGCTCTATGTCATCACAACACTGCTCTATATAATCACAACACTGCTCTATATCATCACAACACTGCTCTATGTCATCACAACACTGCTCTATATAATCACATCACTGCTCTATGTCATCACAACACTGCTCTATGTCATCACAACACTGCTCTATATAATCACATCACTGCTCTATGTCATCACAACACTGCTCTATGTCATCACAACACAGCTCTATATCATCACAACACTGCTCTATATCATCACAACACTGCTCTATGTCATCACAACACAGCTCTATATCATCACCACACTGCTCTATGTCATCACAACACAGCTCTATATCATCACAACACTGCTCTATGTCATCACAACACTGCTCTATGTCATCACAACACTGCTCTATATCATCACATCACTGCTCTATATCATCACAACACTGCTCTATGTCATCACAACACTGCTCTATGTCATCACAACACTGCTCTATATCATCACAACACTGCTCTATGTCATCACAACACTGCTCTATGTAATCACAACACTGCTCTATGTCATCACAACACTGCTCTATGTCATCACAACACAGCTCTATGTCATCACAACACTGCTCTATGTCATCACAACACAGCTCTATGTCATCACAACACTGCTCTATGTCATCACAACACTGGTCTATGTCATCACAACACTGCTCTATATCATCACAACACAGCTCTATGTCATCACAACACAGCTCTATATCATCACAACACTGCTCTATGTCATCACAACACTGCTCTATGTCATCACAACACAGCTCTATATCATCACAACACTGCTCTATGTCATCACAACACTGCTCTATATCATCACAACACTGCTCTATATCATCACAACACTGGTCTATATCATCACAACACTGCTCTATGTCATCACAACACTGCTCTATGTCATCACAACACTGGTCTATGTCATCACAACACAGCTCTATATCATCACAACACTGGTCTATATCATCACAACACTGCTCAATGTCATCACAACACTGCTCTATGTCATCACAACACAGCTCTATATCATCACAACACTGGTCTATGTCATCACAACACAGCTCTATCATCACAGAAAAACATAAATACAATATGATCGTGTTTATAACTTTTACTTTGCAGTGCCTGGGTAGATTTGGTAACTTTTCTGGACAGAACAGAAGATGGCGAATTAGGTTATGTTATTTAGTTTTAAAAGAAACTCAAAATGTGTACAGGCAGCATGCAACACAATTTCCAAGCAGCCAAGACTCACATGTATGTGTGCGGTGATGGACTGGCCTATCATATCCCTAATAATTGGCACAATCCTGTGAGATATCAGAGCTGACATAAGTACATGTATCACATGACCACGACCGGGACCGAGTAGGAACCAGAACGACAACGGTTTTTTAATTAGAATGCTCATCTTGCACATATTCTTGATGAATCTCGCCTGTTTGAGAACACAACCAATCTGGTGAACACGCAGCTATATATTGTATTGTATGTGGTAAATACTGGGATAGAGAATTGTTCAGACAATAACAAGAATTATGTGAAAACGTATGTAATTATTATCATTTTGACGACCTGTCTAGCTGCTACAGAAAAAGTTGTTTCATTTCAAAAGTGTATGTTCACTTTTATCTTGACAACCTGTCAACCTGATACTGTTAAAGGAGTTTAAATTCCAAACCCTCCAAAACCCAAATATGGGTAGCGAAACATCTGAGAAACACTGCCGTTAAAGTCTGCTGCAGGTGCTGAGAGATTTTTTTTTTTAAGTGTAATGCAAACATGTTTTTCTGTTTTTTAATTTTGTTGCAAGCAGAATTTCCATTTTATTTTATTTTGTTCTGCCTTACAGAGCTCGCTGTAGTGAATTGTCATTTATCCTTGCTAAGTTTGTGTAACTATGGTAAAACCTGTAACCTATATAACTCATAACATATAAATAATTGGTACATTTAATACTTTTTAATACTACAATTAACTTGTAACATTTAATCAGTCTAAATGAACGCAATGTCAAGATTAAACAATTGTTACCATTAAACCATACCAAATCAATGTTCTGATTAAACTATGACTGTAACCTTTTAATCACACCAAATATATATAGCAGTATCCTTTAACTGTAACCTGTCACCATTCAAAAACATAATTTGGATGGAGGTCAGAAAGAGCAATACTGGAGATCAGCCTGTGAGGAACATGAACAGCAAATGCAATCCAAAACAGCATCTGATTGGCCCATTCATTCTCACTGAAGCCTATAGGTGACCAGTAGAATGCTATACAGCCGATGAGGTCACAGTTTCAACAGCACCTCAATGGCTGTCAGTTGAGTTCTAACATGGCAGAGATAATACAGCACATCTATCAGACCAATCACCGAAGAACATGTAACCAGCATGGAGATACCGTGTTCCACCATGTAGTCCACAACAACAGAACCTTCCAGCTAGCGAACTAATCATACTCTCTACCTGCAGAACCCTCAGAAATCCACCATTTTGCTGGCACCAAAGAACAAGACATTAAATAGAATAACATTCAGTAATCACTGAGCCCTATATTTTATTCAAGGTGTTAATCATATCAATAAAATGTTTGATTACCTTGGAATTACCGCTTGCAAACTCTTTTAGGTGAACTAGAGTTTTAAGCCACGAACCACCGAAGAAAAAACTTTTTTTTTAATGCAGTACTCTGATCCAAACCCAGTTTTAACAACCCTGTCACTCTGATCCAGACCCAGTTTTAAAAACCCTGCCACTCTGATCCAGACCCAGATTTAAAAACCCTGCCACTCTGATCCAGACGAAGAATGTCTAATGGACAGATGTAACCAGCTGAAACCAGTAAGACCCTGTTTGTTCAACTGATATAAGACCCTATCTGTTCAACCACTGAAGGCTACAGATGTGCTGAGCAGGACATTTCCAGAATGTGTTGTTGGAGTGTGGTCAGAGTCAACACCTCAATACTAATTGCCCCAACCTAATTGCCCATTCCACAAACGCGGGGCCATCTCATTTTCAGACCCCATGAACATTTAGAGACCAAGATAACGCCAGAGCCAACTGGATATTACCGGTGCAGCGTCAAAATAAGAAGGGGAACGGAGAATAAAGAGAAAGAGAAGAGGACACAACTGTAGCCAGGAGCAAGGTGAGCTATGAAGGGCTTTTTCTGATGTTTTAACAACATCTCACTGAGACAATTTCTGTTTTATATCTCAGTCAAAATGTGTAATTCATTTTCCCTGAATACTGTTTACATTAAAAGTGAATTATAAATTATAAAATTAACATTAATGCAATTTACTGAAGAAGACAACGGGCTAATTGGATGATTTCAGACACATGGTAGGATTTTTTCTAAATGACATGCAGGATTGTTTGCTGATATCACGTGACACACGGGTTTACCTGTCCGGTAGGCAAGTTCTCATGGTGTTTTCAGAGTGCCATAAGTCAAATTAAATCGCAATTATATTATACTAGACATGCACAAATAAAAGAAGTATCGCCTGTAAGCAAACGCATCTGTTCTGTGTGTTATAGGCAATTGCAACTGCGGACCGGGAATGTCGAGAAGTCTGAGTGTTTCTGAGACCGTCCCGCTTTTAATCCCGGACCCGGAGACGCAGGCATGGCGACCCATGTCCAAGCAGGAGCTGAGGCTTGCGGCTGGGGGACGCGGCTGGAGGAGTGTGCGCCTCGTCCTGGTGGTGGTGTTCTGGCTGTGTTGGCTGGGCATGCTGGCCGCTGCGGTCACCATCATAGTGCGCAGCCCTCGTCCGGCTGCACCGCCGCTCCTCTGGTGGCAGGGGGCGCTGTTTTACCGCATACAGCCGTCGGTGTTCATGGACGCACAGACCCAGGTTCCAGCTGGTGTTGACGGTGAGCTCAGGGTAGACTGGGGGTCAATGAATGGAACTGCAAATGACAAAATATTTGCAGAATTACACTGCATACTCTATTTACAATGTAAAGTTTGTGTATTTAGATACTATACCCTCATGTGACCCAGTAATGAATTGTGGTCCACTGTAGAAAACACTTTTGTATTTATCTGAGATCATTTATGCCACTGTCTTAAACCCAGATGTAAAAAAAACAGGTTCTATTTTTTTTTAAATAGATCACATGTTTTGTGGTGTGACCGTGACAACTGGTGTTTAAAACGATGTCCATCACAACGGGCACATTTGAAGGAAACCGCATGTTATTTTTTAATTTTCATCTATGTTCAGAGGAATTTCTTATTGTTTCTATTAAATAAACATCTCGGAAACATTACTGGGGGATTTCTTCGGAGAGTACGTTTTTTACATTAAAGATGCCTGCATTAGATATCAGGACTTGTTTGATGTGTGGCTGTATCCTTTAGTTGAACACAAAACAGGTCATGTCCCAAGCTGAGGTGAGAGATTTGAAGATTCACACGTAGTGAATGAAGATGAAAGCTCAGATGACAAAACCACAGAGGAGGAACCAGGAGGAACCTTTGTCATGTCAGGATATTCTTTTTAAGAGCAGAAGCTTTTTCCTTTCAGACATTCTATGTAGGCCACGTTTCTGCAGTCTGACGGTTGACTTATGCACTTTCACTTGACTTTATACTGGGGTTCTTAGAGACTTCTTGGAAGAACATTTACAGTCCGCTGTTGCTCTGAAATCGCTGGGTCCACCTGTTCGATGTCGATTCAGTGGTTTGGATCCATAAAACATTTTTGAAAGGATTACTCAGGGGCTAAGAAAAGTAGCCTATAACCATGTTCAAGTTTTGCCTTCGAGGTTTCAGTAACAATGATATTTCGGTTTATGCAAATGAGACTGGGCAGGGACTTTCCCAATGTAGGACTTAATGCCACCAACTACTTAATCTACTCAGTGTGTGAATTCTGTCGTCCTATAAGTGAGCAACAGTATCTTACGTTTGAAAATATGTTTGAATTTTTTTTTTTTTCCATTTCAATTACACAACTCTGTGTGTGTGTGTGTGTGTGTGTGTGTGAATGTGTCTGTTTGTTGTAGAATAAGGTTCTGACTTGTTGTCTTCCGGTGTTTCGGTTCTTGTTCAGCGGTGTGTGAGCGGCTACCCTATCTGAAGTCTCTGGGCGTGGGAGCCGTGATTCTGGAGGAGCTGTTTCGCCGGGACGCGTCGCCCACAAACCTCACATCGATTGACCGTAGAGTGGGCATCCTGCCTCAGGTCCACAAGCTGTTTGTCGAAAGCCACAAAGAAGGTATTTCCACATTTCCACAATGTGACCCAACACAGGGGCCTGTAGTGCAGCAATGTGACCCAACACAGGTGCCTGTAGTGCAGCAATGTGACCCAACACAGGGGCCTGTAGTGCAGCAATGTGACCCAACACAGGGGCCTGTAGTGCAGCAATGTGACCCAACACAGGTGCCTGTAGTGCAGCAATGTGACCCAACACAGGGGCCTGTAGTGCAGCAATGTGACCCAACACAGGTGCCTGTAGTGCAGCAATGTGACCCAACACAGGTGCCTGTAGTGCAGCAATGTGACCCAACACAGGGGCCTGTAGTGCAGCAATGTGACCCAACACAGGTGCCTGTAGTGCAGCAATGTGACCCAACACAGGGGCCTGTAGTGCAGCAATGTGACCCAACACAGGTGCCTGTAGTGCAGCAATGTGACCCAACACAGGGGCCTGTAGTGCAGCAATGTGACCCAACACAGGGGCCTGTAGTGCAGCAATGTGACCCAACACAGGGGCCTGTAGTGCAGCAATGTGACCCAACACAGGGGCCTGTAGTGCAGCAATGTGACCCAACACAGGGGCCTGTAGTGCAGCAATGTGACCCAACACAGGGGCCTGTAGTGCAGCAATGTGACCCAACACAGGGGCCTGTAGTGCAGCAATGTGACCCAACACAGGTGCCTGTAGTGTAGCAATGTGACCCAACACAGGGGCCTGTAGTGCAGCAATGTGACCCAACACAGGTGCCTGTAGTGCAGCAATGTGACCCAACACAGGTGCCTGTAGTGCAGCAATGTGACCCAACCAATGTGTACCATTCAGGTAATGTATACAAAGGGTCTGTGAAACTAAACTGTGTCCCTTTCTTTTTGCTAGGCATTAAATTAGTTTTGAGTCTCTGTAATTTGGACCTATTTGGACATCAACACTCTGTAGGCAACAACTCAAATGGGACCTCTGAACTGTTTGGTTCAATTCAGGTAGGCTGTGGTACACCAGTATTATGGACCTCTCTCAGTTAGTTTTGTTTGTCTTCACTCCCCTTTATCCTTCTCGTCTCACTTGCAAAAGCTCTAGTTAAGAGCAAAGCAAGTTCTTTTGGAAACAAATACACAATCAGATTTAGAATCTGATGAAATGTACGTAGAGTATATAAGGGTGGAATCCCAAAACGTGTGTGTTGTAAAAAGTACGATTCAAAAGGTATGATTAATGTGGCCAGTCATAAAACATTTCCACACGTTTCACAGAGAGGAGAGCCTACTGTATTGCTGTTCCCCTGTTGAAGCTTTCGACGAGGCGTAAATACTCCCCGGTTTGCCAACAAAATGACAGTTTCCTCAACCACCTCTCTGTGTCTGAGTAACCAAGAGCACTCATGACAAACTTTCACCCAGTAGAGCCGCCATCCACATTGCAAAACGCCAAAACCTTGGTTTCCTTTGTTGAATGTACTGAGTGAGATGTAAAAATAGTTCTGCTTTTTCAGAATGCACTGCAATTTTGGTTGGATCAAGGTGTGTCGGGATTTGAGATTTGCGACACGGACGCTGCATACTCAACAAAGGTCAGCCCGAACACTGCTCAGATTGGAATGTTACCCAATCACAGCGAGTCCAATCTATTTTTAGCTCATTTCAGGACCGGGTTTATTTAACTTCTGTTTTCTGTTCACGTTGCCTGTTGGTTTCAGATCCTCACTGAGTGGAGAGCCCTGTTCAAGGTGTTTAGCACGCCAGACGACGAAAGGTACTTCGGCACGGCTAGGGCTTCTGTCTGTCTGTCGTAGGACTTTTTGCGATGTTGTATTTTATTAAAACTAGAACGCTCGCGAGGCGAGACAATGTTTTTCTACCGCTCGGTCTTCAAGCATCACTGACGATAAATACATACTGTTGTACCTGTTCGTCAGTTAAATCGTCGGATTTGTTTTAGTCACATTATTGGTAAGTAGTCGCATGTAGCATGTGTCATGTCAACATGTAACTGACGTGTGTGTGATTCTGAATGACGTTCACGTCACCTGTGTGCAGGATTATAATGGTGAAACAAACCGGCGAGTCTCTGTCTCCCCTGAATACTTTCGGCCCATCAACCAACCAATCATTGGTGGAGATGGTTACGAGGTCACTGCTGCCACACGCGCGTCACCCCCTGTCCAGTCAGGAAGTGGCTGTTGCCATGGAGAGACACCTATCAACACCGCCCGGTCATATTTGGCCAAGTTGGACGGTAATCGGCGTTCTTTCTTTGCACCTTTAATCTTATAAAATATGGGCAAATGGGTGGTGCGTGTATGGCCTGATTTCTCTCTGTGTGGGTGTGTGTGTGTGTGTGTGTGTTGCTAAGGTGGGCGGTGAAGCTACGCCAGTGTTGCACAGAATACTTCTAGTTCTGATGATGACGCTTCCTGGCTCTCCTGTTGTCAAATACGGCGAAGAAACCGTGCCCTCATCTGTAAGACACCCTATCCAATCCGATGTAGCCCCTTGTGATTTTGAGCAGTGCGATATTGTGTAACACCGCGAAATGTCTTTCTTTTAAAGAATGTGTCGGCACAGATTTGGGAAGGTGAGCCAGTCACGACCCCTGGGCAGGGCAATTCCATCGGGGTGAGGCAGTTCAAATTGTTCCCTAACAGTTTAATCAGTAAAATGTCCAGTTGTTAGTCTTCACCTTCATTTGGTATTACCAAAAGCTACAGCAAGTAGTTTAAATAGGATTGTTTTTCCTTTAATCTGTTTCTCCGTTTGTGGCCCCCCTCCATCTGTCTTTTCTTTCCCGTCAGGAACCCAAAATAAACCCGTCCGCCTCCGCTTTATTCCGCTCCCTCAGTCACTCTCGCCTGAGAGAAGAATCCCTCCTTTACGGCACCTTCACCTTCCTCCCTTTTAACACCACCTCTTCAAACCCCGCCAACGGCACTCTGGGCCCTGAGTCGGACTCTGTGCTTGCCTTCCTGCGCTCCTGGGGCTGTGTCCACTTCCTGGTTCTGCTTAACCTGGGGCCAGAGACCAGAGTCCTGGACCCAGCCTGGGCCCCATGGCTCCCCACGGAAGGTGTCTTTGTGGCCAGCACGGGGCTGGACCGCCTGGGCGCCA
This sequence comes from Dallia pectoralis, assembly GCA_029465975.1. NCBI lineage: Eukaryota > Metazoa > Chordata > Actinopteri > Esociformes > Umbridae > Dallia > Dallia pectoralis. The sequence continues at coordinate 6,809,179 of CM055755.1, forward strand.
CCTCCCTGGAAACACTGAGGCTTCAGCCGGAGGAGGCCGTAGTCATCAAGCTGTTTGAGAGCGGCAGCTACTCTCCATAGAGACTGTGGTCTGGCTCATTCACATGCTACCAAGATATGCGTGGGAACTTTTTAGTAATCAATCTATTGTGGTTAAGGGCCAAATGTAAGTCCTGACTTATTTGGATGCATGTATGGTTCTTAAAATAATAAACAAGTTTACTGTGTGAATTGGCGATCATTTACTCTGAAGACATTAGTCACTGGCCGGGGGTGCAAACACAGGGAACCCAGAGGTTCGTGGTTCTGTATATGACCGCGAGGAACAAAGCAGATCATGATAACAGTGGATTTCAAAACAAACAGTATGACTGTCTAATGTGAAGCTGGACAATGTGGTAAAACAGGAAAACCGATTTCACCATGTTGAGCAATGGGCTAAGTCACAAGTCTCTTGGGTCATCCATTAAACATCTACTGGTTTTGCGTGATTCATTTGGTGACTGAGGGCGGACCGCAGTTCTGAATCGACCACCTAAGCTTCTGCACTAACCGCGTTGTTCTTCCAGAAAGAAATTCAGAGATAAATAATTCAAGGACAGAAAATATTAAACCGTAGAAGCAGCTGTCCACCCTGTCTGTCAATGTCTTGGGGGTGTGAATGACACGCCTTGAGTAGGATTGCACTCCTGTAGTTAATCGGTTTTGCTCATTTACAGTTTACCTGGCATGCCATCCCATTTTCAGACCAGAGTGCCCTCTTGCTACGGGGAGGGTAAGCTTTATCTTCGATTAAATGTTTGAGGCAAAAGTATAGATGCCCAACTTTTCTTGAGGTTAAATAAGTATTCACGTATATCCACCCTTTGGTTTGGAAAGAATTGGCTTGAAGGGATTTTCTGGTTAGTTAAGAACACATCATAACATTGTTTAAACAGACATAATCTAGCTGTCAATATCTAGTCTTAATTCTAAATGAGGACCACATGTGTTTCAAGGGAACCACTGGGAGGCAGAAAGATCTGAGCTAGCTTTGATAGTAGAGTTTGGCACAAATATGCTCTTGGATCAGACTTGTTGATCCAGCGAATCCCACAGATTTAGATCCGGGGAAATGTCAAACCAGGGCCTCAAACGGTTACGGAACAATGTGTGTAGTGTGTCAAGGCACGTTATCCTGCTGAAAATGGCCAGTCCCGGACTATTTCGTTCTTAGATATTCACACTCCGCTTGTTGTACTGTCATAAACTGACCCAGCCCAGCCAGAAGAGGACTGGTAATCCCTCAGAGCCTGGTTCCTCTCTAGGTTTCTTCCTAAATCTGACTTTCAGGGAGTTTTTCCTAGCCGCCGTGTATCAACTTGTTTCTTGTTCAACTTGTTGATGTGTGCTCTGTCTGATTCAGGCTGGGTGATTGCAAAAGCACTTTGTGACAACTTTGTGGTAAAAAGGGCTTTATAAATAAATTTGATTGATTGATTGCCATCAGGGAATACCAATGCTATAATGGGATGTACCTGGTTTGCAATGATGTTTAGGTAGGTGGCACGTTTCATATTGACGTCCACATGAATGCCCGTACACAGGGTTTCCCACCTGAACATTGTCCAGAGCGTCACATTATTTTCCCAGGCTTGTCGTCTTCCCACAGTGCATCCTGGCGCCATCACTCCCCCAGGTAAACAGCACACCCATACACAATCATTCAAAAGTATATTGGTCGTTCAGAAATGTCATTATTGTCATATTCAAATTTTTTGTCCATTAAAATTACCACCAATATGTGAGAAATACACGGTGGACATTGTTGAACATGGATACTGCAGAAGTGGCCATACCTGAGTCGTCTCTTCACTGTTGACATTGAGACTGGTGTTCTGCGAGTGCTATTTAATGACTAAGTTGAGAACCTGTGAGGCGTCTGTTGCTTGGACTAGACACTAATGTATTTGGCCTTTTGCTCACGGCCTCCCACTCCTTTCTCTCTATTCTGTTTGTGTCAGTGCAGAAATTGGAAAGTTATGACTGGTCAACCTCCTGATTTAACCCAATTAAAAATGCTTTTCATTAGTGGAAGATGATGAAAGGCTGAACTACCTCAAAACAAACAGCTGGAGATGACTACAGTCCGGGTCAGGCAGAGCACCACCAGAGAACCTACCCAGTGTCTGGCGGAGCAGACCTACCCAATGTCTGGCGGGGCAGACCTACCCAATGTCTGGCGGGCAGACCTACCCAATGGCAGACCTGCCCAGTGTCTGGCGGAGCAGACCTGCCCAATGTCTGGCGGGGCAGACCTACCCAGTGTCTGGCGGGGCAGACCTGCCCAGTGTCTGGCGGGGCAGACCTACCCAGTTTCTGGCGGGGCAGACCTGCACAGGTTCTGGTGTGGCAAACCTACCCAGGGTAAAGTGGAGGTTATACCCAATAAACTGGCCAGTGATCTAAATCTGTGTTGAGTCAATGCACTGCAAAGACCAATAATCTGAATGATAATAATTTGTTTCAGATATTGCTATTTGTCATTCACCAGACAGACGTTTCAAAACGTAATTCCCCATTGGAGTCCCAACCCAGTAAATACACATGCTCATGACATTAAAACCCAACGGGTTTTAGGTAACCGCAGTTTCTCAGGAACTCTCAATTTTACGTCTCTCGCTTGCTCACTTGATCACTCGCTCACTCGCTCAGTCGCTTATTCCAGGCCTTTGCCGTGTTCCTTTTGGACACCATGAAACGAGTACAATTGGACCGTGGCCCCACAGCGTATCCCCGTCGGCAACAAACCCTGGTCCCGGCGCCTGTGCGTTGTCGTAATCTTCATGGTCAGAGCAGGTTAATTTGACTAGACCGTACTGCCTGTTGGGAGAACTCAATTTGCATGTTTTGTCTTTTCATGTTTTGTTTATTGAATTAGACCTGGTCATGTGAGGTTAGGCTGGGTAAGACACGGCAGCACGTTGAAGGGAACACAAGTTGTGGACCGTCATAGATCAAAATCTGAGGTTTTCCTTGAGCAAGGGGAGACTTCGTTTTCCATTGCGCAACCACATGACGGTAAATTAATTGACCCTCTGCCAGCACTGCATCTTGGGAATTCTGAATATTATCTGCTCAGTTGCAAAAGTGTTTGTCTCTTTTGTCTTGTTGAGAACACATCAGACAATTTGTTCTAAGCAGGCGCAAACTGAATGGCATGCCTTTTACAAGACAATGTACAAAGATTTGTATTCGTATCTGATTCGTATCTATCCGAAAACATGCCCAAGACAATTATTTTGAAAACGCGGGAACGATATGTTAAAATGTGGTTTTCAACGACCTTCTAAATCGTTTATACCCAACCTCAAAAAATAGATTTCACCACAGTAATGGGAAATATTATATATAAACTTGACTTTGATGAAATTAGTACAAATATGTTGTTCCATAATAGCTCCTCTGATCTTCCCAGACACATCAAAGGAAAACTTCCTGTCCCATGTTGCTTCGCTTTAAAACTGTAAAGTCTGTTGTTTCTACACTACTGGGAACCGACTATTTCTGTGTCTCCGATTAAAATCTGCTTTTGATGCTAAAACATACAATAAAGCATTGACGATCTAGCGTTACATATTCAACCCAAAACACTACCCAGATTTATGAAATATAACAAAAAAAATATCTATGTGTGATTAAGTACACATTTCCAATATCCTGGTAGCAGAAACACACGTAATAAACCATGTTTACAGAAGATCTTATACAAAATGTCATGTCTATATTTAGCCAACCGCAGTAGGGGGCTGCTTTTGATGGGTCAGGCATTTACATTACAGTTAACATTCTGATGAAATAGATCTGCCGTCTCATCTAGTCTAAACTAAGATGCATCACGTCTGGTACGTAGTATTTGCGTGACTGAATGATTGACGGCTGTTGTGATTCGAAAATGTCCAACCCAAAAGCCTTGTAGATCGTACAACTTCGTAGTGATCCCGGACAACATGTTGTTGTTTCGGAGCATTATAAACACCTGTGCATAAGTCACCTCCGTTGTTAACATATGACACACTGTCAAAAGTCTACTCAATATTCGGGTCCGATTTACTGTTAACGGTTTAATTTATAAATGTATATTGTGGAAAAAGTGTTCGCAATTTAACTAATAACCTGTTGGTATAACAGTTGATCATTTCAGATTTATTCTTATATTCTTGGAACAACCTATCAGCTCTCGTACGTCAGCTCTCGTACGTCAGCTCTCGTACGTCAGCTCTCGTAAGTCAGCTCTCGTACGTCAGCTCTCGTACGTCAGCTCTCGTACGTCACCTCTCGTACGTCACCTCTCGTACGTCACCTCTCGTACGTCACCTCTCGTACGTCAGCTCTCGTACGTCAGCTCTCGTACGTCAGCTCTCGTACATCACCTCATACATCAGCTCTCATACATCAGCTCTCGTACATCACCTCTCATACATCAGCTCTCATACGTCAGCTCTCATACGTCAGCTCTCATACATCAGCTCTCGTACATCACCTCTCATACATCAGCTCTCGTACATCACCTCTCATACATCAGCTCTCGTACATCAGCTCTCATACATCAGCTCTCGTACATCACCTCTCATACATCAGCTCTCATACATCAGCTCCCGTACATCACCTCTCATACATCAGCTCTCATACATCAGCTCTCATACATTGGCTCACATATATCAGCTGGGACCGTTACTCTATGCGTTTTTCTGCTCTAGTCCGCTGTACCAGTAAAGAACGTACTCCCATTCACCTGTACAATCAGGTTACAGGAACTCCCTGCTGCTAAAAGGACAGTTCTCATAATGGTTTAGGATGTCTGGTCTTATGAAAATAGATGGCGACGAGAGCCTTGCACAGCTGACACATTACTGTCCCTGAACACAGATACAGGAAAACAGTAATGTATCAAACATACAGACTGAAGATAACCTCCAATAAAATAATCAATGAATAAGAATTCAATGATGAATTATTTCCAACAATATAATCAGAACTGATCCGGTTAGAATTATCTTCAATATTTCTCAGTGGCATACTGCAGAGATTTCAATGGTCCACGAAGAGAAAACCAACCAAAAACCCTTTGAAGGCATTATATGCTTAGGAAGAAACCTACAGAGGACCCAGACTCTGCGGGGTGGCCAGTGCTCTTGTGGCTGGCAGTGAAGATTATAAAAGTACCTAAACCTTGGGCCAGATCAATGATTTTTAACCAGATGGACATGGACCGAGACAATGTTCAAGAGATTAAAGCAAAATATATATATATTTTTAGGACTTTTTTCATTAAATACATTGCTTTACAAATTCATATACATAGGTATTCTTTCAAGACTCTCTAGGAATTTAAATCAGCAGACAATCATTATACATATTGAGATGATTGAAAAGTAACTTGAAATGAATTGAATGTCAAAAAGACTGCATGAGGCCCAGTATTTATTTGGTAATTGAGTAATTAAAAAAACTGTTAGTAAATTATATATAATAAATAGATTATATTTAATATACACATTAACTGTGTAATTGTCTAAGAGAGATGTTTGACATCAGTGTTTGTGTTGGTAAATTTATTCTGGTCTGGCTGCATCTGTGTGCATATTCTCTCCATGGCCTCTCTGGCTTTGTCTGGGAGATGTTTGTTTAAAAGATGCCACTGTGTTTTGTGGAGTCTGTGGACGTATAAACACTCCCGGGCGTCCTGTCAGTCCTTTTAGGCTCAGGTCTTCATCAGAGGAAGGGGTGGCACCCTGGGCATGTCAATGCTGGCCCATTTAAAATTCCACCAGAATATGTCCCACCTAAGATGCTCTACAAGGCATAAACATACAGTTTAATGGTGTGTTCAGTTTCTATTAAAGATAATTACTATAACAAAATCTATTGTATTTACATTATCATCACAAAACATAGAAAATCGCATTTGGATAAAAATGTTGCAAGACTTGACATTTCTGAAAATTAGCTTAAACGTTTTTTTATGGACTCTTAAATATAACCGAATTATGCTGTTGGCGTATTTTACTCAATAAACGATAGTAATTGTCCATGCTCGGACCAGATCATATTGTATGGTTTCACAGGATCTCGTAGACCAGTGCCTAAGGCCAATGTCATTAGATAACAGCTAAAAGCAGTTAACTCAATGACAGAACCATATGTCGCTAAGTGCTTTAACACAACCCAACGACCACGAGGTGACCAATTGGTACCATTTAATGCATTAGAGTTTAGAAAATGAATTCTTAAAAGGTTAAAGGTAAACAGATTGCGGCGGAGGTAAAACAGACCTACCTAAATGTTATTACATGTTTGGCAGCGCGACTAATTCACTTTGCGTGTTTATTTGCTTGATGATGATGAGTTATGCCTGAACCGCGCGGAATTAGCGGGCAATGGAAAAACACCCCTTATGGAAACAGGAGCAGGTGCCCTTATCATTTCAAACTACTATACCACACTCTCCGCAGGCCTGGATATATAGGATAATGAAACAAACAAATGAACAGGCAGACATTTGGGCAGGCAGGCAGCCTGGAGTGTGTGTATTCAACATTTGACACTAGTATGTACTACACTTGGTGAACATTTCACTGTACCTGATGAAACGCGTACGACTAAGCACAATAACCGTCTGCCATCAAAGTGAGTCAATGGCACACGACACAGACACCCATTACCTCTCCTTCACCGTTAGCGACCTGGAAGTGAATCAGGCTAAACGACACTTCTCAAAACTGCCCACATTAAGTCTGCGAAGTATCACATTCACAAGTAGGACGTACACTAAAAGTGTTTTATCTTTACGGAACGCAGGTGAGCAAATCTTACATTTATTTACAAAAACATTAACAAATTATTATATGCAACAGCGACCCGGGGATAAGGTGGGGTTTGAATCCAAGACATCAAACATACAAAGCATGCACTCTACCACTGAGTTACACCAACTGCTCCAATAGGAACCCAGGACATCAAACATACAAAGCATGCACTCTACCACTGAGCTACCAACTCCTCCAATAGGAACCCAGGACATCAAACATACAAAGCATGCACTCTACCACTGAGATACCAACTCCTCCAATAGGAACCCAGGACATCAAACATACAAAGCATGCACTCTACCACTGAGCTACACCAACTGCTCCAATAGGAACCCAGGACATCAAACATACAAAGCATGCACTCTACCACTGAGATACCAACTCCTCCAATAGGAACCCAGGACATCAAACATACAAAGCATGCACTCTACCACTGAGATACCAACTCCTCCAATAGGAACCCAGGACATCAAACATACAAAGCATGCACTCTACCACTGAGATACCAACTCCTCCAATAGGAACCCAGGACATCAAACATACAAAGCATGCACTCTACCACTGAGATACCAACTCCTCCAATAGGAACCCAGGACATCAAACATACAAAGCATGCACTCTACCACTGAGCTACACCAACTGCTCCAATAGGAACCCAGGACACCAAACATACAAAGCATGCACTCTACCACTGAGCTACACCAACTGCTCCAATAGGAACCCAGTACATCATACACATATGCACTCTACCACTGAGATACCAACTCCTCCAATAGGAACCCAGGACATCAAACATACAAAGCATGCACTCTACCACTGAGCTACACCAACTGCTCCAATAGGAACCCAGGACATCAAACATACAAAGCATGCACTCTACCACTGAGATACCAACTCCTCCAATAGGAACCCAGGACATCATACATACAGAGCATGCACTCTACCACTGAGCTACCAACTCCTCCAATAGGAACCCAGGACATCAAACATACAAAGCATGCACTCTACCACTGAGATACCAACTCCTCCAATAGGAACCCAGGACATCAAACATACAAAGCATGCACTCTACCACTGAGCTACACCAACTGCTCCAATAGGAACCCAGGACATCAAACATACAAAGCATGCACTCTACCACTGAGCTACACCAACTGCTCCAATATTACTCAATAGTATTTTCCCAATGGTTTCACGTAAACTTTGCAGCTTCATAAAAAACATCCCAAAACAAAATACATGCTTTTAGTCAATAAGAGCTTTCTAAGAGCCCAGATATGATCTTATCTGAATCCAATAACACATTAAACATTAAATTGAATCCAATGGTCATATTTCCAGCAAACAATACTCTATGCTCTTCTTCGCTTTGTTTAGCATCTAGAACACCAGACCACAACCATTACAAATGACCTAGAACCATCACAACACAACAATTACAACTGACCTACAACCATCACAAAACCACCATTACAAATAGACTAGAACCATTACAACACAGCCATTACAAATGACCTACAACCAGTACAACACAACCATTACAGATGACCGACAACCATCAGAACACAACCATTAAAACTGACCTACAACCATCAGAACACAACCATTATTAATGACTTACAACCGTCATAACACAACTATTATGAATGACCTAGAACCATCATAACACAACCATTATAAATTACCTAGAACCATCACAACACAGCCATTATAAATGACCTAGAACCATCACAACACAGCCATTATAAATGACCTAGAACCATCACAACACAACCATTATAAATGACCTAGAACCATCACAACACAACCATTATAAATGACCTAGAACCATCATAACACAGCTATAATAAATTGCTTATAAGTATCACAATACAGTCTTTACAACCTGTTCCAAAAATGGTTTGGTGTTGGCCAATAACAAAGGTGATTTGTGCGGATACAATGTCCCACATGTAGTAAAGCACAAAGAGACAGGAACATAGGATTGAAGATTCCTGGATATTGGATATCCCCCAGAGCCCGGTGAAGTAAATTATTAAAGAAATTGAGAGAATATGGCACAAATGTAAACCTGTGTAAACAGGCCGTCCCCAATAACATAGTATAGTCAGGGAGGGCACTAGTGATCTCTTGTAAGGTCGAAATACTTTTGAGTGGCACTCTATATACAGAACATCCCAATGATACCAAGGCCAACCAAACCAAATAAATCCTTACACCAGCAAATGTTTGACTGGCCAGACCATAAGTGTAGGATCTACTGATGGACACATTTCATATAAAACGGTTACACTCAGAGATCTGGCTCACTCTCTCTTTTCTCGTTGAGCAATGATGTGAAATATACAGCGACAAGATAATTACATTACATTAATGTCAGACTTGGAGCCAGACTCCTATCAATGGAGCGCGGACAAAAGCTAATGCCCCTTTGTTGTTGGACCAATCAGATCACTAGTAAAAAGATTCTCACCTGGAAATATCTGATGTGTTAGTCACAATACCAATTACAGGATTTTGGTGTAAGCAGATGTGCATTTCTTTGAAACAGGCCTTTCATATCGCCTCACTGTTCTCACTGTCCCTTTTCTCCGCGGGCTCAGTCCAGACTGTCTGATATAATTATTACTCTTCCACCAATTGGAAGTCAACCAACAGGAAGTCGGTGTACAAACCTTTTCATTAAGCCTGTGGTCCTCAGCAGACAGCCATGTCCTGTAAACTACCCTATTTAGACCACGTTCTGCATCTCAGCCATCTTGACTTCTATGTGTCAGCTTGTTTGTTTTCTCCAACACGTTCTTATTAGAAATGTATGAGGATTCCTACCCAGTGGTCACCACTTGTAGAGGTAGAAATAAGAATAAAAACACAACAGAAATAATCACTAAAGACATAATGGACTATACGTGCTGTATACAAACACTTTACTGTAAGGTCCCAGGAAAATAGGGTATTGACTGCACAAATTGGCAACTGACACAGAGGGATGGGACAGCCAAGAGCCCATGTGTCAGAACCCAGGGCATGGGTTGGGATGTAGAGTTTGAGTCTGAAGGTATGGAGAAGCATGAACTGAAGTAGACAAAAGCTCCCGCTCCAGAACGTCAAAAATACACACCACCTGGGAGTAGACTGGTCCGGTTGGCTTCTGGGCTCAGTTCTGATAGACCAAATGTGTTCATGTAATATCCAGTAGCGGACAACTAGGTTCACGCTCATTGAAGAGGCTATAATAAATGACATCAGTAGTAAAGTATTCTGGTTCAACTTCTGTTTAATGTGCGCCCTGACTTCCTCATACTGACAGGTGGGTAACCTGCGACATCTCAGACGCACGGGTACCTCATTGGTCTATGGGATCTCGTGCAGTATAACATCCAGGAGCGGGTAAGAAGCTGACCAATGACGAAGCAGAGAATGCCCATGGTTTTTCTTGGAGGGGGAGAAAGTGCACTGCAAAGACTATTTATGTTCTGATGTAGTGTGTGACTATATCTATTAATTTGCTTACGCTTTTGTAATTCTCTGCACCTATTTTGGTGCCCCTGATTAAAATTATCTAGCGATATTTTTTTTATCTAGCGATATTTGATTATATTTAAAACCTTTTTTCTAAACCATCTTTCTAAATTAGTTTAATCAGGAAAATGTTGAAATAAAAAAGTTAACATTTGTGTTTTGAAATAAGTATGTCTCAGCCCAGGGAGAATTTCTGCATGCTCTATTTGCATCAATATAGAGAAAGAATAAATTATGATTTTCTATTTATTTCGTAGTTCGTATTATTATTTCTGTAGCAATTTTCTTAAAGTTTTCACATTAATGTCCGAATTCAGAAAAACATTTGCATTCGTATTGGTTTAGTCTAAAACACATGATATATTGCAAATGAACTTTTAACAAAATACGATTAGCTCTATTTCAAAATATCAATATAAAACGTCCAAATGCAATACCACGTTGAACAAAAAGACTGCTGTCCAGCCAAAACGTGCTGTTATTCAGTCTTACAAATCATTAAGTCAGTGTTATCATAAACAACTTCGATTGAAACAAATGATTTAAAAATACAATATTTATGTTAACGTTTTGAGTGTTCTGAGAAATTAAAAGGTGTCCACTGAAAAGCTTAATGTCCCATTGATTCCTATGTTCATATACACGGTATGTCTGGACACATATTTTGATTGGCAGCTATGCCATTTAAAATCAATACATATTCGCCAATTAAATTTGGTCAATATTTAAATATTAGTAATAGGCCAAGCAGAAGATAAACACAATGTTTTGAAAACTTGCCAAACCGACCAAACCACTTCGGAGATATTGTGACGGCTCATATGATACATCAATTCATGTGACCCAGAGAATATAAACAGTTATTGTCTAGATCACATTTCTATATTATACTTTTGTTAAGTGACATGTGTACCGGTGGAAAAAATACTATTAGTATAATAGAGGGAGAGAGAGGGAGAGAGGGGGGAGAGGGGGGGAAGGAGAGAGAGAGAGAGTGAGGGAGATGGGGAGAGAGAGAGCAGAGGGAGAGAGGGAGGAAGGATAGAGAGAGAGAGAGGGAGAGAGAGGGAGAGACAGAGAGAGAGGGAGAGAGAATGAGAGAGGGGGAGATAGAGAGGGAGTGAGAGAGAGAGAGAGAGAGGGCAGAGGCAGCACAAGAGAGAAAGTGGGCGAGAACGGTTAAAGCAGCGCGGAGACGCATCAGATAGAACTTTACTTTGATCTGTCAGACACACGCAATTATTACATTGGGATATCAGAGGTAGGACGCGCTTTACTGTTTATGCATCATCGCTGGGTGACTGTTGGGACGCACTGAACCAACGAAACGAGAGCCGTCCACCGTAACACCGGAGGTTGGTTCATTAAATCATTACGCACGCCGCTTGCAAATGCACACTAATCTGGATACAGAATGACATAAAGATACATTCGGGAAACTAAACACAACATACTTAAACATTTTGAAATGTTGACTTACAAGAGTTTCATACTTTTGAGAATTTATAGGAACTTCGCGGATAAGCGACAAGAGAAAAACGAAACGTTTCGTGGAAATTACTCAATGGCATGGCTCCTAACACCTATCTGAAAAGGATCTCTTCGGGAGCTTTTGGCACCTCTCTCACTCACCACTGAGAGAGCATACACACACACACACACACACACACACACACACACACACACGCACTGAACCTGCTCCCGACATGCATTTGAACGGCACCTGCGAGAACCACACCGTCATCCACACGGATGGGAACCCAGGAGTGAGCACCGTGATGTTCATCCTGGGTGTGATCGGGAACGTCATTGCGCTGGGCATCCTGGGGGTCCACCAGAAAGAGCGGCGGACTAAGTCGTCCGTCTTCTGCATCCTGGTGACTGGGCTGGCCCTGACCGACCTGCTGGGTACCTGCTTCCTCAGTCCCCTGGTGTTTGTGTGCTACGCCCAGAAGCGCTCCCTGCTGGGGCTGACCGGCGGCCAGGGCCTCTGCGCCCTCTTCGCCTTTACCATGACCTTCTTCGGCCTGGCCTCCATGCTCATCCTGTGTGCCATGGCCGTGGAGCGTTGCCTGGCCATCAGCCACCCGTACTTCTACTCCAAGTGGGTACGGGGCAGCTTCGCCAAGGTGTCCCTCCTCCTCATCTACCTGTTCACGTGCGCCTTCTGTCTCCTGCCCTTCTTCGGATACGGCCGCCACAAGCAGTACTGCCCGGGCACCTGGTGCTTCATCAAGATGGAGGCGGCGGGCGAGGGGGCGGACGAGGAGAGAAAGGTCTTGGCGTTCTCGCTGTCCTACGCCTCGCTCATGGCGCTGCTGATCGTGGTGGTGTTCGTGTGCAACGGCTCGGTGATCGTGAGCCTGTGCCGAATGCACCGCAGCCAAATGACGCGCCGCGGCTCCGTGGTCAACGGTGGACGCAAGAGGAAGATGAGCCTGGGCTGGTTCGGGCAGGGCGAGGAAGAGATGGACCACTTGATGCTGCTGGCCTCCATGACCATCATCTTCGTCGTCTGCTCCCTGCCTCTCACAGTGAGTGGACCTTGGTCCTCGCTCTCCACCTCTCCATTGTACATGTCAGTGTGTGTCTGTGTGTTTGTTTGTCTGGGTTTATTATGTGTGTAATACGCGTCTAATATGCGCGGCCTCAGGCTGAGTAACTCTAATTGTTGCTTTACCTGATTCATCTCGCTGTTCTCTGTCCAGGTGTCTCATCCGCTCTGTAGGAGAGTCTGTTTGGCCTCAGGCCGTTTCCTCTCGGGCAGAAGCGCTTTACCGCAACTTTCCAACATTGCACGAACATTTACCACACTCATGTACAGTACATAACTCAACTGAACCCTTATGTTGGCATGCTGTGAAAGCAATTGCGTGCTGTGCTGTGCTGTCTCGTCCACGGTTACGATGCGTGCTGTGCTGTCTGGTGCACTGATATATTGCATAGTGTGCGTTCTGGTTCACGGTAAGATTGCATGTTGTGCGTTCTGGTTCACGGTCAGGATGAGTGCTGTGCGGTCTAGTTCACGGTCAAGATGCGTGCTGTGCGGTCTCGTTCACAGTTAAGATGCGTGCTTTGCCCTACGAGTTGTAAGACCTTTTTACTTTTGCCCTACTGAATGAAATTCATGTTGTTTGCAGGCAGTGTTTGTTCTCTGTAAACGCAGTTCACAGGAAGACATATCTTCACTCCTGCCCTCCTATTAATGCCATTTGTTATGGGCTATTCCCCAGACAGTGTAATTCATCCTATCCATTAGGCACACACTATTATTTAGATAGTAATTGAAACCAGCCATTCATGTTGAGTTTCCCTTAATTGTGAGGTGCGTGCTAAACCTGCCAGCCCTGGAGGACGGGATTTGGGCCCTCCTTATTTCCCAAAGGGCAGCGGGGTGTGGCCCTGTTATAGCTACACCTGTTTGGTAGTTGACAGTTTTGTACGGAGCTGGGGACCTCTGTTTGTCCCTTTTAATACACACACAACTATACACACACAAGTATACACATACACACAGGTATACACATACACACACACAAGTATACACACACGAACATAAACATACACACACAAACATAAACACACATACATGTTGCACCGGAGAAAGACAGGAAATATGCTATGGAAACAGCAACCCCTTACGTAACATGTGGGGAATACATAAGTTTGCCATTTTGTCAAGAACGTGTGTTGTACTATTTAGTACAGCTAAGTACTGCGATAACATTGATGTTGCCTGGCTATAGTAACAGCCTGGTATTAGTGTAATGTATGCTCTGGCTACTATCAATCAGCAACTGTTTATTGTCTCTCTGCTGTCAGCGTATAAGACCGCGCGATGACACAGAAATCGTCATGAGACAAAAAGCTCACAGACATTTCCCGGAACCTTCTGGTCCGATTTGAGTCAAGTTCTGTGGTTGAATCATGAGTGAAATCTGCAGAAACATCCTGACTCCCGAGTCATTTCTTGCACCAGATGGTGCCTCCAGCAGTGTAGAAAGGATTCAAATGCGAAACCGAGTATGTTGAGCCTGTGTAGATTCACACAGACTTCTAACGTTAAGTTGGTAGGAAACATCTCCCGTGTGTCTAAGAATCAGTTGTGACTGGACACATTTCGGACGCATGTTACACAGCTGTTTATATGGTGGATTGTAGGACAGCGTGTTACACAGCTGTTTATATGGTGGATTGTAGGACAGCGTGTTACACAGCTGTTTATATGGTGGATTGTAGGACAGCGTGTTACACAGCTGTTTATATGGTGGATTGTAGGACAGCGTGTTACACAGCTGTTTATATGGTGGATTGGAGGACAGCGTGTTACACAGCTGTTTATATGGTGGATTGGAGGACAGCGTGTTACACAGCTGTTAATATGGTGGATTGTAGGACAGCGTGTTACACAGCTGTTAATATGGTGGGTTGTAGGACAGCGTGTTACACAGCTGTGTATATGGTGGATTGTAGGACAGCGTGTTACACAGCTGTTTATATGGTGGATTATAGGACAACGTGTTACACAGCTGTTTATATGGTGGATTGTAGGACAGCGTGTCCTTGACAGCATCTACTAGATAACTGACTCACCTGACCTCATACGTGCACCCACTGCCCAGGTCTGTTGTGTCTGTGTGTTTACTTATGTCACAACGTGTTCAGGGCCAACAGAGTAAAGAGGGTTCTGAAAAAACAAACGTTAGTCACGAAGATCTGTCATGTGAGTTTGTGTGTGTCTGTGTCTGTGATGGAGGGAGAATGTGACAAGGTGTGAATAATGGAAAGAGAGGCAATAAAGAAGAGTGGAACAGTTTAACACACGGAGAGTTTTCAAGCCCAGATTCAGGAATAGTATACTAATAGTAAAGCCCAGGTTCAGGATTAGTATACCAATAGTAAAGCCCAGGTTCAGGATTAGTATACCAATAGTAAAGCCCAGGTAAAGGATTAGTATACTAATAGTAAAGCCCAGGTTCAGGATTAGTATACTAATAGTAAAGCCCAGGTTCAGGATTAGTATACCAATAGTAAAGCCCAGGTTAAGGATTAGTATACCAATAGTAAAGCCCAGGTTCAGGATTAGTATACCAATAGTAAAGCCCAGGTTCTGGATTAGTATACCAATAGTAAAGCCCAGGTTCAGGACTAGTATACTAATAGTAAAGCCCAGGTTCAGGATTAGTATACCAATAGTAAAGCCCAGGTTCAGGATTAGTATACCAATAGTAAAGCCCAGGTTCAGGATTAGTATACTAATAGTAAAGCCCAGGTTCAGGATTAGTATACTAATAGTAAAGCCCAGGTTCAGGATTAGTATACCAATAGTAAAGCCCAGGTTCAGGATTAGTATACCAATAGTAAAGCCCAGGTTCAGGATTAGTATACCAATAGTAAAGCCCAGGTTCAGGATTAGTATACCAATAGTAAAGCCCAGGTTCAGGATTAGTATACCAGGATTAGTATACCAATAGTAAAGCCCAGGTTCAGGATTATTATACCAATAGTAAAGCCCAGGTTCAGGATTAGTATACCAATAGTAAAGCCCAGGTTCAGGATTAGTATACCAATAGTAAAGCCCAGGTTCAGGATTAGTATACCAATAGTAAAGCCCAGGTTCAGGATTAGTATACCAATAGTAAAGCCCAGGTTCAGGATTTGTATACCAATAGTAAAGCCCAGGTTCAGGATTAGTATACCAATAGTAAAGCCCATGTTCAGGCAGTACTCTATACTATTAGTAAAGCCCAGATCCAGGCAGTACTCTATACTAATAGTAAAGCCCAGGTTCAGGCAGTACTCTATACTAATAGTAAAGCCCAGATCCAGGCAGTACTCTATACTAATAGTAAAGCCCAGGTTCAGGCAGTACTCTATACTAATAATAAAGCCCAGATCCAGACAGTACTCTATATTAATAGTAAAGCCCAGATCCAGGCAGTACTCTATATTAATAGTAAAGGCCATGGAATTGTTTATAGTGGTTATTAAATCATTAGGGCACTGTGGGTGTGGTGGATGGCCAATATACCTCAGATATGAGTTGTTTCCACACATCGTGTCCTTAGTCATGCCAAAGACAAGCACACTAGTGATGAGATACAATCAGAATTAGAACAGTGAGTATTTTTCATCGTACTTCGACGTATAGACGTAGACGTGCAAAAAACAAGATAATCAGATTTCAATACAACTGGCAGTATGGCTGACGGAGAACACGGTTTTAAATATAATGGAAACCAGATCTGTTTTACAAACCGCCTGGCTTCAACCAAGTGCATGTGGTCCTAGGTGTCAGTCTCTTTTCTGTGATAAGTCTGGTTCCTCATGCGCGGTTTCTAGACTCATTGTGACATCAACACAAGCCATTTCTACCGTGGCTGAATCCAATTGAAGCAAGTAGCAAAAAATATGTATTTTCCAGGGAACTGTTGATGATCTTTTGTACGGTAGAGGTGCTGTAGGACAGAAATGTTCTCATTTACATAATTGTCATTCAGGATAGATGATCCTGTCTACTAAGAATGCGCACACACACACACACACACACACACACACACACACCAAGGTGGGAAATTGAAATGAGATAATGAAAAGATCATATTGATGTTGGTCATTTGTCATTATGTGTACTTAGCGGGGGATGTGTGAGTTGAGGAGGGAAGGCGACACTGAGAACGCAGGAGCGACGAGCTATACAGATGCTGCTCCGTAAATGTCTTTAAGTGCACACACCCTTTCCCTCTTACAGTCAACAGCTGTTATGACTTGTCAAGTCCGACCTCTTTACCCAAAGCATCTGCTACATGTTTTATTGCGATTTCATTTGACGGACGACAATTATTGTCAGTTATTACTACTACGTTGAGCAAAACAAACAGGGTAGGTGTGAGAGATTTCTTGTTCCAACAGAAGCAGCTCGGTAAAAACGTCGCCCGTATCAGGAGATATTTAAAATATGCTTTATGGCCTGTGGAACAAGGTGTGAAACGGGTGAAAGATATAAAAAATATGCTACTTAACAGGTTTATTAACATGTCACATAGGGTGACATAGTTCCCTTTCATTTTCCCAGGTCTATTAGCGATGTCCCCGTGACCTTTCATTTCACTTTTGATTTACGTCGCACGGGCGTAACGTGTTCGTGACACCGATTGGAACAGATAAGGCCAATGAGCGCTACATCACTTCTCTGGTGTATGACGGTTATATGTGTCTGATTTGTGTGAGAGCCGAATACTATTTATGGCCTGATGGCTTTATTGATCTTATGTTAGCTAATGTCACTGGTCATATTGTGATCTGACATTTAGTCGATCTTCTCCAAGTAGAGTGTGTGTGTGTGTGTGTGTGTGTGTGTGTGTGTGTGTGTGTGTGTCTTTGTGAGTGGCTGGGATACACGTTCACCCTCCAGCTTGGTTAAATAGTGAGGACAAATACCGTTCACCAACACAGCTGCCGTCAAACCTCTCACTGTTCACTTTCTAGCATTACACATGTTCACTGTTCTCCTTTACCAGATGCCAAGGTGACAGCTAATCTTCCCTAAGCACATACTTCAGATGTGTAGGGGACGCATCGACTTAAATGACTTATCCCGTGTTGTGATGAAAAACATACAAGATGTGACCTCCTCATCCTGGGTACCCAACCACAGAAAAGAGTGAAGGATGGAGGACTGAGATTGTTCCTTTAAAGCCCGCCGTGTCAATCCCTCCTGGCCTGTCAGTTATTGCTCAGGTTCCCAGTAGACAGAGGCACAGGAGGGTTTGGGCATATCTCATTTAGTTGACTTCTACACAGCATGTCTGATCATTTGTGGTCCTGGTATTGGATGTCCAGCCTGGAGCTCTCTGGGGAGGCAGAGGGAGATATGCTCCGGCTGTCACGTTATATAGAAGGCATTCTGATTCTCAGCCTGACTGAACCCCAACTGATGTGTACCCCTGAATGTGTCCAGTGGTGTCTGGCACCATGATATGGGTGTACCTGGTCTGCAACAACGTCTAGGTATTTGGCAAGTTTCATATTGTCGTCCACATGAATGCCCAGGCCCAGGGTTTCCAAGGAGAACATTGCCAAGAGAATCACACTCCCTCATACCTTCCTGGTGCCATCACGTCCCCAGCTAGACAGCGCACACAGCGAGAAGCCTTGTCGCAACAGAGATGCTTTAAACCAGTCACCTGGTTATTGTAATTCGGCACGTGTCAATGTCACACAAGTTTTTTCAATTTTTTTCTAATTTTCTCCCTTTTTCGCAAAATCTTTACCCCCGTTGACTACGAACATGTGCTTATATTATATTATAACATATCCATGTTAGGTGATGAACAACATGTTTGCTTTACCTGTCATAAAGTGTTGGCTGTGCATTTTTAAATGCATTAAAAAACGACTTCCCAAACACTGGTTTGGACCAGCACAAGTGATTATCTCTGCAAGTTCTCTCCTGCACAGCTAAAGTGGAGTGTCGTTTTGTTAACCTCCGAAAGCAGAAGTTGCCCCATATAGTTATTTCCTGCGTTAGATTTTATTTTCTAACTATGTCACATTTTGAACACACGACGTACCAAGCAGATCGAGACTAGGAGAGAGTTTAAAGATCCGGTAAACTTGACCCGAATGATAACCTTATTTTCTGCCTCGGTGGACATTTAGGTTAATGAGGTGGGCGTGTGCTTAATCCCCATTAATAAACACTTCCATGTCACTCATAGATAATCACAGGTGGCCTAATAGGATAAAATCATTTGTAATAGCGGAACGTTTACTGGGCCCTATAAATCCTCAGAGGGATGCTAATTTGGGCAAATATTAACTTGCAAAGCAACTAGCGATATTTCTGTTCCCAGGTAATCTAATGCCAACCAGCCTTAGGAAGCCTATCCCCTCTCAATAACCTCTCGTCCAATCATATAACTGCTTGGATGGAGAGGATACTGTAAAGGGGGTGGGGCATAGAGGAGGGGTGTGTGTGTGTGTGTGTGTCAAATCAGAATGAGGGAAACACTTCAAACCTGCTCTCCATTATTGCCGTTTACAGTAGTCTCAGGTGTTTTAGGCAGGACCCGTAGATACCCCCATTCAGGTCAGGCTAATTCGTGTCTCTGCTGTTGGAGAGCTCAGTGTGCGGTGATATAACCAACGCTTTGTGACCTAGACAATGAAGATTATCTGTCTGAATGAATTAGGAGTCACATACACCAGTGCTGTCCGTGTGTGTCTGTCTAGATCCACTGTCCGTTGCCTTAAAGGGCCGAAGCTGCTTGTCTGTCAATGCAGTTGTTTGGTTATGACTATGGGGAAACCAAATGTTCTGTTTAGTGAGAATGGTTAACCGCGAACAGGCATGTTTCTTTTGCTTCGGCCACATATACGTGTTGCCCATGGCGATGAAGGCATTTCTGGTTTAGAATTGACATGCTGAGAGATTGTAGAACGGGGTAGATTTTAACTCTCCTTCTGCAATCAGATTTAAAACCGCACGTGTAAATATTGAAGTGTGTGTGTGTGCTCTTTTTTCCAGGTTCTTCTTTTTTCCACTTCGGGTCATTTGTGGAGCTTGATTCTTAAGGATGGCCAGGTCAAAACAAGTTTCAGCATGTTTGCGCAACAACTAGCATTCGGTTGTCCTAGTAAAAACGAAGTAATCTATCCCGACGCAATGCCTTACAATGCGTCTCATGTGACCAGGAGATATCCCCAGCGGATTCTGCTACGATTGTAATTGATCTATTTACTAAACCGATAGGGCGTGCCAATAGCTCACTTCTGACCACAGAAATTCTCCACCTCTGGCCCCTCAAATAGGTGTGTTGCAATAATTCTGGAGTGTTTTTTGTTATTTAAATGCTTCAGATGGAGTTAGATCCAGGTTGATGTCACCCAGACCCACCACCTCATGAAACGTGGCAGATTAATGCCACTAGGAATTCATTAATTGGATTTATTTCAGCATTATTTAACCCGCTAAGCCGATACTCATTTAATTATGAGGAGAATAAAGTTCAAGGGTGGTTACCAAGCCTCAAGCCATTTTCAGCTTAACTTGTGTCTTTTATCACCATCAAGGCTCTTGAACCTTCACAGGCCATGAGGAACTATGAAGTTCCACATCTTCTCATGACATTAGCTGCCCGGTTCTAGGAGGGTTCACCAAGAACAGTTCACTGTGTACTTGTTGATTTAGCTACTGTTCTAGGTGTTTTGTTTGAAAGGATGTACTTTATTTAGCGAACAATTCTTTCGTTTGTTTTTTAATTAAGCCCTTAAGGGACCACATTGTTATTAATATTTCAATATTTGAATGGATGGGAAACGTATGTTTGAAAAAAGGGATAGTTAATATATTAGTCAGAACAGTATTTCTAAACTCGGACCAGTGTTGGCATATTTCTGATGGCTCCATGTTTTCCCAGTCATGGCAGTTAGGTACAATCCTATTCAGATGAGAGGATGCCAAGTTACTCAAACATTAATTTACGAGTGCTATAAGAAAACGTTCTGCTGGTTTTCAACCGGTATTTTGGGCATACATTGATTAGTTGGTCGGTTTATTGGTAAAACTGAGTTCCTTCGATTACAGTCGCTAACCGTGTAATGCACTCACCACGTATTGTTATATTTAAACACATCGTTACAAAAATGACATCCATTAGAATAACAAACGTTGTCAGCCAATTTGTTTGGTGTGGTCGCCTCCTACTTATGTACGATATGATTTGCACAGTATCCATGTTTGCCGGAGCGAATGGGATATTTAAAACAAATTTGCGCCTGGCACGTTTTACATACGCAATGAGGTATAGACAAACATCCTTCTCCACATCCTCGAGAAACACAGCTCGAATGTCACTGTGTCTTTCTCTCCGGTCCGCTCCAGCGCTTGTGGTTGACGGCTGATGTCTCCCGGTAGTGACTGGTTGTGAAGGTCATGAAGAGATCATGTTTTTCCAATTCCATTGTTAATACACGCTGTTGATTTAACAAGGTGTAAGACAACGAGCTGTACGAAACAAAAAGATGTGCTTTAAGATTAGGATCTGAATGAACAGATGTTCCCGATTGATTACAAGGTTAAATCAGCCGACCCCCGCATTTTTTCGAATTGACCAATAATTTCACATCACATTTTATGAATGAATGAATTCAAAGGAAAACGTTATTGCGATACTCTGTGTTCATTACCAACTCTACAAATACCCGCATGTGTTTATCTGTTGTGCATTTCCTAAATTAATCAAAACCAGTTACAAAACACCAATTCGTTTTCCCTGCGCTGTTGTTTTTGGTCAGTTTTATTGACTGAAAAGTGATTTGTGCTATGCGAATTGGGTCTGTGAGGAAGATCCGGGCCAGCTGTGTGATCCAAAGACTGGGGCATGCTTGTGTTGGAGGTCAAATGAAGGTTAATAATAGATGAAATTAGGTCTGGGTTTTTTAATTTAACTGCTGTAGCGATTCAGTGCACATAGAACAGGAGTCCCCTTTCAGGTGAGTTTAATTATTCATTTAATTCACGATGCCAAGCCCACATGCGTTATTATACACACTGTGTAGGAATGAATAAACAGATTTAACCTATATATGAACTTCTCTAAATGCAAGTTAATTTTGTTTAATCCATAGGCCTACAGGTCATCCTTGGGTCGTCATCTATGTATAATTAAAAGTGCTGGTTACACTGACCATCACATGTTACCCTGACCATCACATGTTACCCTGACCATCACATGTTACCCTGACCATCACATGTTACCCTGACCATCACATGTTATCCTGACCATCACATGTTACCCTCACCATCACATGTTACCCTGACCATCACATGTTACCCTGACCATCACATGTTACCCTGACCATCACATGTTACCCTGACCATCACATGTAACTCTGACCAACACCTGTTACCCTGGCCATGACCATCACATGTAACTCTGACCATCACGTGTTACCCATGACCAGCACCTATAAAACGATAATCTTTCTTGCCAACCAGAGCTTTCTATTTTACACTATAGTGGTTTGTGGCTGTAGACCTGCTCTATTGTTTCACTAACCCACACACAACTACACACTACCACACATTTCCTGTGAGCTGTACTGAAAATTAGGCTGTGGCCCACCAGATGTGAGGGCTGAAACAAGGGTGTACGCTGATGTTCGGTGTGCTGTGATGTAGTGGTCACCTGTATGGGGTGTGGGGCCACTGTGTTTATAGGCTAAGAGACAGGGGGCTTGGACGACATACACCCACTACTGTGACCGCCTCTCCATAAGAGTGTCGATCAAATGTACTGTTTGGTTGTTTGGTCCGTTCATCTTGACTGACTGATCCGATTGTAGAAAGAGGACTATCAATCAATACGACCGGAAGATTCAACAGCTCACACCGATCATCTGACAGCAATGTTGTCCTTCACGTTAAATCTGGCATCATCAGTTATTCCCGTAAGCTTTATCACGTTCATACAGTGTGAATGTGCAGTCTATTCAGATGAATGTATCTTGCTTTATGTTTTCCTGCATTTTTATGACCTGGCATAGCACAGAAACATGGAGAAAGTCCGTCACGTAATGTTAGATCATATCATCACCAGGGACCACATCTCCGTTCATTGTTTTCGTCCGTTACATTTTTGATTTTGATTACTGTTTAGGGACTATTTCTCCTACATTTATGTTAATTAAATCGCTTTGATGATTTCACAATCGTCGGTTTGTGTGGGAAAAACCTTCTCCGCCCACGGACTGGTCAGAACTAGAGAATCTAAACAGAAACGCCTGCATGGGTCTGCGGGGATAATTGAAAACACAACTTTTGAGATACGAAAAACCTTGGAGTTTTACGTTTTAGTAACTGTTAATCCAGAGTACTGTGTTTACTTTACTAAGCTGATGTGGGAACCATCTCTTCCCAACCACGTATATTTACTGACCATGATAAATTACTTCTGATATATGCACCTAACTGAGATCATACATTTAGATCATCAACGATCATCGATTTGTATAATGTCATACATCATTGGAGAGGCCCACTGGTATAATAAGTGAATATCAAACATGTGTTGACTGTGTGTTCTCATGTTCAGAAACATAAAATATTTACGCCCTTCTGAGTCGTGTTATATTAACGACCTGGAACATTTCGCTACAAAAACTCTCTTTGGTCGATATCCTTCGAATTTACCAGGAACCATAAAAGTCACATCGTTATGTCAGACAGTGAAACGAGTCTTTACTTTATATTCTTTGTGCGTATTTATTTTGTTTCCATGTACACTGACACTGGGAAGTTATTGGAGAATAACTTGAAAGAATGACACATCAGAGCCGCAATGTATGTTTCTTTAACGAAAATAAACTCATCTGGAACGTTTTTGTAATTCGTCGGTTTAAGCTAAAAAGAAAGATTGCCACTTTCATCTAATAAAACACTATCAAAACAGTATTTAGTCAAGCAGAGTGGGTGGATCATAGGACTGCCTGTGTCCCCTTGAGGAATGTGAGGTTTCGAATGTATTTTAAAATGGTATTGTCAAAATGGTCAGTGGTTCTGAAGGGGTCACAGGTCAAGGGGCACATCCCTGAAGAGAAAATTAAAACGTATAAATTCACTTTGACTTTTCTAAAAGTAGAAAGGTCCTCTATTTATACCATGGACATTTTGACGCACAATATCCGGCATACATAGTAAATTAAGCATCTGTTTTGTTTCATGGATCCATAGAGGGGGCCAGAGTGTGTTAGTCTCCTGGATCCATAGAGGGGGCCAGAGTGTGTTAGTCTCCTGGATCCATAGAGGGGGCCAGAGTGTGTTAGTCTCCTGGATCCATAGAGGGGGCCAGAGTGTGTTAGTCTCCTGGATCCATAGAGGGGGCCAGAGTGTGTTAGTCTCCTGGATCCATAAAGGGGGCCAGAGTTTGTTAGTCTCCTGGATCCATAGAGGGGGCCAGAGTGTGTTAGTCTCCTGGATCCATAGAGGGGGCCAGAGTGTGTTAGTCTCCTGGATCCATAAAGGGGGCCAGAGTTTGTTAGTCTCCTGGATCCATAGAGGGGGCCAGAGTGTGAACCCTTATCGGATCTGGTAAATATCGCAGTGTTTGTTCTCTGTACACCTGCAGTGTGTTTAATTGGTAACTGTGTGCTTGGATCACACTTTATGTCCCTGATCAATCACCTCGCTGCCATGAATGTTCCTTCACCAACGTCATGGGCTGCACCTGTGTGTGTGTGTGCGTGTGTGTGTGTGTGCATGCGTGCGTGCGTGCGTGCGTGTGTGAGCGTGTGTGTGTGTTCTGGGGAGGGCTCAGATGCGTAAGCTGAGGGAAACAATGGGGGACAGTAATGGGCCCGTCTGTTTGTCTTGTGTGATATCGTACCGGAACATCCCGATGCTTTCCATCTGCCATCGTAAAGCGTCTTGGAGCTGCCCATATCACCACACAGCAACTGTGCATGTCCAGATTTCCAGGCAGATTTAGACGAGGTTTATCCAGGGCAGGTCATCGTTACAGGCGTTAATGTATAATTCAGAGGCGCGGCAGTGTGTGTTAAAGTGAGTTGGAGCAATTAACTACATCGATATTATATCGATGAGGTCAGCTGCTTTTCAAATGTTTTCCAGACCTCTTGTCGGTCATTTCCGGTTTTTCTTATATGACCGCTTAAACCGAGAAATGGGAGCATGATGCCGACTCTGACTGGGACTTTTCCGTGTAATTCACTCTTCTGATTAATATCTGTGCAATAAAAGTGTAACAAGCTGGGAATAATCATAATTACTCTGCCAGGAGAAGTCTGTGAGTGTGTGCTGGCGTGCTACTTATTCATCGTGCTACTTATGCATTGTTGAAGTCGTCTAAGAAAATTCACGAACGCAATAATATTCACAAAAATAATAATATTCACAAACATAATAATATTCACAAACATAATAATATTCACAAACACAATAATATTCACAAAAATAATAATATTCACAAACATAATAATATTCACAAACATAATAATATTCACAAACATAATAATATTCACAAACACAATAATATTCACAAACATAATAATATTCACAAACAAAATAATATTCACAAACATAATAATATTCACGAACAAAATAATATTCACAAACATAACAATATTCATAAACATCATAATATTCACAAACATAATATTATTCACAAACACAATTTTATTCACAAACATAATAACATTCACAAACACAATATTCACAAACATAATAATATTCACAAACACAATTATATTCAGAAACATAATAACATTCACAAACACAATATTCACAAACATAATAATATTTACAAACATTAACATACATTATAATATTCACATACACAATAATTCTGTCAGATGCCAGAAGAAAACTGTTGCCTGTGTTTTATAGCAAGCCTTTCAGTGTAGATGGTTGGCGTGTGGCTGTGGCTGTATTGAACAGGCCAAGGAATAACTGTTGGTGGTTTTCACTGGGGGAGGGGATACTATTAGCAACAGAACGGAACTTGATGATGCTACAGCGCAGGAACAGGGTTTATAACAATCTTTTTAATGAACATAACGTTTTCCATGTTCACATGTTTTTTCCGTCATTTAACACAATGAATGAAATACCATAATATGAGAGCAGTGTGTCTTCTTTTGCATTCTCATTTTGAAAACATTCGATTTGCATTTTCAACAGCTACGGTAAGAGACAGAGTTTAGAGCTTGAATCGTGAGACATACGTGTGTACAGAAACTTGACCATCTGTTTTGTTATAGGCTACATTAAGTATATATTAATATTGAAGCCAACTAAGCTGCCTCTTCTAAGTGAACTGAGTCTTCGAAGACTGAAATGTCATATTTAATCATGTACAAATTGGGTTCATGTCCTCCATTTGAGTAGCGCAATGGCATTTAGGACTCGTAAGCTTCGTTGGAAATATAAATGTATTAAGAGGAAGCAAAACTAAGATGAAGCAACACCTTTTGCTGAAAATCAATTCTTTGGCACAGGATATTAATTGGTCATATAAGTATTTTTTGACACACAAAAATAGGCTATAAAAATGATTCACTTTCACGACACTTGATGCAATCGTTTATTACACAATTAATTGATTGTTTTTCTCAAATTACAACAGCACCAAAAGTCTGCTTTTACAGGAACTGCTAGTGATCGACTGCACGATTGCGCAACAAAATAAATTACAGAATATAAAGAGGGGCTCTTTATAGACACTTTACTGAAAAATAAATTTGTGTGAATAAGCTCCTAGTTCTCCAGTGATAGGCAAAGAAAGGTTGTTTGTTTTCAGAGCCAATGGGCATTATTGATATGACCGAGAGGTCCTGGAAAGTGAGTGAACTGATGTAAATGTAACCAACTTATCACTCCAATTCATTGATGAGAAAATTAATTCAAGCCATCAATCGAACATTTATATGTAAAGATATATATTTTTTTACATCTGCAGTTGTCACAAATGGCTTATAGAGATACCCAAAAGCAAGCAACATCATCATATACAATGGAAAACCTCCCGAAATGTGGGAACACAGAAACAAACCTAGAGTGGTTGAGATTGTACGAGTACATGGACTTTAAGGCCAAATCTTTCATCAACATACGATATTCCAACTGTCAGATGGCCAAACATCCGTTTGTTAGGAGTAAATCTAAATGTCAGTTACATACAGATTCGACAGGAAGGGAATCTAAGGGAGCTCTGGTGAACTTCCCATAAATCTGTTATCTGCACTGGTATTTCCTGCGAACAACTTTAGGCAACAAAAAAAAACGGGTAAATGTATTTTGTCAACAGAAAAAAATAATTTATTTTTGGGGCGAGCTTACTGTGTAAAAGTCTTTTGTCCAATTTGTCTCAATTTGTCCCAAATGTTACTTCCCTTCTCTCCATCCCTCCGCAGGCCTGTGAACCGAAACGCGAACCTCCGACGACCTTTTCTCAAGGCGCTTCCTTATTCCTAATCAAAGGTCACATGTAACCGTACGTACAGCGGATACTGTGTACTGTGTAGTATGTGACCAGATGCTCGGCTGTGTCTGTCTTAGGTCGACCTGAATTCAAGGTGGGGATCTAATCCGTCTTTGGCCAACCAGCCCACTTCACTGGCCACATTTCAGAGCCTCTAACGTGGGGTTTGGGAGGATTGGCTTGATATGTCTCTTTGTTAGGAGATTATATATACATTATTGGCTCTATCTATGACTGTGTGTGTGTGTGTGTGTGTGTGTGTGTGTGTGTGTGTGTGTGTGTGTGTATAGTTTGCACATAGAAACTACTTTTAAGATTAACCGTGGTTGGCCTGTTTTCAGTTTTCAGTGAGAAGGTGACTTAGCCTGTAGATCAAACACACAGTTTGTATGGCGATTAGGAGCTTCTAATCATTTGAGCAATTACAAAACCAGATGTTTCAATCTGCCGTTGCTTACTTTTACCTTGAACATACACCGATTAAAGATGCGTAGTAAGCACTCCAATTCTTAATTCAGCATTTTCTGAATACTTTTTATCCCCAGATATATTAGGAAATCAAAATATATCATAAAACACATAACACATTGACATTTTACAATGAATAATAGTCCTCATTGTGCCGTTAGGCGTTGTTTGGAGTTTATCCTGAGCTACTTGGGAACACAGGGATTCCATTTTAAGTACCGCGCGTCTCACGTTTCTTATTTATTTCTCAGTTCTAACCTACATCTCGTGCTATTGTTGCACCAATCCAAATCCTGGTGGCAAGTTCTGGGTCAGCTGTCTTCTGTCTTCATGGGTCAAACTGAGACGATATGAAAGCAGGAGTGTTTTGTGTAGTGGAAACAAAGGATGACCTGATCAGAACAGAAGCCCTTTGGAACAGAAAAGCGTAAACAAGAAAAGGTGTGAGGATGAGTATGAGAATGACGAAGAGGAGCGAGGGATAGACCTCATTATAATGGCAAACAGGCGAGGCTGGGATTATAACAAAGGCTATCTGGGGCGAACGGACTTGGCAGTTGGGAAGAAATGAGAAAGAAATTGAGGGCGGGAAGACGGGAATCGATTATTGACGGGATTAGATAGTGTGGAAAAATGTCAAAACCATAATGCATCTCACTCACTGACAGCAAACGTCATGTTCCCGGTGCCGGAATGAACGACGTCATGTAGACGTTTACGAAAACATTACATTGGCACGAAGACGGCAAAGTCAGATAACGCATCATATTTTCCGGAAAATACTGGCTAAACGACGCTATTAACCGCACAGGCACTGGGTGAAAATGGGCCTCGATTATTACTCATTGTTATCTGTGATAATCCAAAGGCCCTCCCTCTTCCTCTTTCTCGCTCTCCCGTCTCCCTGAAGACGTGTTCTGAGTGCAGCGATATGCATCCCGTCTCAGATCTCGGCTCGGCGCTCCTGCGTCTATCCATGCGGTCGCCGAGGCTACACAGGCTACGAACGACCCGAGGCGCTGAAGGGATATCGGTTGTGCCGTCTGCTCCTGGTCAATATTCCACCCCTAAATGTGCTCCAGGCATCATATACTTTCCAGGAAGGATACATTACCAGGGATGTACTTCCACGCCCCACACAGTGTGTGTAGTTCAATACTTAGATAAGCTTAAGTTCCTGGCTTGTAGGAAGCTGAGCAGGTCCAATCCCCAACTGGGGATTAAATCAATGTAATAAGATCGGAGTTGTTACCAGTCAACTAGAGGCTGCTGAGCACGTGAAGTGTGTAATGTCTTCAGTGAACTCTCCTTCGCCTTTAGATTGGCTACACACACAGACTCACACACAGACACACACACACACACACACACACACACACACACACACACACACACAGACTCACACACACAGACACACACACAAATGATTATCTTGACAGAAGACAAAAGGATTCCACAGACTGTTTCAAATCACGTGAAAAGACAAAATGGACCCACAGATTTCTTGGAAGAGTGCCCCTGCATATTTCCCAGATTTAATAGGAAATGTGACGGAGGTCTTCAGACAGAGTGTAGCCTATATACATTTTAGAAAAGACCACAACGTACCTGAAGGCAAGACACACACACACTCACACTGTTTACTTCCTACTGGTGCCTCTATAGGGAATACGGTTGAAAGGGTATCGATCAAACGAAGTCCAGCCACCTTTCTTACAAACACACACACACACACACACACACATAAGGCCAATTAGTCAGTGAGTGTATAGAAGATAAAACAGTCAGACTGGCAGACTTCCTACAATAGATGACTGAGAGACCCCTAGGGACCATCACAGATGAAAGGCCGCTGTAGAAGAATGAATGTTGCTCTGGTGACCCCACGTCAACGCCTGCATTCAGATCCCTCTTGGGCTAGCTAGGGGTCAATCAGATCCCTCTTGGGTTAGCCATGTGTCTTTCAAACCAACTTGGGCTAGCTAGGGGTCATTCAGATCCCTGTTGGGCTAGCAAGGGGTCATTCAGAACCCTCTTGGGCTAGCTAGGGGTCAATCAGATCCCTCTTGGGCTAGCTATGTGTCATTCAGATCCCTGTTGGGCTAGCTAAGGGTCATTCAGATCCCTGTTGGGCTAGCTATAGTCATTCAGATCCCTGTTGGGCTAGCTAGGGGTCATTCAGAACCCTCTTGGGCTAGCTAGGGGTCAATCAGATCCCTCTTGGGCTAGCTATGTGTCATTCAGATCCCTGTTGGGCTAGCTATAGTCATTCAGATCTTTCTTGGGCTAGCTATATATGTCATACAGATCTCTCTTGGTAGGAGAGGTGTGAACCTCTCAAATTAACATAACGCCTACATAGTAAGAAAGATGACAGCGGAGATAAAGACAAAGCTATTTGTTCAGTTTCACACAGCACAAAAATATAATCTTGCCACCACAGGAAATGTAAACTGTGTTAGGTGTCATAGGAACGATCATCTGGGTTGAAAACAAGATTTGGACGGACAGTACATCTTCGTCGTCTAACGTAGAAAATGTTCAACCCATTTTGGGAATTGACAGAACTGGAGACGGCTGAATGCATCGGCTTTTCCAGGGAATACGAGGAGGAAATGTAAAAAGCCTGCTATGATAACAACTGAAAAGTCGCAGTAAAGGGATGACAGGTAAAGTATTCAACCATGCGTACAGTTTACTTTACAAGACAGATGTGCCGACGAGTCCTTTCTCGGGCAGCTCCACCTTGCAACTTACCAACGGATGCGTAGTTGATGATTGGGCGCCATAGTCACGTGCTTCGTCGGGTCGTCGCTGCTTTGGCACAACAACAGCATATCAGGCCGTTTCGTCATTATGTTTCGATTACGCGTGCACGTCACATCCCACACACAGGAAAGTCACACGTGCACTTACATTGAAGTGCATCAGGTGTACATATATAAAACACAATCACCCGAAGTGTGTCTAATCCAAACAAACTCTATCACAGCCAGTCTCCGTTTTACTGCAAACGAACGCGTTATAGCTGTGTCTAGTCACACAGACACATGAGGAAGCAGGAAGTGGTTTTCCAATATTTATACTCTACTTTCTTCACGGCCACTCTGGCAGAAATGTGCATCGTATGCACTTGTAGCAATGATGTTGTATCCTTGTGGTCTCTGGCAGACAACACTTTGTATGTATGGCGTTAACTGTCTCCCCCTGTGTGCCTGTCTCCCTGGGCTGGCCCCTGTGTGCATGTCTCCCTGGGCTGGCCCCTGTGTGCCTGTCTCCCTGGGCTGGCCCCTGTGTGCCTGTCTCCCTGGGCTGGCCCCTGTCTGCATGTCTCCCTGGGCTGGCCCCTGTGTGCCTGTCTCCCTGGGCTGGCCCCTGTGTGCCTGTCTCCCTGGGCTGGCCCCTGTCTGCATGTCTCCCTGGGCTGGCCCCTGTGTGCATGTCTCCCTGGACTGGCCCCTGTCTGCATGTCTCCCTGGACTGGCCCCTGTCTGCCTGTCTCCGTAGACTGGCCCCTGTGTGCCTGTCTCCCTGGGCTGGCCCCTGTCTGCCTGTCTCCCTAGGCTGGCCCCTGTGTGCCTGTCTGCCTGGGCTGGCCCCTGTCTGCATGTCTCCCTGGGCTGGCCCCTGTGTGCCTGTCTCCCTGGGCTGGCCCCTGTCTGCATGTCTCCCTGGGCTGGCCCCTGTGTGCCTGTCTCCCTGGGCTGGCCCCTGTGTGCCTGTCTCCCTGGGCTGGCCCCTGTGTGCCTGTCTCCCTGGACTGGCCCATGTCTGCACATCTTCCCAGGCTGGCCCCACACAGACTGTGTCCTCGGTACAGTTGAACACGTGTGCTCATATTTAGAGTTTTATCTACAGTTCAGGCCCTGCGTCTTGTTCATGAGTGCTCGTCCTCAGACCTGTCACAGACTGTCCTGATAAACCACATAGTCATCCATATGAGGTGAATGTTTAACGAGCGGATGACTCCTCATCTCGACTACGATCCAGAGCCACCCTTGGTGACACATGATTTGTGCCCCTCTTAAAGGATGCCAGGTCTACCAAGAGGGTCATATGAGGTGGGTTGGCAAGGTGACAAAGGAAATCCATAGCAGTTGATGGGCTTGGGGAGTGGTTTCTGGCGTTAGCTAATGTTAGCAACCACCGACAGAATAAGATAATAACACACACGGCGCCCTAACATCTCGACAAACACCGTTTGAAGTTTTATTTCACATTCACTAGGTCACTCGGTTGGAATGTCAGATGTCTGTCACCTGGAAACAGTATCAATATGTTGAAATATGTACGTCGGACGTCTTAAAGCTCTGGTAGGCTAATTTTGCCCTGATAGCTGCGAACAAAGTGTTTTGCGTCTGCTTGCTAGGTAAAGGTACCCCAGGTCTGAGGACGCGTGGCCCCGATGAGGAAACGCGGGCCCGATGAGAACACGCGCGCCGGCCCTGTTACAGCCCATTTAAATACACAGGACAATTTTTCTACAACGTCCGCTGTGCAATTGAGAGGATTCTCATTCCGCACGGAAGTAAGGGCACTTCTTCAGGAATACTCCGTTGATTGATTGTGGTGTCTATGGGCATTGCAACATGGCAACAAAGTCTATTGTCTGCACAGTGTTCAGAATCGTCCTGGAATTCTCTGGTGTCTGGGAGTTCATAACAACGTGTCTGTTACGGAGAGTACGGCCGGGCTGGAGGACAGGGTTTTGGCATAACCATGTCTGGGTGCCAAACCATAACGCCCAGGCCTTAGCAACAAGGAAACATTTACACCGTGACACAATAACACACAATTTGGCCATGCGTCCAATTATGGGACTGTTTGTTGAATATCACAGGAAATTATTACAGATGGGAGTAGAGACATTAGTTAGCTTAGATTTATTTGGTACCAGCTGCTCTTTTGGCCTGTCTCTTTCTGTCAGTCTCTGTCTGTCTCTATGTTTGTTTGCCTGTCTATCTGTCTGTCTGTCTATATGTCTGTTTGTCTCTGTCGGACTTTATGTCTGTCTGTCTATATGTCTGTCTGTCTCTGTCTGTCTGACTCACAACAGTGAGGAGGTAGACTTACCTTTCTCTTCTAACTGTTTTGTTGTATATTACATTCTGCCCTCTCCCCTCTTTAGATTGCTGGTTTTGCCAATGCCATCACGCCAGTGGGCGATGACCAGGAGAACCTGCTGGCGTTCCGTTTTCAAGCAGTAAACCCCATCGTGGATCCCTGGGTCTTCATCATCTTCCGCAAGTCTGTGTTCCGCCACCTCCGCTCGTTCCTGCGCTGTCGCTTCACACAGGGATCGGTGAAGAGCTCAGACCACTGCAGCCTGTCCTCACCCCCTGAAGTCAACAAGGAGTCTCCCAAACCCTCATCCTCCATAGCTCTGCAGACCAGACACTACTCCGACCTGCCCCTGTGACGTGGGGATCGATGACGGGATGATGAGGTGGATGATATGAGGACCTGTGGCAGGATACAGGGATGATGCCAGAGGTGGATGATATGAGGACCTGTGGCGGGATACAGGGATGATGTCAGAGGTGGATGATATGAGGACCTGTGGCGGGATACAGGGATGATGCCAGAGAAGGATGATATGAGGACCTGTGGCGGGATACAGGGATGATGCAAGAGAAGGATGATATGAGGACCTGTGGCGGGATACAGGGATGATGCCAGAGAAGGATGATATGAGGACCTGTGGCAGGATACAGGGATGATGCCAGAGGTGGATGATATGAGGACCTGTGGCAGGATACAGGGATGATGTCAGAGGTGGATGATATGAGGACCTGTGGCAGGATACAGGGATGATGCCAGAGAAGGATGATATGAGGACCTGTGGCAGGACACAGGGATGATGTCAGAGGTGGATGATATGAGGACCTGTGGTGGAATACAGGGATGATGTCAGAGGTGGATGATATGAGGACCTGTGGCAGGATACAGGGATGATGTCAGAGGTGGATGATATGAGGACCTGTGGCAGGATACAGGGATGATGCCAGAGGTGGATGATATGAGGACCTGTGGCAGGATACAGGGATGATGTCAGAGGTGGATGATATGAGGACCTGTGGCAGGATACAGGGATGATGAGGTGGATGATATGAGGACCTGTGGCAGGATACAGGGATGATGCCAGAGAAGGATGATATGAGGACCTGTGGCAGGATACAGGGATGATGCCAGAGGTGGATGATATGAGGACCTGTGGCAGGATACAGGGATGATGTCAGAGGTGGATGATATGAGGACCTGTGGCGGGATACAGGGATGATGTCAGAGGTGGATGATATGAGGACCTGTGGCAGAATACAGGGATGATGTTAGAGTTGGAAGGATGTTGAAGAGCAGAAAACGGGTGGAGGAGTGGAGGGTCCGGACAGTTCACCTTTTTGAGCCCAATTACTAGGAGTCACCTTATCAACTGTTGCCATGGCAATACTGATGCAAGACCTAGAGCATTTGTTATGTCTGTGTCTGCAGGATGAAAACACTGGAATGGTGTGGTTGCCAAAATGCCAAGGATCCTAAACACTATAATATCTCACACTCAAAGCAAATGAAACGGACAGACCAGGTTACAGACCAGGACACAGACCAGGACACAGACCAGGTTACAGACCAGGATACAGACCTGGATACAGACCAGGACACAGACCAGGTTACAGACCAGGATACAGACCAGGATACAGACCAGGATACCGACCAGGATACAGACCTGGATACAGACCAGGTTACAGACCAGGACACAGACCAGGATACAGACCAGGATACAGACCTGGATACAGACCAGGTTACAGACCAGGTTACAGACCAGGATACAGACCTGGATACAGACCAGGTTACAGACCAGGATACAGACCAGGTTACAGACCAGGATACAGACCAGGTTACAGACCTGGATACAGACCAGGTTACAGACCAGGATACAGACCAGGATACAGACCAGGATACCGACCAGGATACAGACCAGGACACAGACCAGGATACAGACCAGGATACAGACCAGGTTACAGACCAGGTTACAGACCAGGATACAGACCTGGATACAGACCTGGACACAGACCAGGATACAGACCAGGTTACAGACCAGGACACAGACCAGGTTACAGACCAGGATACAGACCTGGATACAGACCAGGATACAGACCTGGATACAGACCAGGTTACAGACCAGGTTACAGACCAGGACACAGACCAGGATACAGACCAGGTTACAGACCAGGATACAGACCAGGTTACAGACCAGGATACAGACCTGGATACAGACCAGGATACAGACCAGGTTACAGACCAGGACACAGACCAGGATACAGACCTGGATACAGACCAGGTTACAGACCAGGATACAGACCAGGATACAGACCAGGACACAGACCTGGATACAGACCAGGTTACAGACCAGGATACAGACCAGGATACAGACCAGCATACAGACCAGGATACAGACCAGGATACCGACCAGGACACAGACCAGGACACAGACCAGGATACAGACCAGGATACAGACCAGGACACAGACCAGAACACAGACCAGAAGACAGACCAGGACAAAGAGATTTCTGTCAATAGACACACATACCCACCCTGAGAAACCTGGGGGAGGAATGCACTAGGTCATCTGACCAGGTATCACTGGACTGGATATAAGATATTCTAGTTAATATATGCACTTATCAGCTTACTAGTATTATGTCGTTGCCTTGTCCCTATTTATTGACTTAACTGTATATTTCCTCACATACTAAAACATTTCACATGTCATGTACGAAACACAGAAGGCTGTCAGGTCATAGATGTGAAATGGCGTCGACAATTCAACATACTGAAGATGTGATGTGTTGGTGCCATGTCATGTTGACAATATCTACAGCTGTTCAGAGAGATACGGAAGACATTTGTGGTTCGGTAAATCCATTGGAATTTAATCACTCTTTTATCGCACTCTTCTTGCTTGGATGGAAACTTTCCATTGCAAAAAGTACGTCTTCTGCCCGACTGTCAGAACATTTAAAAGTAGATTGATCGATTGTACTAAAAGTTGATCTATTTTCTAATTAGGGGGTTTTGTTCTGATATGCCAATCAATTAAGGCACATCATGCTCTTGAATGCAGTTTACAGGCTGACCACTGTAAATCTATAGTAAACCTGTTGAAATCATAGATATAGAAATCAGATATATAGATAATAGAATGAAACTGCATTAAGGTCCTGTGTAGTTCAGTCAGAGCTGTGTGCGTGCAGCGTCAGGGTTGTGGGTTAAATTCCCATAGGGCTCAGTATGAAAAAGTATAAAAATGCCTTTGTGCTGGTTATTTGAAGTAAGCATTTATATTCCATTTAAAAGTCAATATTTCAGGCCAAATTGCAGAGGCCTGATAGGATAGGACCATTATATTTATTCTATTTCTTATTAAAATGATACCCACACTGTAAGTGTAATAGAACGTGGTGTTTAATGACTTACACAATTAATGGTGGGTCCAACACAAAAACCTCAGTATGTTAGTTTAAATAAACTAACAAAACATACATTTTACTTAACAGATTTTTTTATGATTTTCATTAATATATGACATTACGCTCGTTATGTTTTGAAGACATTATACCACAATGTCGACAAGCCTGTATACCATTCATTTTTTGAGGGGACAAAGAAACGGATGTGTCATATGGTGAAGTATGCATGGGTTAATATGGATGTGTCATATGGTGGGGTATGGATGGGTTAATATGGATGTGTCATATGGTGGGGTATGGATGGGTTAATATGGATGTGTCATATGGTGAGGTATGGATGGGTTAATATGGATGTGTCATATGGTGGGGTATGGATGGGTTAATATGGATGTGTCATATGGTGGGGTATGGATGGGTTAATATGGATGTGTCATATGGTGGGGTATGGATGGGTTAATATGGATGTGTCATATGGTGGGGTATGGATGGGTTAATATGGATGTGTCATATGGTGAGGTATGGATGGGTTAATATGGATGTGTCATATGGTGGGGTATGGATGGGTTAATATGGATGTGTCATATGGTGAGGTATGGATGGGTTAATATGGATGTGTCATATGGTGGGGTATGGATGGGTTAATATGGATGTGTCATATGGTGGGGTATGGATGGGTTAATATGGATGTGTCATATGGTGGGGTATGGATGGGTTAATATGGATGTGTCATATGGTGAGGTATGGATGGGTTAATATGGATGTGTCATATGGTGGGGTATGGATGGTTTAATATGGATGTGTCATATGGTGGGGTATGGATGGGTTAATATGGATGTGTCATATGGTGGGATATGGATGGGTTAATATGGATGTGTCATATGGTGGGGTATGGATGGTTTAATATGGATGTGTCATATGGTGGGGTATGGATGGGTTAATATGGATGTGTCATATGGTGGGGTATGGATGGGTTAATATGGATGTGTCATATGGTGGGGTATGGATGGGTTAATATGGATGTGTCATATGGTGGGGTATGGATGTGTCAATATGGATGTGGCATATGGTGGGGTATGGATGGGTTAATATGGATGTGTCATATGGTGGGGTATGGATGGGTTAATATGGATGTGTCATATGGTGAAGTATGCATGGGTTAATATGGATGTGTCATATGGTGGGGTATGGATGGGTTAATATGGATGTGTCATATGGTGAGGTATGGATGGGTTAATATGGATGTGTCATATGGTGGGGTATGGATGGGTTAATATGGATGTGTCATATGGTGGGGTATGGATGGGTTAATATGGATGTGTCATATGGTGGGGTATGGATGGGTTAATATGGATGTGTCATATGGTGAGGTATGGATGGGTTAATATGGATGTGTCATATGGTGGGGTATGGATGGGTTAATATGGATGTGTCATATGGTGAGGTATGGATGGGTTAATATGGATGTGTCATATGGTGGGGTATGGATGGGTTAATATGGATGTGTCATATGGTGGGGTATGGATGGGTTAATATGGATGTGTCATATGGTGGGGTATGGATGGGTTAATATGGATGTGTCATATGGTGAGGTATGGATGGGTTAATATGGATGTGTCATATGGTGGGGTATGGATGGTTTAATATGGATGTGTCATATGGTGGGGTATGGATGGGTTAATATGGATGTGTCATATGGTGGGGTATGGATGGGTTAATATGGATGTGTCATATGGTGGGGTATGGATGGTTTAATATGGATGTGTCATATGGTGGGGTATGGATGGGTTAATATGGATGTGTCATATGGTGGGGTATGGATGGGTTAATATGGATGTGTCATATGGTGGGGTATGGATGGGTTAATATGGATGTGTCATATGGTGGGGTATGGATGTGTCAATATGGATGTGGCATATGGTGGGGTATGGATGGGTTAATATGGATGTGTCATATGGTGGGGTATGGATGGGTTAATATGGATGTGTCATATGGTGAAGTATGCATGGGTTAATATGGATGTGTCATATGGTGGGGTATGGATGGGTTAATATGGATGTGTCATATGGTGAGGTATGGATGGGTTAATATGGATGTGTCATATGGTGGGGTATGGATGGGTTAATATGGATGTGTCATATGGTGGGGTATGGATGGGTTAATATGGATGTGTCATATGGTGAAGTATGCATGGGTTAATATGGATGTGTCATATGGTGGGGTATGGATGGGTTAATATGGATGTGTCATATGGTGAGGTATGGATGGGTTAATATGGATGTGTCATATGGTGGGGTATGGATGGGTTAATATGGATGTGTCATATGGTGGGGTATGGATGGGTTAATATGGATGTGTCATATGGTGGGGTATGGATGGGTTAATATGGATGTGTCATATGGTGGGGTATGGATGGGTTAATATGGATGTGTCATATGGTGGGGTATGGATGGGTTAATATGGATGTGTCATATGGTGGGGTATGGATGGGTTAATAAATATGGAGGTGTCATATGGTGGGGTATGGATGGGTTAATATGGATGTGTCATATGGTGGGGTATGGATGGGTTAATATGGATGTGTCATATGGTGAGGTATGGATGGGTTAATATGGATGTGTCATATGGTGGGGTATGGATGGTTTAATATGGATGTGTCATATGGTGGGGTATGGATGGGTTAATATGGATGTGTCATATGGTGAGGTATGGATGGGTTAATATGGATGTGTCATATGGTGGGGTATGGATGTGTCAATATGGATGTGTCATATGGTGGGGTATGGATGTGTCAATATGGATGTGGCATATGGTGGGGTATGGATGGGTTAATATGGATGTGTCATATGGTGGGGTATGGATGGGTTAATATGGATGTGTCATATGGTGGGGTATGGATGGGTTAATATGGATGTGTCATATGGTGGGGTATGGATGTGTCAATATGGATGTGGCATATGGTGGGGTATGGATGGGTTAATACGGATGTGTCATATGGTGGGGTATGGATGGGTTAATACGGATGTGTCATATGGTGAGGTATGGATGGGTTAATATGGATGTGTCATATGGTGAGGTATGGATGGGTTAATATGGATGTGTCATATGGTGGGGTATGGATGGGTTAATATGGATGTGTCATATGGTGGGGTATGGATGGGTTAATATGGATGTGTCATATGGTGGGGTATGGATGGGTTAATATGGATGTGTCATATGGTGGGGTATGGATGGGTTAATATGGATGTGTCATATGGTGGGGTATGGATGTGTCAATATGGATGTGTCATATGGTGGGGTATGGATGGGTTAATATGGATGTGTCATATGGTGAGGTATGGATGGGTTAATATGGATGTGTCATATGGTGGGGTATGGATGGGTTAATATGGATGTGTCATATGGTGGGGTATGGATGGGTTAATATGGATGTGTCATATGGTGGGGTATGGATGGGTTAATATGGATGTGTCATATGGTGGGGTATGGATGGGTTAATATGGATGTGTCATATGGTGAAGTATGCATGGGTTAATTATAAGCACTTTTTTCTCCTACATCCAAGCCATTCTTTTTTGGGCAAAGGTATATAAAGCTTCTCTTTCAAATTGATTTATCCCATATATTATAAAAAAACAATGTTAATCTCTTGTACAGTATGTGCACAAGCAAGAGGGTACCTCTCTTTATACTTATGAGTCAGTTATAACATATATATATATATCTATGTTTCAGAAGTTCTGTCTTTTCAAAACCTCACCAGTGTAGTGGCTTTTTATGTTCACTTTCTATCTTCTGTAACCTATGACTGTGCGTGAAAAGGGATTTCAATCGGTTTGTGGGTGATTGTAGGTCCTTGTTTATGTTATTAATATATTTAATATATAATTTGTGTTAATATATTGTGATGATTTGTATGATGTTCACCTAACAATGTTGAGAATTGTTTTTTAGTTGATTGGTTATAGTGTGTTTTTCCCTTATTTCTTGTTTATTTGTGGAGAACTGATGTTTAACATTTCCAGTATCTTCCAGTTACCCTTTGCACTTCATAATAGACATAATGTTCTTGCAGTATTGAAATAATTTTGAACAAATGTTAAAGTGAATACCTGGAACAGTAAATACATGTATAGCCTGCTCGCCTGTTCATGTTCATATGTGAAAAGATTCCAATGCAAAAAATAAACATTAAAAATGCCCAGTATATAATGTCAGTATATAATTTCCTTCAGGGGTCTATTTACTGCCCAACAATATACGCTAAACAGCCATGTTAAAAAGAAAGTACACCTTCTTGGAATTCTACAGTTTTTTCGGTACATGATATCAATCATCTGTTTTTGAAAGTCAAAAAAATACATCCATACAACCTCGGATGAACAACAACACATGACATATTGCACCGTGTCATGATTTACTTAACAATAAATAAAGACAAAATGGAGAAGCCATGTGTGAAAAACTAAGTACACCCTTACTGCTGCCATGGGAATTAAGATGCTAAGTAGCAGAGAGGTGCTGCTAATCAAACGCCATTGATCATCAGCAGGTGTGACCACCGCTATAAAACCAAAGTTATCTTGTAGAAATCACAAGGCTTAAAAACAGTTGACGATATGTTTACATCTGAAGGAAAACAGTACAAGTGAAATAGGAATTAGGTTTGGATACAAACAACACTGCGGTCCTACCCCTTGACATCACCCCAAAAAATTGGCACACGTTAGTGTAGCAGTTCAGAGGATTGAGATGTTGGCTTTAACTCAGCCATTCCACAACGCTCTATAAGAGCGAGGATGTATACAGTCATGTAAAAAAGTAAGTACACCCACTGGAAAATTGTCTTTTCCGTAAAGACATCATGAGGGCGGTGGCATTATGGCTTGGGGCTGCTTTGCTGCAAGTATTCTTGTGAGGAATGTGAGACCATCTTTCAAAAGGCTGAACTGTATAACTGTATAAGTCTGGCAACAAAAAAAAGTTATTCAAAGTAAATGTAAAAAAAAAAACAATTAGTTACACAAAACAGCTACATGTAGTTAATTAATTCAAACATCCGTTCTTGAAGCTAGGGTTGGTTTGGGTATCAGGGTTATGTTATGGTCAGGGTATACAGGTTATGTGAAGGTTCAGGTATAAAGGTTATGTCAAGGTTAGGGAGAAAAAAGACCCTGGGTCTCTGGGTTTCTAGTCCCTGCGAGAATATAAAAACAACTGTGTCTGCAATTGTGTGTGTCTGGAAGGAAGGATGTGGGGACAGTGTGACCGAGCATACGCTGGTGTTTACTCGTTGGTTGTGAAAGCGTGAGCGAGACATAATGTGCTTCACCAGCCAGAAACAATTGTTGATTCGTAACACACAAAACAAATTCATTGAATTCCCAATAAAAAATTTCTTTCCATTGAGTGGTTAAAGATTATTCTAAATTTGCAAATTATATTTCTAAGGCACACAGTTGCTCTACGTATTTACCACTGTGAGCCGACAAAGAAGCTGGCACTTAAAAAACCCTTAGTCTCCCATCGTCGTCATCGTCATCACTATTATCACTAACACCCAGTGTCCAAACTATTAAGATAGATTTAGAACAGTGTCCTGCTCTGATCTGGAGTAAGACAGCCTTCATTTTCTAGTTAACTGTGTAATTCAATACATCAATCAATTTACTCTACAAAGCCTTTTACAAATCAGCAGTACAGTTTCTGCAGACACAACAGGAACCAAATAAGGCTTTCTATTCACTATGATGTCTAGATAGTGTCACAGGCCGGCTCATGACCTGTGGCAAGAATGAGGGGACACAGACAACATGTATGGGCCAATTAACAAGAGTGTCTTTATTATAAATCAAACCATCTACTTTAACCAAAGAAAAAGAAGTGAGTGTGTGGGAATGTCATAATGTATGGTGCATGTGAAATGCATGGCTGTGTGGATATTGGGTGTGAACACGACTTGAATGAGAAACTATAAGTTTAAAGGCACAAACAAAACAGGATCATACCTGGAAGAGCAGAGAGAGAGAGAGGTTAATGGAGCAGTGTTAAATAACCTGAGCCCAGGTGGCTCCAATCACAAACAACCCTCCCCCGCCTGCAGAAGGAACCGCCCCTGCCAGGCAGAGGAGGGGCCGTAACAATAGTGATCAATCTTGTTGAAATAGAACAGCAAAGAGCATCAGTTATCTCACTAGAATATTTTCTTTATTTCTCAAACTTTTATCCTGCACTCTAATCTCAGAGCTGACAATTTATCAAGATAGTTGAATGGAGTGGAAATTTCCTGCTGACCAAAGTCTTTGGTTTCACCTGAAGTTAGGACGTCTATCTTGTGATTTACTCTAATGAGGTCTAACCATAATCACATCAAAATGCATGTTTAGTCTCTCTGACGGCAGGTCTATATCGAATTGTATTGACACGCAGCCATGTTCTTCTTAGATTTACATTTTAGTCACTTAAAATGATGCTCTGCAATTAGGGTTAACCACAGTGAAGAAAGAATGTATTTGACCCCTGCTGATTTTGTACATTCGCCCAGTAACGAAGGCATGATCACATTGATCAGACTATAATGTCAATGATAGGTTTAATTGAACAGTGAGAGACAGAAGAACAACAACAACATCCGTATCTGGGTCCTGGACACATATTTGGACAGCCTGTCGTCTCAGTGTCACGAGTGGTGGACACCAGATCTACCCCGGGTTTTTTTACTGTGGTACACACGTTAGTTGCGGTTGGGTTTGTTGTGATTGTGCACACCAGGTTTCAGTTGGGTGATAATTTAGTTCACTGGGTTTGGTTGCACGGTGCTTAGCATTATTTTCACATCTATATGCTCTATAGCGCAGTATAATTTCATCCAAGTTTTATTTTTAACCGTTCGTGGTTCACTGTTTTTATTTTTATTGTGAATTAAAAAACAGAATGGTTATTAGACCTGCGTGTGGCTTTTTCCTCCACTTCACCCTAAGCTGGTGAAACTCAGGAATTCAACCAGCCACCTTTTAGCTTCTTAGTCAGATGCCTTTATGGCTAGGCTAGCTGCCAACCTCTGACGCTGTGTCATTTATCTTCAAATAATGTGACACGTCTTTGTTCTTGTGCACACTAGCTGACAAAAACCCAGACACAGTGAGCCATGGTTAGGAGCCTTGTAGGTAAATATATATAATGGGTTACACCTGTAAAATCAGGGTGTGCCAATTGTTTGTAGTACCTCCAAGGTTGACAGAAAAGAAACACGATTGTCAGACTTTGCCAAAACCTTACCGTAACACTGTAACTCTAATATCAAACACAGGCGGTAGGAAGGGCCAAGGTG
The DNA here is from genome assembly GCA_029465975.1 of Dallia pectoralis. Classification (NCBI taxonomy): domain Eukaryota; kingdom Metazoa; phylum Chordata; class Actinopteri; order Esociformes; family Umbridae; genus Dallia; species Dallia pectoralis. The sequence continues at coordinate 6,852,814 of CM055755.1, forward strand.
GAAGGAGAAAACTACGGAGAGATCTTAACAGATCTGTTGCAGATGCAGATTAATTAACTGTAACTGACAGTAACATTACGCTACTGCACACAGGCTCCAGTCCCCTAGTTATAACCATAACCTTGCTGCATCCGGAATCACATTTGATCAACACTGCTGTAAACCTTTTGTTTTCAGAAAACTGCCGGCTATTAGTGACATTTGATTGAATTGACGTCTAATCGTTTTTTTCCTGGGGCAAGAAAACATTTGTTTTGTGCAGATTTGATCAGGCCCTAACAAAGCCAGTCAAAATGGCAGGGCTCTGTGTGACAGGGTCATTTGAGACCTGAAGTTATTAGATGTTTTCCCGTTATTTCCATGTTTGTCTGGATGTTTGTGTGGGAAAGTCTTCCCCATGTGTAATGTATGCGCGACATGAATAAACAGAGTTAATAAACCTTCTGACATCTGGTGGTGTTTTTATGCATGCCCATCTCCAGTCATAAGTACCTCATTTGGTTCATAATGTCTCAGGCAGGGGCCTTGACCAACTTAAAGCAATTTATATATTTATATATATATATATATATATATATAGATGAGAATTGGGCTGAGAGAGCTGCCAATAAACAGCATTTGAACAAGTTCTAGTTACATCTGTTTGGTCACCAACAGAACAGTTTCCAAGATAGATAAATAGCACCCTCTAGCGACAGTATGTGAAACTACAGCAGCATTACGTAGGATATAATATGAATCACAATCCGATAGAGTTTCATTACCAAGCAAGTTTACAACAAACAGGGAATTTGGCCTGGTAGCACAAACAAAAAACAAATATGAACATAGACTGCAACAAGTAACAAAAAATACGATGTATTGAAATGATAATACAAATACGACTGGATCCATCAAATCCTATGTCCACTAGAGACGGCCTTAAGTCAACTGATCAAGGATAATATATTACACATGTTACGGCTCATATCAACACGGTACACTCAGTAATGTGTCTTGGTTTTTTTTTTGCAGGTCGGACCAGAACTGGCCTCCCCAATTACATCACTTCGGTGACATCACACGCAGCTGAACATCTGAAAGTTACTCGATTAGTCACACACATGATGAAATTAAAAATATTGACTCAGTCTCCTCTCCTTAATGTTTACCACAGACTTGAGTACCTTTCGGGGCAAGCACACGTCTTCCGTCTAACCCTTGTTTTCATGCTTTGATAAATGCTTTGAGCAATAGGTCTTACCTTGTTTTCAAACAACATTGTCTTGTTTAGTGTATTTATCTCAAATGTGAAGTATTTAAATGAGACCATTATCCGTCTTTCTCACCATGATTCATGTTGTTGGCTTGCTGTACTACATCATCAATAGAGTAGATAACCAGAAATAGGCTTGTGAATATCTTTGTGTAGCCGGTCGTACCGAGTGGTGTGAGGGGGGCGGTGTCCCTAGCACATAAAAGGAGGGGGGAACTAAGTTGAGGGTAAGCTGTTGCTCGCGGAGGACGAAATACTGTGGCGTACGAGTCGGTATGTTGACAACGGGCATACGTATGTATTGGCAGTGTCCGGGAAGCTGTTGTTACGAATGACGGTCGGTCCAGGGATTTGCTATTATGTATAGCGTGGAAGGTATGTTATTTTAATGATTAGTTTAATATAGTGGTTTTAAAGATGTATGCTTAATAAAATGTATTGTTGTTTTGCAGTGAACTGGGAATAGCCATTGCTGCTCTCACTTTGAGGTTTATTTTCCCTTGCAGTAATGGTTATTCAGTGCCGGTATATGTTTATTGTCTAGTCCACCCGGGCCAGTGGGCGGTAACGCGGACAAAAGATATGGGGTTGTCCTAGGGGGTGGACTAGTTCATTTTTCATTTATGTTCTCTGTTTGTATTTTGTTTCTGTCACCACTTCCCTAGGGGTCCTCTGTGTGGCTGCACCCGGGCATGTGACAGGCGAGTAGAGGACGGAGGCGAGACATAGTTGTTTGGTTTCTTTGTGACTAACTGTGTGTAGTGTCTTAATTCTATTATCCATCTGCTATTGGTTACTAGTCCCTCTCACGTGTTCAGGGTTTGTTTCTGAGTACAGTGTTTGAGTGCAGTACTAACATTTAATATCTCGCCCTGTCCCTACTCTACTGTGCGCTCTGAGGTGCTGCCTGTCTAGCCTATATTGACATGTATGTCTGTAGATTAATAAACCGTGGCACCATGGAGACCTGTGCATGTCGTTCATTTGGCAGACCTGTTTGATCTTGTCTGGATTGTGACATTTGATACACATACAACACGCCGAGAGGTTTCTTCTCTGAACATAGCCTGGATGCCCATACTGTACAACACGCCCAGCGGTATCTTCTCAGAACATAGCCTGGATACCCATACTGTACAACACGCCCAGCGGTATCTTCTCAGAACATAGCCTGGATACCCATACTGTACAACACGCCCAGCGGTATCTTCTCAGAAGATAGCCTGGATACCCATACCGTACAACACGCCCAGAGGTTTCTTCTCAGAACATAGCCTGGATACCCATACTGTACAACACGCCCAGTGGTATCTTCTCAGAAGATAGCCTGGATACCCATACCGTACAACATGCCCAGAGGTTTCTTCTCAGAAGATAGCCTCGATACCCATACCGTACAACACGCCCAGAGGTTTCTTCTCAGAACATAGCCTGGATACCCACCGAACACGCCCAGAGGTTTCTTCTCAGAACATAGCCTGGATACACATACCGAACAACACGCCCTGAGAGAATTCTACTCTGGAAGGGGACAGATGCAGATTAACATTTCAGTCGAGTCCACATGCAGTTCAGGCACAGCAAAAAGAGCTTCGCTTAAAGCAAATCGCCCAAAAAAAATTACAGTAAATTTAGCTAGGTGTGAGATACATGATTTAATCAAGGAATAGAGGGGGAAACTAAAACTACATAGCAGGAAGGACAGATGTACGGCAAGTATTAAACAATCACTCGGGAAAAGCGTTTCCTCACATGAAGGTATGGATTGGAAGGCATATGGCGTTACTAAGGTAAGTGGTTAGAAAGATGACTGACCTGGATTACCAGAAGCTCTTGTGTCAATCCCACAAATATAGCCAAGAGCAGCCAGGGATATCTTCTAATCTGACCTTTGCTGACAGAATCTTAGTGGTTGTCTGGTGGACTGCAGATACTGTAGTGGAAGTATTCACACAGACTAAACTTAAGTTGTCCACATTAATGGATTAACTTTCTACAACACAAAACATTAACATATACACTATAATACAAGACAAAGTAACGGGAGAACAGACAAAACAAAGTTATCAATGTATTTATTTTGGAAAACATAAATTTCACATCTTTAAATACGTACGCTACCTTTAGAAGTTTAACAGTCCTTAACCATGTCTTTACCAACCTTTGAATCAGTCAACTAGTAAAAGCTAACCAGAAACAGGTTTAGTGTCCTGAAGAAGTTGTCTTTTAAACAAAGAGATCAGTACCCCTCTTGCAAGCTTTCCTTTAATTAGACCCAAATGAATTTCTAAATCACCCTATAATGTTTTTGTACATAGATGCTATCACTCCGACAAAAAGGAATATTTCGAAATATATACCCTGTTCACATGAACAGCAAGCAGAAAATATAAGATGACATCACTTGACGACATCATCAGAATCTGACCAATCCACAGGAGCGAGACAAAATATTTTCTAGCAGCGGTGACAGCGGAATTTGGTTTCTTCAAATGTCACACAACATTTTCATATATATATGGTTTACACGAAAGTGCAAATATATGCAGTGTATATGTCTGGAGATGATATTTTTCCATAGATTGGTAAATCTATAAGTTTGAGGCTTTGGAGTATTATATGGCACATTTTAAAACATGTCACAAGTCATACTAGATCGACAACAGGCAATGCAATGTTTACAATACACCAATAGATATATACACACACACTTCAGAACCAAATGTTTAATTTATATGTTGATATACATTTTAAAACCATAACATTAATATTTGTTTCAGAATATCTGTTAGCAGATTAAATGCCTTTACATCAATACTCTGTGTTTAATCCTAGTCACTGTCCTGAAACAGCACATTCACATACTCCCACACCAACAGGTTGAAGCTGCTGGGATATTAGAGGCTGCTAGTGCTGAACACAAGAAAGCAGCTCCACCCAAACAACTATTAAAACCAACCTATGTCTGCCTTTATCAAGCCTCCAGCATCTCCATACTGGATTATGTCCCACCTTGCACCAATGCAACTTATCTCCAGCACAAACAGTAGGTGACTTATTTATGTTTTTACAAATATAGAGAGCTGTATATTTCCGTATACCTCCAGTGTTAACACAATCCAGTCACAGAGAGGCTGCAAACCCCCTTGTTACGACATGAAACTGTCCCAGAAGGAAAGCATGCAAGACGTTACCCATTTCAGAGTTAGAAATATGCACTGCAATTTGTGCGAGTGCACTGTTAGACCAGATTGAATAAATAAAGACTATTGTATAGTACGTTTCAGTCAATGAGGAAAACAGACAGCCATCTCTGGCATGGACTCCTATTCCTCCATGTTGCTCTTTTCTCTAATTTGATCAGCATCTCCCGAATCTGAAGGATATCAGCCCTGGTTAAAACGTAGACCATTAACTTCTGTTCTGGAATTATCTGCAGTCGCTCTTGAAAACAGATACCCCCGACACAGCTGGACAATTCTAACCACAATTATATAAATGTTGTACACTGGATCATTGACTTTTACATTTTGGTTTGATTATCGATTTGTTTTCTTGAAGACAGTGACCTCAGTGGGACAAGCGATGTTAGAGAGAAATGTGTGAGAGCGCACTTCACTTGGCTGTCATCATCTGCACAAACTCTGCAAAGAAAAAGCAAATAGGGAGACATCAGAAGAACGGCACAACAAGGACCAATCTGTTTACATATCATGACAGACACTAACAATGAGCCACGGTCTCTGTACTACTCAAGAGTTCAATAAGCAGTGATTCAAATGCTTTGAGTGTTAATGTCCTGCGTTCGTACATCCATTTAAATACTGTCACAAAATGAGGAACAGTGATTATTCCAACATTAGTGTATTGACAATGTCTTTATATACATAGTTTGACTAATAATCAACTAAAGCCTGACCCATGTCATTCCACTGTAATTTCTTTCAGTTTCGAAGCAACAGACAGAAAAAGAACAAATCCAGCCTGTACCAGGAACAGCTTGAAGTTGCCCGTTTTCAGCATTGGCATCAGTTCATGGTAAATACAGGCCGTGAATGTTATGCCACAGGCCCAAACCAAATAATGGGGGCTCACAATCTCCGTTCTCTCAAACAATGCCCGCTTTGACCGGAATAAACAAGGAGACACAGAAGAGGCAAGATGATCAGTCTACAGTAAAGATCCACAGCCTAAGACATCTTAGCTCTTACCTGGTTGCTTGATTTCTGCAGATCCAAATTAGTTAAAGATAGTGCCACTGTGAATTCTAATAGGTATACCAAGGGGAGCCGAGAGAAGATTTATTCAACCGGTTGCTCACAATAAAATTTTAGTAATTTGCCACCAACAACCACCTAAAGCACTGGGCTGTTTACATTCGGTCTGCAAACACAACAGGAAATGGAGGGAGTATTTAAACGCACCCTCGTAGTTGACCTGGCCGTCTCCGTCGATGTCAGCCTCTCGGATCATCTCGTCAACCTCCTCGTCCGTTAACTTCTCCCCAAGGTTGGTCATCACATGTCTCAGCTCTGCAGCACTGATGTAGCCGTTGCCGTCCTACCGGGGGAAACACAAGCTCAATGGACAAGCAGCCTCGACACACACTTGAACCTGACAGACTGGATGAGGTGTGAACGTTAAGTGAAATGCCCTGAAAACCCCCCAGGTTTATCTAATCTGCTGCCCGCGACCAATCTGGATGACATCCAGAGATCTACATGCTGTGGTCATTCTATTTGCCCTGCCCACCCTCTGGATGGATGTCATCTCTGGCTTTAGCCACAGATAGAGATGACAGACGAGCCATTGGGATCAGGCCCAGGCCTGCTCTGTCCGGCACCGTAACAAAGTCAATAATATTTCAAAACCGTTGTAGACAAAAATAAATGCATCAAATAAAAACATACACAATGACACAGATCCATAAAACAAAACAATGGTTGCCTTTTTCTAGGCAGCAGAAAGCGATAGGCAAAAGCCAAGGCAATAAGTTCACATTATCAGCTGGTGACTCAGAGATCTGCACTGCATAAGCCTATGCCCTGCCTGCGGGAAACATTATACTCAGCTGCCTGACAACAAATAAAGCGCTCTCGGCAATACGGTTCAGACACAAACCGTGGATTATTGAGGGCTGGAATAGAAGAGGGGCAGAAACCGGCACATACTTTATGGCTCAACAGCACAACTTGTACATTTAAGTGGAATTGACAGCATTGAAAAACTTTGTAGATAAAAAATAAGCAGATAATCAGACACCAAATCTACAAAATAAATATATACAGTATCTCACAAGTGTTTACACCCCCTAACATTTTATATCTTTTCATGTCACAACACTGTAGAAGCGTCATTTCAGCAATGTAAAGTAGTGAGTGCACAGCTTGTATATGAGTGTACATCTGCTGTCCTCCCAGTGGCATTAGAAGCAGATCCTTCAAGTCCTGTAAGTGGCAAGGTGAAGCCGTCATTGATTAGGCTTGTGGGTTCACACATTCCACAGATGCTTATTGAATTGAGCAAACTGAATAGCGACTTCAGAAGCCTAGGCAACACCTTGAACTTCCAGTAGACCTTTGGTCGGATCGGACCAGACAGGACAGCCTTAGTTTACCTCATGTACTGATGAGCCTTGGGTACCCAACATCCTGACGCCAGTTTGTGGCTTTTCCATCTTTGTACCACTGGGTCTCACCACTAGTAACTGGAAGCACCGGACATGCCTTGCAGTCTCAGAGATGCTCTGAGACAGTTTGTCGTGTAACAGCCCAGCTCCTGGTATCTCCTCCGTGCTCTTGAGACTGCAATGGTGACACAGCAAAGCTTCTTGGGACAGCACGTATGGATGTGCCATCCTGGAGGAGCAGGAGTACCTGTGCAACCTGAATGCACTGCAGGTATCGCCATATGCTACTGGTAGTTACAATTACCTCAGCAAAATGCAAAACTACAGAATAATCTGTCATGACAGATGACAGGTGCCACTTGGTTAGCGATGAAGATGTGTGAATCGCGTCACAAGCGAACCACAGCTTAACGCTCTCCACGGTTACCATTCAAATCTAATTGTCAATCAATCTCAATGGCTTCGATCCAATGGGCTCTCTTGGTCAGGCAAGTTTCCATTGAGTTGCCATAATGAAGTGCATTTTTGAATGCCATCTAAACATTTATTGTCAGGGAACATTACACAGCACACTCGTTTGTTTTGTGTCTACATGACACAGTGCCTGATGAAGCACAACATTGGTTTAAAGCATAAATGTTTCTTATTGTTATATAAGCAATGGCCTTAAGGGCACCTTTTAACCTCTGGACACTAGCCCCATAGAAGTACCTCGATTCAACTGGTGACTTTTCCTGACGGTGCACATTAATCAATTAGATCAAAGAAAGCCTCTTGAGATGACTACATAGCCCCATGGGATGCCTTGCTGTAGAGTGTGCCTACCTTGTCGAAGACTCGGAAGGCTTCCCTGATCTCCTCCTCGCTGTCTGTGTCCTTCATCTTCCTCGCCATCATGGTCAGGAACTCAGGAAAGTCAATGGTCCCGTTACCTGAAGACAAACAAGACAGTTTGGGTTTATATTGCTTTCCACACACAAAAATTTCAGAATCTTTGACTGACTGGGCTTCTATGGAAGAACGTGCCTTGGTTGTGCGCAAATGCATTAAGCAGGTAAAATGGGATCTGCCAGGAAAGCAGATGCATGGTGTTTCCCAGGTCAACTAGGGTCAAGGGTTAGGTTGGCTTTTTAAGTGATTGCGACAGACAATGCACACTGAGCTTAATGCTTATTATTCAATATGTGGACATTTCACCAGTCTCCAACCATGGTAATAATGTACAGGGGTCAACTATGTTTGGTTCTTTTATCTCATAGCGTGTTGTGGTGCATATGCGGGGCACGTGTGGTGTGCATGCGTGAACTGGCTTACAGACGTGTGTGTGTGTGTGTCTTACCATCAGCATCCACCTCATTGATCATGTCCTGTAACTCAGCTTCAGTAGGGTTCTGCCCCAAAGAGCGCATGACCGTGCCCAGCTCCTTGGTGGTAATGGTGCCATCACCATCCTTGTCGAACAGTGAAAACGCCTCCTTGAATTCTGATGAGGCACATGAGGAACACGAACAGACATGGGTTAGTTAGAGAAACCGATACTTGGAACATGACTTGTTTACAGGGCTTTACATCCTTGTCTCCCAACGATTTCATTTGTACTTGTGTGAGAGAATTGGACAGGTTAAATTCCATGGGTGTCAAACATTCTGACAGTGTGAATAACACAACACACATAACCAAATGGTTGATAGGGGATTAGCAAGGTTGCAAAACCAAAGTAGCCCTAAAATCGGTCACATTAACAAGAGGAACTTCGGGCCTAAGGAGCAAAATGATCTGCTGGCAACTGACAAGATCTCAAAAGGCTACCTGGACTAACTGGGACGGCAGAGCTCTGATAGGATACGGACCTACAGGTCAGAGGAATATTAACACTCACCGGCAATCTGCTCCTCGGTCAGTTGGTCAGCCTGTGAAGGCAAGAGGGAGCAGGAGTGAGACATGTCCACGGCCATCTGCCATATAGGGTACAGTCACCTGAACAGCTGTAACTATTACACCATTCGCATGGATGTCCATGATGCAAGACACCTTTTGAGTCACACAACAAAAAAGCCAGGACCTACTACGTATCACAGGCAGGACCTTTAGGAGTAGGATTAAGTCCTTGTGTGGGGACCAAAAAAACTGTTCTACAGGTTCCTGACAATTGGCTTAAAGGGTGAACAAACCCCTATCCTGGTGCTTGGTACAGGCGGTTTGCACCAACCATTTGCAGAGAAGCAAGGACAAGATTTCATCAGAACTATGAGTTAGACGGCACACCTCAGTCTCATTAGGCCTGTCGGAGTCGGTAAGACAGCACACCTCAGGCTGGAGAAGTGTGATGAGGGTATAAATACCACTCACGCCTGCTATAATTAGAAAGGCACGAACAGGCTCGACAATGTAGCACAGGGACGGTCACCACCTCGGTTGTTGTGTGCAGGTCTACGCAGTAATAAATACATAATTTATTCATAGATTAAAGACTGCAGCGCATATTCTTGTGCTGCAATAATTAATTCATAAAAAAACTGAAATTGCCTGGAATAAGATTAGCAACAATGTATGACCTCTATGAATTATGAAAATAGTTGTTAATTGCATACCCTACGCATCTTCAACCCTCCTGCCCCTCTTTACACACCAAACCAACCACAAAACACACCCATGAAAGAAACAGGTGCATACATGTATACAAATGAAAGCATGGGGGGGACACCAACCGGTTGATTAAAGAACACACAAAAAAAAATCTAAATCTAATCAGACAATAAACCCAGCAAACGTACAGGTACACTTCTCTCCCATTGTCTCTGGAAACGTGAAAAGGATCGGACAGAAAGCAGCCAGCAGGGTATTCTGTTCCGTCCACACACAGAGAGCCTGCAGGGTATTCTGTTCCATCCACACACAGAGACTGCACAGTACAGTCTGGTTTAAAGCATGTCAATGCAATATTCACTGTGGAAAGGGCAGCATTGACTGGCAGAATACAAGATCCCCCGATTTTCAACTCTTGTCTATTTGGTGCAAATATATACAATAAAAGCAGCACACCATGCAATAAAGCGTCCATCATCCAAAAACAGCAGTTATATGGGATAAGGAGGCTGTGTGAGTACACGATCTTTGTCACAAAACAAGACCCATGTGTCGCATTCACATTATTTTGTAAAGCAGATGCACTGCAGATCCCTTCTCAGCCTACTGCACCAACCATGATTGTTAAATGCTGGGGGAGAGGGGGGTGGAACAGGCAAGGAAAGGGTGGGGGCAAAGAAGATCATTCAAGAACGGAAGACTGCAGTTCAACGTGCTGGTGCAATACGCAAAAGCACCATGACAGAGAAAGGATGGGCAAGATATCATAAAAACGCAATTTTATTCACAATAAGCATTTCTAGAATTACAATTCCAGTTATTTCCAAATGTAGCATGCAGGACATTCGTACATGACTGAAAACGTGACACAACACAAGTTCGCTTGTTCACACAAGCTGCCTCGGCACGAAACAATCTGATCATTGTTCATTGGAAAATACAAGCTGGCGAAGTCTATATAGCGAATGATTACAAAGATAATATTTAAAAGACTGGTTTTTGGTCTAACTAATAAAATGGAAAACGCAATGTATGTCCGTTTATTTACACATAATACCGCTGTTCCAAAATAACCGCACCACGCCCACTAGCCACACACACCACCATTAATCCCGACATGAAAGTGAAAGCAAAGAGCTTAGCTAATCGTCTGTAAAATTAGCCTCCAGTATCGTTAATCACAGATGCTTGCATGTCCACAATCAAGTCAAATTACTGTAAGCCAGTTGGCTAACATTAGCGCAAGCGTTAAAGCCGCCCGGTTTCTTCTTGCCCGTACAGTACCAAACGTACCGTATGAACGGTCTAAGTTGAGTTAGCTACAGTAGCTAACCCAAGTCGGTTACCATTGACAATACTAACAGTTTTTCCAACTGCCATATAAGCCCGCGTCTCGAGCGGGTGCTGATATCAACAGTTGACTTCAATTGGGGAAAACACTGTCACGCTAGTTATTAGCCAGACAGTTCGGATAGCTTTAGCTTGAGGAACTCGTTACTGGAACTAGATGTAAGAAAAAACGAGTTTCTGGAAATCATAATTAACTATTAATAACCGTAATTTAACCACCGTACAGTTGACGACTAACCAAATTACGCGTCATGCTGGGGAATTTACACGTCAGTTGGTCAACATGAACGCTAGCATTGTTAGCCTGTCTAGGCTACGTATTGGCAGGTCAGACTGGGTGGCCGGCTAAATGACTGCATCTAGCTAGTTATCTAGCTAGATGAGGTTATACTCACCATTGTATTGTTCGGTCCTGTAACAACTTGGAAATGTAAACAAATAGTCAATGTTCACGTCGCTGTATTGTATGTGTACCGTTATTAATTCCTGTTAAGTAATTCGCGGTCTAACACCTATAGTGCCTTCTTTATGAATTTGCCCCAACTCGTTGAGAAACCAGTAACCGCGTCACCGCCGATAATATCCGCATTGGCTATATCCATTCGCGAAGAGACAGCATTCGCCACTCAGCGAACGTGAATCGAAAAACCGCACACCACAAATGCACCAGAAACGACTAATTCATTAATCTTATATTAACGTCTGCATTCACTGGAATTCCAGGCAACGTCTGCTGTTACTCATCAAAAAAAGAAATAGCACTATTTGCGAGAACCGCGTAGAGATACTGCAATATTCTCTTCACAAGCACGCACACGCGCACTAGCCTGCTCTACGCCCGTGCGTTCATCCACAAACAGGTGCAGGCGGTTCCTTCTCTCTCCAGTGCTCGTACGCCTGTTACGGTATTACAGCCCGTCTAAGTGGAGAGCAACCGACTACTTGAAATGCACGTACATTGGAAATTCGATATCTATCATTCATGTGAACAAAGTCGTGTAATTAAATCTACTTAGTCATCGTGACACATTCTTATTGGCTCAGAGGAAATACCGGGTTTTGTAATTGGTGGGTTGTAAACTGCATTGCGCCAAATTGGATTGATCCATTGCAGAACTCAACGAATACAAATCAGTTTATACTTTGGTCGACTAAATCGTTCGCTGTGGTCTATAATTAGTATTGAATATAGATCATGAAGATTATGAGATATTACTCATTAGAATATTCAAACTACTGCATAGCCTCATGCTCTGACATGCAGAATATTAGTGCATTCATATACATCAGATACATACGTCAGAGTATCAGTGATTAGCGTTTGGGTGTGATGCGAATGTATTAAGAATTATATATTGGTGTTTGCACAAAAAAAAGGCAACAGTTTGGTAGATCGTTTTTGTTTGCACAAAAAAAGGCAACAGTTCTGGGATCGTTTTGTGGAGACAAATTGAATAAAAAACGGCTGAACTAAACCCCCCAAAAAATTCATCCTTATTGCATAACACACTCAATATGGAAAGGACAACAGGTTTTATAAAACAATTCCAACATTTTTTTTAGGATAAAAGTTAAAAAGTGTTAATAAGACTTTATGCCGTCTTCATCTATCTATTGTGCACAGTTTTTCATTTACATTTTGGTCTTTTACAATGGACTCGCTTCCAAAGCTTTTTAAACAAGTGAGTGGATATATTTACATACAGTTTTTTGACTGTTGTTTGATAAGATGGGCAACAGTGGGCATAAAAACAGTTGGGTACTATAGGTATGCCCCCACCTCTAGAGTGGTTGACATTGAATGCTCTCCTCCACTGTGGTACTTAACCTGGTTCAGAATTGAATCCTATTACCTACAGGGTGTCCGGAAAGGACAATGCGGATGGTTATCTTCAAGGTCTGTATTCTTAAATTCACGTGTATAGCTCACACATGTTGAGCTCACACATGTTGAGCTCACACATGTTGAGCACAGACATGTTGAGCACAGACATGTTGAGCACAGACATGTTGAGCACAGACATGTTGAGCACAGACATGTTGAGCACACACATGTTGAGCACACACATGTTGAGCACACACATGTTGAGCACACACATGTTGAGCACACACATGTTGAGCACACACATGTTGAGCACACACATGTTGAGCACACACACGCGCAGACATCCTTCGCTTGTTTACAGGTTTAGTGGACAGATTGGTGAACACTGGTTTGTTTGAATGATCTAAGTGTGGTTCTATAAAGCAAGAGCATGCACAACAACAGATTTAGTGTGAATGGTATCAGGTTGATTGTATTTATGTATCTAGGTTATGTACTAGACACAAAAACAGATACCCATCTACACCCATAACATCACATGTATAACTATACACCGATAAGCCATAATATTATGACCAAAATGCCTAATATTCGTTTGGTAAAACTGGTAAAACTGCACAACCTTGACGAGGCATGGACTCTGCAAACTCCTGCATTGAGGCCACAGCCATTAAGGAATACTATTGCCATTGAAGGGGTGTACCTGGTCGGCAGCAATGTTTAGGTAAGAGGCAAATATCAAAGTGACATCCATCAGGCCCAGGCTTTCCCAGCAGAACATTGCCAAGAGCATCACCCTCCACTGGCTTCTCGTATTCCCTCTGGGCCTCACCCTGGTGACGTCAACATAGAAAGAAAATGTGACTCAGCGGACCAGGTGACCTCCCACTGCTCCTGGGTTCAGTTCTCACATTAACACAAAGAGGCACTGTCGACATCAGCCTCCCCGCCCTCCACCCCCCCCAACCCCCAAATTATTCCGGCTCTTGTCCGCCTGGTCCTGTTTCTGACTTCCATTATGTTTTCTGGACTCTTGACACAAACCACATGCATTTATTGATATAAAAACGTTGCCTCGTAAAATGTTCTACAAGCACAGCCAGAAGAGGACTGGCCACCCCTTAGAGCCTGGTTGGTCTCAAGATTTCTTCTTTAGTTTTCATCACCCAGCCCGGCTGACCTTTGCCCCATTGTCCTGGGGGGCTCCTCTGTCAACTTAGTGGAGTCCTTTTGCTTCCTGGGCGACACAATCGGGCAGCATAGATTGAGGCAGACCCATTCCATCTGGGGAACGGACTATTCAAATCTCTCCCCACTGGCAGACGGCCAAGGTCTATCAAAACCAAAACATCCCGTGACAAGAGCAGCTTCTTCCCCACGGCAGTGAGTCTAAGGAACATGCCTCTTGCACTATTGTGCGCTTAACCCCCCCCAAACCCCCTGGCCACTGTCAGCTCTGATACGACAGACATCGGTGGACATCGTGAACTATAACTGGACATTGCTCATATTTGCTCAACTATACATGCATATGACATACTGCTCTACATACTGCTCCTCGCACATTTTGAAATCTGCTCTCACTAGCCAGGGTCTCCTGTCGAACTGTCCGTGTTGTGTGTTTTTTATAGTCATAGCAACCTGTTACTGGCATAATACACATTCAAAACATAAGGGAGATTTATTAAGGGGTGTGGTTTGAGGCCTGCTGTGGTTTTGTATCCCTGATATTTATCCCAGACTCGTGTGGAGTAGGGCTAGATAGGATACCCTGGGGTTACATACACGGTAGATAAGTGTTATGTTCACTAGGTTAGAAGCTGTTTCCCAGTGTTGACGTTACGGTTTATTTATTGCATATGACGTGACATCTCTTTCTCCACATTTCCCATGTGGTCTTTACACGCGATAAGCTGTTCCTGTCATTCCTCTCACCCGGATTCTGATGAGTAATAGAGCATTAATGCACAACAAGAAACCATTAGTTTATATTATTTTAGCCTGCCTGGTAACCCTTGACCTAGAAGCGAATGAATAACTGATACCACGAAGTTAGGTAATGATTTTGTAAAGTGAGGACCGTTCATTTATTAACAATTAAAATCGAATGACCCATATGTAAACCATTTTGAGCATATGTAAACCATATGTAAACCACTTAGTTATTATTAATTGTTTATGTTAAACTATCACAACTGTTTAACCTATTATTGACGTATTAAAAAAGGGATACTATTATAAATAGACTCTATTACCTGGCGTATCGACAACAAGAATGGATGTCTGGTTTTAACATGAACAATTGACGCCACAAACTGTGTGGCTTTGCAAAGCATGAGTTTATGACCTGTTATTGCATCCTGGAAGTTCTGCCCAACATCTGCTCGTGAAATGTCTCGAAGTAGTAAGAACTCCCACAGCACACTAAAAATAGAGAGAAAATCAGTTCCACCAATTTCACCTATAAAAAAATGCCTGCACAATGTTTCCACATCCTTCCTGTACTTGGACCACTTCGGAATAACATCAATAATATGCAATTCCCATTGGCAGTGGTCAACCGGTTATTCCTGTGTTGGAGGTCCTGTGCTGGAGGTCCGGCTACTTGAGAAATTGCTAGATTTAGGAACCCTGCTGATGGATGAGGATGACGCATACTTAAGTTCAAAAGTTTGAGCTCACATAGAAAGATTCCTGTTTTTTAAATAAAAGCAAATTTTTGTCCATTATAATCACATCAAATTGATCAGAAATACAGTGTAAACATTGTTAATGTTGTAAATTACTATTGTAGCTGGAAACGGCAGATGTTCAATGGAATACCCATATAGGTGAACAGAGGTCCATTATCA
Organism: Dallia pectoralis; assembly: GCA_029465975.1. NCBI lineage: Eukaryota > Metazoa > Chordata > Actinopteri > Esociformes > Umbridae > Dallia > Dallia pectoralis. The sequence continues at coordinate 6,868,311 of CM055755.1, forward strand.
GCAACCATCACTCCTGTGTTCCAATAGCACATTGTCGTTGCTATTTCTCTTCTTAATTAACAATTTGGTCATTAGCAAACTCCTTTCCGATTATGCTAGGATCGAAAAAAAAAACTGTTGTGTTTTTAGACTAGTTCCATTTGACTACTGAAACAAGGACAATTATTTTAAAACACGTCACACTGTTTTCTTTTTTTTTAAATAAACGTTTTCCATGTGTGACAAACTCTGCAGGCCTCCTGCAACTCTATTCACAGATGACCACCTACTGTCAGTATAACCGGAGGGGAAAGAGCTGAGCGGGAGTCTTCTAGGAACACATTCCATTCAATTCATCGTGGGACTGAAATTTATGAGGTCAGGTTTTAGTCATATTTTATGTTAGAAGTAAAATGCAACTGCATGACATGCTAAAGCCTTAAAGTTTGGTAGGAAGGAGTCCAGCATCCTCACAACTACAAAATACAGTAAATAAACAGCCACAGTTGATTATAAAAACTGTCTCTGATACTACACACCCACGCTTAGTTACTGCACGTACAGACCAGAGCCTAATACAAGGCTGGCATCGTGTTCTCTGTCTCTAGTTCTCTCTCTCTACCAAACAACATAGAGGTCAGTAGGCTTCGACTACCAGAACTACCAGTTCATACCATTATGCCTAGCCGTGCACAGGTTGTATAAACTTTACACGACTTTAACAGTCTAAATAAACGGTCCTTAATATTATATAGGTATTGATAATTGTCACTGTTTATACAATAGTGATACAATTCATTTGATTGTCCTCACTGTCTATGCATGGCTAGTGTCATAGAAAGTTCCTTACTTGAGAAGTGCAAAATAGATTCGGGCAAACAGTATTAAGATGTTAACGAATAAACCATTAAAAAATGACAGTGCTTTTTGTACATAGTCCTGCATTTTAGGATTCTAAAGTGTTTTGACAGTGGTCTTTATAGTAGGTTGTTGGCAGGGTTACTGAAAAGAAGCTTTGCATTTGATCAATTGTTGACAATAACATGTCAATGCAAGTCTAGATGGCTTGCATTGAGCAACAACAGGGGAACATACCCAGACTCTGTTTGTATATGGATCTCAGACCTAGTAGAGTAACAACAGGGAAGCATACCCAGACTATGTTTGTATTAGGGCTGTAGCGATCTTTCCACTACAAAGAACCAGCTCGACTCGACTTGGCCGGACTCGGCTCCGCTCGCTTTCGCTCCGTTTTCCATTGCAGATAGTACCTGCGCAATAGTACCCGGTCGTCATAGCGACGCGGCAGGAAAATGCTGTGACGTAATCTTCTAAGCGACGCGGCGACACACAGGCTGCGTCCGAAATCGGGTACTATGTTGAGTATGTACTACATTTAAATAAGAACGTACTTTGCGACCGTTAAAAAAGTACGTTCTATATAGTATGAATCCGGGTCGTATGAATGGAGTCCGGACGTACTACATGCGCCGTGTTAGAATTTTCTACTTGTATAATCTACCGGGCAAGAGAAGCGTGTTTCATTCAGGTCCGCGTCCTCCTACCAACACTCGCTACCCACACACACATAAGACAATGGAGGAAATCGAGTGTATACTGTGTTTGATCCGGGAGATGTGGCTGTTTCTCACGGCGCATTCTTTCGGTTTGCCATAGTATTAGTAATGGATAATATGTACAGCTCTCACGCAATCTCTGGCCAAACTATTTATATATATATATATATGGTGGGATTACTCAGGATACTACATCTGGCGCGTGCAATGATGATGCAGTGAATAGGGACGATTCTCTGACCAATCAGCAGTCTGCCTTGTTTTCACGTCACATTTTAGTATCGCTTCAGCTCGCTCAGAACCTCGCCTGAGGTGGTACGAAAAAAAGTACCTGGAAGGAGGTACAGGTACAACTTTTACCCAGTGCAAAACCAAAAAAGCCGAGTCGAGTCAAGCTGAGGCGAGCTGGTTTTGTGCAGTGGAAAAGCGCCATAATCTCACTATACGATACACGATATTCAGCTCACGATACAATATATATCACGATTTTCAGCCAACGATACAATTCGATTTATTTGCATACAAGATTCAGTGTCTAAAAATTCAGTGCAAAAAAAAATCAGTGTTAGAAATTCAGTGCAAAAAAATTCTGTGTCAGAAATTCAGTGCAAAAAAATTCAGTGTCAGAAATTCAGTGCAAAAAAATTCAGTGTCAGAAATTCAGAATCAACATCCGGGATACCAAGGAAAAGCAATCAATTCTGTCTCCCCTCCAACCAACATCCAGCTATCAAGTTTCGGGTTTACGTTTTAACTGGTGTCATTGCAGATGCGACGTGGGCGTGTCATTAGAAACTAGTGGTTTATATGTATCACAAGTTAATCTGGGCGCACTACACTCTGTTATAGTAGCGGTCTATATGTATCACAAGTTAATCTGGGCGCACTACACGCTGTTATACTAGTGGTCTATATGTATCACAAGTTAATCTGGGCGCACTACACTCTGTTATAGTAGCGGTCTGTACTCGTTCGTGCTGCGCCGTAAACAAACACCTCAGACCTCAGTTAGTCATACCTGCCAACACTCCCGTTTTTCCCGGGATTCTCCCGGGATTCTCCCGTTTTTTAACTCCCGTTATTTTCATGGCCAAAACTCCTTAAAAATATTTGGACCAATATGTTTGTCGAATGTTGACTCATTGCCAGATCTCTTATATAAAGTATTGTAGTGGAAATACGGCGCTCCCAGTAGGATGAGGGCTCTACTCATCTCTATGCCAAAATTAACGAGATGCACCTGAGACCAGGTGGGGTTTTGGGTGGTTGGGAGGAATCGGGATAATAAAAGGGGAGAAGGTAGTAGGGTGTGGGGGTGGAGATAAGGAGATCGTTGGGGGACGGAGTGAGTTCTTGAGCAGTGCCGCAGTAAATAAATTAAGGGAGGGAGCCATTCGCTGCTTTGTAGGGCAGCCGGTGGCGAAGATAGCAGTCAGAGGGTGGCTGGGCGACAGGGAAGCTTAAGGGGTTTCTAGGGGCACGTCGGTCGCTTCAGGTCCCCGGCTTCTTTAAGCCACTGTGCACCGTGGACGCGTGTCCACCGCCGGACCGGAATCAGCAAACCCGGCCGGTGCCATACAACGGTGCACAAACTCAGACCCCGGGGCGGGGTCTCAACAGCTCAGAGAGCTAAGTACTTTTAAACCCGTACCTTTATTGTTTGTTGTGTGTTGTCCTTGTTCTATGTTTCCGAGGTGATAGACAGGCTTCTCCGACCTATGGTTCAGGGGGAACTAGCAAGGGCAGGCTGCCGCTCGGGGATGTGCGGGGGGTGTATGGAACATGCATGTACCGATATATTACCATAAAGCTATTTTGCACAGGTCTAGAGACCCCTCCGATTGTTTTAGTGTTCAGCCGTGTGTGTAAAGTGTGCTGTCTTATTTATTAGTGCTGTCGTATTTATTAGTGCTAGCCAATGAGTAGGATAATTATTTATTTATCATATAGTGTGGTGTGTGCTTTTATGAGTGGTTTTATTGGGTGCCGTGTGACTTCTTGCCGTGTAAACTTCCTCACTGTGTGTGTGCGGTGTCCCGGGTGTGTATTGGGCTGTTCTACTCCCATCCCTCCCATTTGTAGTGGGATAGCCCTGCCCAAGTTTATGGTCCTTCCGGGGTGCCATACAAGAGTCCTGTCTGTTTGTTAATGAAATTGTAATAATAAAGATTGTTTTGTTAATTAGGTGTGCGCCTCGTTGTGTCTCAGCTTCCGACTACCGGACCCTCCGGTTAAACAAAGGTGGTGGCAGTGTTAACATTACCCTTGAATTAAATCCAGTGACAGCCTCACCTCGTGGAGGTTCGAAAAGGTTTATTACAGTATCCACACCATCCAATGTTCAGCACGTTTGTCACCCTGGCAACCTTTAAGTCAGTTGCGCAGTTGATCTCCCCGCAGCTTCATTCATAAGAAGGACAAAATATGACATAATAATAAATAAATGTAGAAATAACAAATAATGTACATTTCGGTCAATAAATAGGCTATTTCAGTATTTAAATATTTATTCTTTTATTTATTAATGTATTTATACATTTCGGTATTTATGTATTTCCACATTTCTGTATTTATGCATTTCCACATTTCAGTATTTATGTATTTATGTGTCAGTATGTTAATTAAGTGGGTGGTCCTATCATCAGTCTGAAGCAGGATTGGTCAGCTGCTCGAACCAGACAGAAGCAAACAATCCCTAACAATTACATGACACAACCGCAAACCGAATCTCCGCAGCTCATCCGCTGCTACTGAGGGGAGCCCGATCACTCGACAGATAATTGTAACGATTACTACACCTGTGAAAATCATGTCAGTAAAGTATTGATAGACAAAACGTTGATTAAAACTACCTTATCCCATGCTGTACCATCCTCCGACGAATAGTTCTCTCGCACACTCCAAACACATGAGCAATATCCCCAGCGGCAGTGCCATAACCAAATTTTTTCAAATACCGAGGTCAAAATTACCCCCCCCCCCTTTTTTTTGTTATCTAAAAAAAATAAAAGTCTGAGTTTGAATGTTTGCGAAATGCTGCTAACCTACCTGTAATATAGGTAGTAGCAGGGGCGGACTGGCCATCTGGGTGATCTGGTACTCCATCACACACAGTCATCACTTGTTGTTCCCCACTAATCTGTTTGATGTTGTGGTTCGTGCGCTCGACTGTGGATCCGGGCGACGCGGGTTTGATTCCCCCTGCCTGGTGCCACATTACGTCTTTAGATTTTATTTTCTGAATTCTAATGTTGACCATGTGTATGATGTATTTAAAACAGCTAAACTTCAACATTTTAGCTCTAGAATGCCACATGCAGTAGCTAATATTAAGAAATATGTTGTGCTTTTACTTTTTTAGTCCCAGTCCGTCCCTGGGTAGTAGGTATCAGCTGGCTTTTTAAAGTCCCATTCATTAAAGCTGTATAGTATTGCAATCGAAGTTTGCACTAATTCGAAATTCTAGTGAAATGCACCTAGTCGTTATCTAAGGGATTATGTTCACCAAATACTGAATATCATCCATGGGCCATGTCTGTCTCATTCCGCGCTCACAAGAGTAGTATAGGGAAAACATGACATGGATTTCAGGAGAAATAACTTTTGTTAATGTGTAAGGCAAGTCAAATGGATTTGTGAAATAGACCGACCGGGATTTTATATTTTCGGTGCTGAAAAGAAAGACATTATGTTTTAGCAGTCACATCGATATTGCCCGCATAATCATACAGTAGCCTATGATCAATATGGTGTGGACCAATTGTCCTTCTTTGAATAATGGGGGGACGTGTCCCCCTCCCCCATAGGATTACGCCTATGTGTAAAAATATATATTAGACGAGTTAAGTCCTGAAGACAACGACTACAGCCAACTATTTCTGTTTTGACTGACAAGACAAGTAGGCTACGGGTCCGTGACGACGATCCGTAGACTTCTCGACTCGTCGGCTATTTTCCATTCACAATGAAATTACTCAAATAATATATATCACAGAAAATAATACCGAGGATATGACCTCTGTGTCCTCAATGGTAGTTACGGCACTGCTTCCTAACAATATAAAGTATCTTCGGTACTCATGTTTTAAAAATATGCGCTTTTTATGTTTTTCACCTCTCCTTCCTGTTAAAAGACAGACAGTCCGTCTGTCCAATCACAAGGGTCCGTTCTCTGCTAGATAGGCACAACCTTTTCCGTTTGAAGTTAATGTCGTTGTGTTTTCCTATTAGCCGTTGTGTTTTTCTATTTCCCGTTGTGTTTTCCTATTAGCCGTTGTGTTTTTCTATTTGCCGTTGTGTTTTCCTATTTGCCGTTGTGTTTTCCTATTTGCCGTTGTGTTTTCCTATTTGCCGTTGTGTTTTCCTATTTGCCGTTGTGTTTTCCTATTTGCCGTTGTGTTTTCCTATTTGCCGTTGTGTTTTTCTATTTGCCGTTGTGTTTTCCTATTTGCCGTTGTGTTTTTCTATTTGCCGTTGTGTTTTCCTATTTGCCGTTGTGTTTTTCTATTTGCCGTTGTGTTTTTCTATTTGCCGTTGTGTTTTCCTATTTGCCGTTGTGTTTTCTTATTTGCCGTTGTGATTTCCACTTCAGGGCCACCGTATCAGGGCCACCGTATCAGGGCCACCGTATCAGGGCCACCGTATCAGGGCCACCGTATCAGGGCCACCGTATCAGGGCCACCGTATCAGGGCCACCATACATATCACAGCACGTTAAAACACAGCGGCACCTTCACGCAGAAGAGGCACAACACACAGCCAATTGCATCTGTCATAATGGAAGGACAGACAGATTTGAAGCAATTAAATATGCTAGTGCACTTTGTTTAAAAAATATGAATTCCGGAAAAAGTGGCTGGTAAAAATATAAGTGGCAGGTGCAGTGTCTCTCTACACAAATAAAAAATATTACTGTGGCGGGCGGGTGACTAGATCCAGCGACCTATGGCTCTACTGACGAGCGCACTACCCACCACTCCATATAGGGATATGCATTCTCAGGGCGAGTAGCAGGATGACCAGGGTCGCTACAATGTTAACAAATGATGTTGTGTTATCATTGACATGGCAACGTAAATAACACTTACACCCACCCCACCCCCAATTGATATCGCAATGTAATAAATCCGCCGCCCCCCCCCCCTTCAAAATCTCCCGGATTTTGAAAACCAAATGTTGTCAGGTATGCAGTTAGGCTGAATTAATTTAATTACAAACACATTAAACAGGATTATGACATAAACAATTATAAAATTCCGAACATTTGAACGATTTATTGACGTTTGCATTATTTTGAACATCGATACGGTCAACTACATTAAACTTCCCAGCCAGAGTTTCTAATGACACGCCCACGTCACATCTGCAATGACACCAGTTAACATGATCACCAGTTAAAACGTAAACCCGGAACTTGATAGCTGGATGTTGGTTGGAGTTGACAGAATTGATTGCTTTTCCTTGGTATCCCGGATGTTGATTCTGAATTTCTGACACAGAATTTTTTTTGCACTGAATTTCTGACACTGAATTTTTTTGCACTGAATTTCTGACACAGAATTTTTTTGCACTGAATTTCTGACACAGAATTTTTTTGCACTGAATTTCTGACACTGAATTTTTTTGCACTGAATTTCTGACACTGAATTTTTTTGCACTGAATTTCTGACACAGAAATTTTTTTTGCACTGAATTTCTAACACTGAATTTTTAGACACTGAATCTTGTATGCAAATAAATTCAGTGCTAGAAATTCAGTTTCAGAATCTGGTGAGACTGATTTTCTTCCATATCCTGCCTCTTTGTTTTAATTGGCTATCCAGCTGTCTTGAACATTCCTAATTGTTTCTGCCTTCCTCGCAACAGAACCGATTTGCGCATGAGTTTTTCCCTGATGGGATGCAGTATACTGATGGTAGGATGTGTTTGATTGAGCAAGTTCGCTGTCTAATATCTCAGGGTTGTGTATAAGCTAGCAAAGCAGACGCTCTCTTATTGATGTAGCAAGCGGGTTCCTGTTTGAAACAATTCCCAGTGCTTCTGAGGTAGATTGGTGGCAGATAACGACCAAAAATCTTACTCTTGTTTGAGGTACTGTAGCAAGCTAGTTGACTTATTTAGCTACTTAAACTTCGTGAAGTGCTGTGTCGTACAGCTACTCAATGGACATCAAAAAAGTGTACTTTCAATCATGATGAAGAGATTGAACCCATGTTCTGACATTTTTAAGCAGAATGCGAGTTATTACAAGATCTATAAAATACCTACCAAATTCTATAACATTTAAATATTTAATGATCTACAAAAATGTGTCGTCAAAAAGTATACAGTCGTCATTTGTTTCTGAAGCCAAAAACTATGTTTAAACGTTTTATGCTTGGAAAAACAGTCTGTGTTCATCATCAAGATCAAGATATCCGGGTTGAACAAGGGTTGGTTCAATGCCCAGAATAAGAGATTGTTATCTCATGTAGTTCCTATTACTAGTGCTACTGAAATGCACTCTCACTGCCTTGATTTACCAGATTATCTAGACCACATCTCCTCATCCTTCTGTATTGCTATGATTAGCAAGAGACATGAATTTAAACAATAAAGGACTTGTTTTGTTAAGGTTTTCAGGCTTGAGGCTTGGTGTGTGTAAAATACAATCAAGATCGTATCATTCATGATATCACCTGAGAATACTGGCATTCATAGCAAGTATACAGTCACCATTGGTTCCTGAAGCCAACAACTATGTTTTTAAATGTAATTTATTTAACCAGGTAGGCCGATTGAGAACACGTTCTCATTTGCAACGGCGACTTTGTGGAGAAGACCGTGATTGAACCACTGAGCTACACCAACTGCTCCAATAGGAACCCAGGACATCATACATACAAAGCATGCACTCTACCACTGAGCTACACCAACTGCTTTTAACATATTATGTTTAAAGAACCAGTCAGTGTGGGTCATCAGACAAAATATCCGGGAAACAATGGTTGGTTCAATGCTCAGAATATGACATTTTTATAATTAAACTGATTAATGAAGTAGACAGCGATGATCCACAAGAGAATAACACAAACATACCGTAAAGACGACGGAACTAGAGGTAGATAAAACAGTCAGTATTAGATTGGCCAACAACAGATCTCACAATAACATAATTGAAGCAAAACGTTCAGTTTTAAAAACACAACATCACATTCGCATATCCTCTCCAGTGTCTTCCTTCGCCACTTAGTAATTCGGCTGTTACATTTTCTTCACAAACGTATGAGGACCTTGCCAATTTGGAGCGAGCTTAGCCGAGAACAATGTCACCGCTTTAGATTTGGGGTATGCTCGTATCCATACGCGATCCAGCACCTGAAACTGTACATCCCGTCTTCTCTCATCATAGTTCGCAAGTTAGATGAACCACCTGGTCATAGCTAGCCGAGTCTGGGGTAACCTGCTGAGGTGGTACGATCACATCTAAGCTTTGCAGGGGTGACCCCTATAGACTTTTGCATTGCTGAATTCAAAGCAGATCTAAACTCGTGTAGGTGCTTGTCCCAATGTTTGTGTTTCGCCCCGACCTTGGTCTTCGGGGTCTGATTGACTCTCTCTGTACGGTTGGTTTCGGGGCGATATGCCCTGGTCAGCTTCTGTCTTAGGTTCCATTTCAGGCAGGTTTCTCCCAGCAGATCCAAAAAACAAACTGTGCACTCTAGTCGGACAGAAAGTGATTAGGCACTCCCCAGCGGGTCAAGATCTCTTTTGTCAGGATATTGGAAACGGTGTTCGCTGTTGCCTGCCGGAGGGCAAACGGTTCGGTCCACTTTGAATAATAGTCCACCAAAACCAGCATATACACATTTTGGTTAGTGCTTTTAGGGAATATGGACCCATCAAATCCACCCCTAACATTTCTCACGGTCGAGTTACTATGGTCTGTTGCAATTCGCCCGTTGGCATCCATCCTTCGGGGTTGTACATTTGACAAACTTGACAGTTTCTGAGGTGCGACTCTACATTCTGGCTGAGACTCGGCCAGTACAGTAGGGCCTGCAACCGCTTGTATGATTTTAATCTGCCAAAATGACTGGAAGCAACTGTAATGGATATTACAAAGACACGCTGTGTCTTTAATATTGTAATGGATCAAGTATGTCAGTCTCGATAGACTGTTTTGTATGGTAGTTGCACCACTCAGTAGACGTTGTCTTCCAGGATGGTCACCCTAGTAGTACGATTTAAATTAATAATCACTCCATCTCCGGTGACTTTTTTATACACCGGTCTCACCTCTGGATCGTCCTGCTGGATCTTCCATATAGTCTCATCGGAAAGGCGGATATTCTTCTTCCAAATAGTCTTGCCTGTTGGCCAAAACACTTGCACAGGTTGGGGTTGTGTAACTACTGATCCTCAGCCGGAGCTCTGGATAAGGCATCGGGGAATTCAAGGTCACTCCGTCCAAGGCTTAAACCCATGACGTGGGCTCTTTAACTATTCCCAGAGCTACGCATTGAGCAGAATGCACGATAAAACAAATGGCCCTTCCCGTCCGAGGGCCGACGGATGGCGGTAACAGCTGCCGCCGAATAGGCTGAAATGAATCAGTCGGATGGTCATTCTTGTGGAGAGAAGTCGGTGTGGTGGTCTGATGTGACTTATACATGGCTGATGAGTGGCTAGTCTGCTGCTGAGTTGAACAGGTGTTGGGAACAGGTGTGCCCCTCCTTTTTCATTAGTGGTTTGATCTGAGGGTGTTTGAGGATCTTGCTTGGCAACGTGCTTTGGGATAGGTCCCTTTTTTGTTGATATCGCTGTTGGCATTCTCTGTCTTTCTGAATCTGCTGTCCTGGCCTAACCAGTCCATCGACCGAGTGTACTCTGACTGGCTATCATGGGGTTTATGTTTCATAGAATCAATTTAATGACTTTGTCCTCCTCAATGTCTGGATTCGGTCGTCGGGACAGGTCAGTGGTTGCTGTATGCAAATTCTGAAATGGTCTCTCTCCTTGGGTCGCCTTGAGTTTGAACTCGATCTGCCAACTCATCCGCGTAGTCCTCAGACAACAAAAGCTGTGGAAAACGTTGTCTAATAGTCAGCCCAGGAGGTTGTGACGTGCCAAGCAATACATTGAGCAAAGTTGCCAGGAATTCATCCTCAGTCAGAAAATCAGCACATTTCTCCAGATACAGACGGGGAACTGTACAGTCATCTTTTCTCCCAAATGTAGGAAATTTCAATTCAATGGGGATCAAGGCCAACCAGACTTCTAGTCAGATATCCATGAACAGGCGAGGTTGGGTGAATGACGAATGTTGAAGATGAAGATAGGGTAACCCCTGAACATAGGCATCCGGTCATGGTATTTTTGCACACTAATGATCAACCTGCTAGATACACTTTAACTTTTACGATTTGTATATAGCCTCTCTTTTGTATTTCTATTGTTATCGTAATATCAATGCTGCTTTACTGGCCTAATTATACCCCATCTGTATTGACTGCATATTGACTCTCCACTTCACCTGTATTGCCATGTACAATCTCACTGCTATTTGAACTTTTGTATCCTGTCTATTTATTGTCTGTAACAAATACGTCACGGGAGACAAGGGGTCAAAATATAAACAGGTTCACAAAGGGTCACATAGATGAGCTGGTGGGAGAGCATCCCGTAGCACGGGGGTCCAGGTGTACAGAGGAAAACAAATCCAGACGAGGAACAAAAATCCAATGGATGGCGGGATACGGAACTGGGAGGTAGCTGGATCGGAACACTTGGAGTAAACAGAACATGGAGACAAAGCAGGATGAGAACATCAAAATGCAAACCGAAAACTCCAAGACTGGGCAGGAGGATCAGAAAAGGATAGAGTATGTGGTCAAAAAGAATCTGGCTCGGTATGTGAATACAAATAATACTTCACAATGTTGTGGTTTCCCCTGTTAGGAAACAGGATGTTGTGTGAGATATTTGTGAATTGTTTGATTGGGAATCAAGACTCATGCTTATATTGTCTAACTGTATGATGTCTCGTACGTTTATGCTTTATCTTGGCCAGATCGCCGTTGCGAATGGGAATTTGTTCTCAATCGACCTACCTGGTTACTGTAACAGGCTCTTATGCCAGGAACACACTAGACCCGGCTTGTACCGTCATCCACGCACTGTCATAGCCCACAAGGAACATTCCAGAACCAGACCGCTGTGAGACGTGATCTGATCACCAGATCAAAAAAAACGAAGAATAAACTACTTTGTCTGTCTGACGTTAACTTCCTTTTGATTTTCTCTTTGATATTCAGGTTTTCACCATATGCACACGGCCACGGTTTGTTGTTGTAATGTCCTTCTTTGTTTTATTGTAGCCTACAGCCAAAGTTAATACACTTCAAACTCCAGTTAGGAATGACGTGGATAAATGAGTTGTCCTCAATAATTTGTAACTATTAATTTGTACCTATAATTCTACATTGTGTCTTTGAGTGCATGTCAAATCAGCAAGGACCAGCAGAGAGAAACACTGTGTCTTTAAGTGTATGTCAAATCAGCAAGGAGCAGCAGAGTGAACTACTGTGTCTTTAAGTGTATGTCAAATTAGCTGGGAGCAGCAGAGAGAAACGCTGTGTCTTTAAGTGTATGTCAAATCAGCAGGGAGTAGCAGAGTGAACCACTGTGTCTTTAAGTGTATGTCAAATCAGCTGGGAGCAGCAGAGAAACACTGTGTCTTTAAGTGTATGTCAAATAATCAAGATAGGCATCAAACATTGTAATAAACGTACACTTAGTAATATGCTTTATTGTAATGTTCCATCATGTTGAATACAATGATTAAAAAGGAGTCATTCAAAAGGCCACATTTACCTGATTACATGTCTCTTTTCAAAGAATACAAATTAACAATTTCTGGCAAACACTTTTGGCAACGTTTCAAATCCATTGTGCAACCGTTCACATGGGGACATTATATCAATCCTCCAAATATAATCTTCCCAGATTCCCGAAACCTTTGACTGGACACGCCTCTATAGTTCAACAGTCAGAATGTAGTGTTTGGGCGAGGGGGGGTCTTGGGGCTTCAATGTAGGATGAAAATTATTTATTGTTGAACCCAAATGGACCAACCTGACCTGAATAGAATCCCATGTGCTATGACTCTCACAACAAATGGAATTCCTTCTAGCTTATTGTAAGATAATAATTATATATTAAGACGGATTGATGAATATAGCTTGTTTTAAATAAAATGTATTTTTGCTCACCCTGTCGACAGCACCACATTGTTCACCCATCAAGTTGAGGTCTATAGGTGCTCTGGATAAAGTTACCTTTCACAGAAGTACATTTGTCTCACAGTTTCTCAAAAACACTTCCCTATAAAAAAAATCCCCAGCTACAGTACGTATGCCGAGAAGACACAAGCTAGGAAACATCAGGGCTCAGGGACTGAATGGGGCTTTTCACTTTGGGAATAAAACCAGTCAAAGTCTGTTTTACTGACCATTTGGTTACCGTGCCGCGCCAGATCATTGGACTATAACCGAAGTATCGGTGCCCTGATAACACACGCTCTGATATTACGCGCCCTGATATTACGCGCCCTGAGGTTACACGCCCTGATATTACACGCCCTGATATTACGCGCCCAGCCAAGCACAACAATGTAATAAGCACTCCATTCCAAACCACCGATCACAAATATTGGAATTGCATCCATTACCAACTATACAACTAATCCCTGCACTGGAGAAAACTTTTAGTTTTCTTAAGTATGACTCATACGGGAGTTTCCTTAGATTTCATCTCCCATTGTCATTTGGACGTCAACAAACTTACTACTGTAACAGCCTTCTGCAGCCAAACATGAGCTCAGTTAAATGCTCGGGGGATTGGGTGAGCATTTAAGAACTTTCCCTTCCTTTCGAAACACTAAACAACATGATATGTGTTTTCTAAATATCAGACCCAATGACAAATACTGAACAAATGATTAGCAAACAGGTTTAGGTCTACAATGTTTTTCTAACATGTACTGAAGAACTTAAAGAAACAGCTTAAGAATGGCAGACAGCAAAATGTTGGTCAATGACATGTAGTTACACTAAAAACACACATTGCCATAACAACGAGACAATCGTAACATCAAGCCTTTCCTGAGATGCGGCACCTGAGAGAAAATAAGCATGCTTGTTTTGAACAAACTCGGTTTACATACTTGCAAAGTAATCCCCGCTCTCGCTCAGGTCGGTATTGAAAATGAGAACCCGGCCCGGTTGGTCGTTATAAAATGGCAATTAGCTTTCAGCCTGGTTAAATAATGGTTAAATGGGATTAAGTAAAGATGCCAAGTTTCACTAAAGTGGCCCTATGAAAAGCAAACCCAGAATACACAAAGGTCAAAGGTCTTAATTGGTATTCTGACCGCTGGATAATATACAGGAGCGGCACATAGAGAAAAACCCAAGAATAGAGTAAATGGGGGACGAGTTATTACGGAGGTCAGTGATGAAGCAAATGTCCTTCATGAAGGGACATGTTTCCATCCAGATGTAAGTGTTGCCCGGTATCAGTTTGGGGGAGCTGCAGTAGTCGGACAACTTTAAATGTAGCGGGTCAGACAAAGCCACGGCTTGGCTCACCAAGTGATCGAGCGTCAATGACACAGTGTTCTTCATCACAATGGACATCCGTTCACCCCTCGCAGACACTGTCTCCACTGTCCCTATGTAAACTGGAAACACATTAACATACTCATGTATGCTTGCTTGTTTAGGAAAGAGGCTAGTGTGCTAGCGGATGTGGATCCTCCTACAGATCGTCCACTTCTGTGTTCAATCGCCTGTTGAGCTAAGTCATGCGGGCCCTGTTTCCTGTCCTACTGGGTTTCCTATTGCAGAGGCCTTACCTTTTTTGTGACACAAATCTTTGCACTTCATGTGCTCCAGTTGAAGAAGCCTGGGATCTGAGGACAGTAAACAAAGGCGATTTAACGGAATGAGGCCGTGGCAGAAAACAACGCCGGTCCGCCGCGTCGTCATCGAAACAGATCGAGTGTTCGTTATTCGCGTCACCGCTTGGTTGACGGTTGTAAACCATTTCGGTGTCGACCCCTCTGACCTGGATTTGTCCCGGTGCCGACTGCGGCGTACGGCTCGGTCCGCGGTTTCAGCACCCCCGCGCAGCATGACCAAAGGGAGGCGTTGGGGTAGTGGTGCCCACAGCAGGCGAACCCCGGTTGGGTAGGGTAGACCAGAGCCAGACCCGAGGCCACGCAGCAGGTTTGAGTCGACCCAGCCTCCATCAGGAGGCTCCCACAGCACTGGGACTCGTTCGTATGCCTGCCGTGAGTGTGCAGATCATACAGGGTGCCGGCACAGCACTTCTTTTGTCCGTTGCTACGGTTATAGGTCACTCTCCCACAGCAAGCCACATCTGCAGACCAGCAGTGTCTGCAGAGAAGAGTACAGTAGATGACCTGCTATTACCAGACAATCCTACCGACTGATGAGGCAAGAATAAACGCACATTCCTGCATTCCTCTGTGTGTAGGACAGCGAAATACTTCTACATTCTAGACTTATAATAGAGGAAGTAAGCAACATGAACTTTGTGAACAGCCACACTGCAATCATGACTATATAGTTAGCTAACATCACCCGGTGAAACAGGAAGCAATGGAAAGTGGTCTAAAGGTCTTTGCTTCGGTCTCGACACGCACGCGCGCACACACACGCACACACACACACAGACACACACACACAGACACACACACACAGACACACAGACGCACACACGCACACACGCACGCACAGACACACAGACACACAGACACACAGACACAGACGCACGCACAGACGCACGCACAGACGCACGCACAGACGCACGCACGCACGCGCGCACACGCACACACACACGCACACACACAGACACACACACAGACACACACACACATGCACACACACACACACACACACACGCACGCACGCACAGACACACAGACACACACACACACAGACACAGACGCACGCATAGACGCACGCATGCGCGCAGACACACACTCACGCACACACACGTGTACGGCTGCAGCATGGAGTTGAACCTAGACCACTGCTCTTTTCACTCTCCTTCCTTCTCAATTGTATTGAAGGGTTTTACCATAATCTCTGCAAAACAAAGTTCCTTACCATCTTTTTATGTTTCAAACATTCATGTCCTGAGGGTGAGAAACGTAGCTCCTCACCCCATTATTAAAGAATGTGTCTAACCACTGTGTCTAAGCACTGGCTATTCAAATAGAAAAAATACAAAACATTTCTGTCTGCGTTGTTCAGGATGTCTGAGAGGCTTCCCGTGGAAAGTAATATGACCTCTGACTTCAGGCCAACTTTATTTTTCAAATTCAAAGCCATGCCAGCAGACACAAAAACATTCCTATACGTACTTAGACAAGCCGGGGAGACACAGACAGGACACCATGTCTGGGAAAACAGTTCACTGTCCTAGACAGTAAATCAATGCTTGGCTGCATCATTTACAAAAAAAGACCACCCTGTTTAGAAACTCACTTGTGTCCTTCGCAGCAGATTTCGGTCTGAGGGTCGTATGTGGTCGTGCCACAGCAGTGGTTTCCGGGTCTGTTGACGTACGAGTTACACACCAGTTGTCTGGATGGCTGATACACGTGGCCATCCTGGGAGCAACGCTTGTCCGTCCGCTCATGGACCAAGCTATGGTTACAGCACAAGCTGTCGTCCGCTACACTGTAGGGTTTTGCACCACAACACTAGGACAGAAGAAGACACACACACAAATCAGTAACCAGGGCATCAACACAAACAGACGCACGCACATAAACTATATGACCAAGTCTGTGTGAACATCCCTACTATATATTGAGTTCAGGTGTTTCAGCCAAAGACCAAAGTCTTTTATTGTCAAATGTACTGAATTACATAGCACCATTCTGAACAGTGAAATTATTATAACAAGGTCAAAAGTGTAAGACCACACCAACTCGGAAGTGTGTCGAAATCGCCAGGGAGTTTCAAAACAGCCAGAGGAAGCAACCTCGGCACAAGGACTGTTCACAAAATGGGCTTCCACGGCGGTCAGCTGTAGCCAAGCCTCACATCAACACCCACAACGCCAAGCTTCGGGAGTGGTGTAAAGCACGCCACCACTGGACTCGGTGTAAGGAGCAGGGGAAATCTGTTCCCTGGAGTGATAAATAACACTTCGCTACTAGTGCTGAAAGACAATCTGGAAGTGGAACGCTCCTAGAATGCAATGCGCCGCGAAATATCTGGTGGTCGGGCGTTGGTTTTGATTTCGACAATGTGAGGAAAGCCCTTTCCGAGTCCAGCACGCCTGTGCCCCCGAGCCCTTGTGCAGAAACCGAGGTCTATAAAAACATGGTTTAGGAGGTTTGTCTGCATAAATTCCAGTGCCCTGGAGCATTGACCTCAGCCACATTGAACACTTCAGGGTTGATTTTCGAAACAGAGATCATGAGCCAAGCCTTTTTGTCCAACAGCCGTGCCTGACTTCACAAACGGGCACAAGCTCTCGTAGAGATGTTGTGTAAAGCCTTGCAAGAAGAGTGGCGGGCTGTTATAGCTGCAAAGTCAGGGTCAATATTAACGGCCATGGTTTTGGAATGGAAAAGTCATATGGGGTGATTATCGGGTGTCAACATACTTTAGATAATATGGTATGTATAGAAAAGACAAATACTCGACTTCCTTAACATAAACACAGAGCACCAGAATTTTTCACCAATCACCAATCAGAATCACCAATCCAATTTTTATATCAATTTACCTCACACATTTTCACAACCGATAGTTTGGGAAACAGTTGGTGCCCTTAATAATCAATGTTACTCACAAAAAATTGTCCATTAATTAACGATCCCGGGGTACTCTAAATTGTCTAGATTCCCAATGGGAATTATATTACAACTTTCCACAAGACAGAATATATGTTGATTCAACAAACAATTGTACAGCATCCAGCTTAAATGACAGATAAACAAAAACAAATAAAACACACACACACACACACTACCTTCATAAGTAAGTATACATGCGGGCATACATAGAAAGAACGTCAACGCACCCAACCACTGTATCAAGCATATAGGCCAAATTCAAACAAAGTCGACAATAAAGGTTCACGTACTAGAAAAAAGGTTGACTTCCTTACCCAGGTACCAGGGCACACATCTACAGACAACGCCAAGCAATAGAGAACAGATGCAGGGACACCGTACGCTCTCCGTCTCCAGTCAGATTGACTCTCGAACAGAAGAGGAGAGACCCTTCTAGCAACCTTTGGCAGGGTGTGGCTTATAGACTAAGCTGTATAGCGGGAAAACTGTCCAGGCTCAGCTTACAATACAGAAGGAAGCTAATAACAAAACCTTTTTTTCCAGATATTCGGTGACATTTCCACCCTGACAGACTTTGTAAATAAACCAATGCATGTTCAGAAGATTGGCCCCGAGATCCTTTTCGCACTGTTCCACGGTCCTGAACAGAATAAAATGGGTCTGTGGGCCCGACGCGTACGTCCATTGTTTTCCTTACAACGCTTTACGTAATCATGAAAAATATGAAAATGCACAAATATGCGTCTGTTTTTACTACCATGTCGACTACTAGAAAGGTGGCAGAGCAATTTTACCGTCTGTAATTACCATCGCTGATATGAGCGTTCATCTGGGTGTATTGAAGCCGGTTCAGAGAGCTATGCTTTAGCAACATGCCTTATTCACATTGTCAAACAAAACTTACCAGATTTTTCCCACGCACCCGATTCGACAGACTCCCGGCACAACACATATCTTTTTCTGGATTGTATTGTTCGGATCCACATTTAGCAGGGATTTCTATACAGTGAAATAACGTGAGATACTGGTTATAAATACATTTATAGTTCGTCTCACCTGGAAACGCATACTGTGCATTGAAATAAGAATACTCCTATTTTTATTTAACTATTTTAAGAAACCCTAAACTCTTTTTTTGTCGCTAGTTAGGCAACAGAGTCTGTTAAATCCTCCTACACTGGATGGGCAGATTCAGAAACGCTCTAATGCTATTTATTTTGAAAGTCTGGCATGTGCAGTGGTGTTTCTTCGGCAATGATTTGTCGTCAGAACAGCTCTTTCCTCTCTTACAATGCTTTTAATAACTACACAATGCATCCCTCTGTAATACTTTACCGTCTTTTTAATCTTTTACACTTTAAATATGTAAAATATGTCAAATGTATATGAAAGCTAGAAAAAGGCCATTGAGACACATTTTGTGTCTTTCCAAGCGAGACCTGGCCCTGTTAATGGTATTAATCTAGAAGACATAACAAGACTCCGGACATGCAATGTGTATAAACACAAATGCTACATTCCGCATCGGAATATACAAAGTCTCGGCAAAGTATTTGCCATGTCTGCTGTTGCATAATGAATAGCAGTCTGTCTCGTATCAAGGCGCCGGGAACAAAGAGGCAATTCCTGTTAAAGAGTTGACAGATAGCTGGCAGCACAAGACACCAAGTCTGAATGACGTATCGACTTTCTTTTTTTCCTCACAGTCTGGGTCTACCTTCATAGCATTTCTGTCCGGAAGGGTAGCGTCCCTTGAAAGAGCCATTGCAGCATTGTTCAGTTGTCGGGTCATAGCAGGCATTTGTACCACAGGTTTCCTCGCCAAGAGTACTGGAGGCATGTGGAGAACACAAACAAACACCCGGACACATGAGCAACACATCCATATCAAGACATTCATTACCAGAAAATAAACACACACAGACGAAGGCTAAACTGTAGTTGGGCTTTGGTCCTGTGCGGCTCATTTGGAATTAGTGTGGGCGGTGAGAAGCGCCAGAATGAAGTTTGTTTTTGGCAAAAGCCTTTGTCAGAGTAAAAAGCAAAACATTCCAATAATATTTGTATTTTTATATGGCAGATTTTTTTAACCTGAACCCAAATATTTTTTATTGCCCCAAACTTTTTAAGTTTGACACGAATACTAACTTCTCTGTACCTTGAGCCAGTGGATGTACACTGACGAGCCAAAACACGATGACCAGTTACGGGTGAAGCGATTAACACCGACTATCTCCTAACATGGTCAAAGTCTGGGTAGATTGGATAGTAAACGACCAATCAGATCTAGTATTCAACATGCTGGTGAAATGGCCTGAACAACTTTGACATGGGCTAAACTATTGTGCCCAGATGACTGGGTCCGAGCATCTCTGAACGGCCACGCTTGTTGGGTTGTCCCGATCAGCAGTGTTGTGTAGCTACCGGCATTGGTCGGAGATGGGACAAACCACAAACCGGCTACCGGGTGTTGTGCGGCCAGGTCTTTATGATGCGCGAGGGCAAGGCAATTTTCTGGTTCAAACCGACAGAAACTGTGGCACAATTCACAGAAAAAGTGGGTCTAGTGCCGTGTAGCCGCGGGATTGGTCAGAACGCCAATGAGGACCCCAGCCCATCGTCAAAAGCCTGCCTAGTCCAAAAAGTCACGACGGACGGCCATGGATCTGGTGCAAGCTTTAGCCAGGGTCAAGTGATGACATCAGTATGGACCGTGGGAAGACGCAAACCGGTGGAGGGAATGTTCTGCTCTGGGCAACGTTCTGCTGGAAAACCCTGGGTCTCGACATTTACGTGGACAACAATTACATGCAGCAGTTCTTAACAATGCTCAATTTGTACTTAGGAATCCAAAGAGTGCCCGCGCCAGCAGCCTACATCATTGAAACAAGGCACGATGGATCCCTGCTTTCATGTCGGTTCCGGCAGAGCCTGACCCGCCCGTCCGTCTGAATGTCACAGAAGAATTCGAGACTCATCATCAGGCGAAGTTTTTTCCAATTTTCTGTGGTCTTCTGCTGCTGTAGCCGTTCTGCTTCCCGGTTTGAAGTGTTGTGCGTTCAGAGATGCCCTTCTACATACCTTGGTTACTGTTACCTTTCTATCAGGTTGGACCAGTCTGATCATTCTCCTCTGACCTCTGCCATCAACAAGGCATTTTCACCCGCTGGATATTTTCTCTTTCTGACAATTCTCTGAAAAAACTATAATCCTAGAAGTTCAGCACTTTCTGAGATACTCAAACTGACCTGTCTGGCACCAACAACCATGCCACGTTCAAAGCATTTTAAATCGCCTTCTGATGCTCAGTTTGACCTACAGCACATCATCTTGACCATGTCAACATAAATGCATAGGGTTGCTACCACGCGATTGGCTGATTAGGTATTTGCGTTAACAAGCAGTTGAAAAGGTTGTCTGTAGTATGTTAAAATGTGGCGCCGTTCATAATGACAAAATTTAACCTTACCAACGTTGTGTCCGACCAGGAGAGAAAGGTGTAGGGACAGGCTGAAATAAAGTAGTTGAAACAGTCATAAAGTGAAGTTTCATATCAACAATACAGAATTGCTTTTATAAATAACGAGTCGCCAACATTAAATTGTTTTCCCGTACTTCTGTAATCGACACGCAGCACTTTTCATTCTGACGCCTTGCGGTTACTAGAGTAGAATTGCAGCAACACTGGCGACTTTTGTCAAACTGGTTGTTTCCGCAACACACGCTGACATTGGAGGTTTTGGTCAGGACGTTCATTTGCCTCCCACAGCACAGCTGGTGACTGTCATAAAGCTCTGCAGTGGAACAATTGAAGGAACGGCCGATGAGATTTGGCGACGCAAATGCATGCAAATCGCTTGTATTTGTACGTGAGGTCTCATAGGATGCGAGGCGCAGGTAAGGTCACAACAACCAACTCGCTTTTAATGCCTTTGGAAATACTAAAACCAATTACTTACTACATAATCGTTTAGAAGCGTCAAAGACATCGATCAAAGTTCAGAGATCTGAACCTACCAACCTTTTCCACAGCACTTGGAATCAGGTGCGTTCCTCTTAAGGATCCGTGACTCACAACATAGATAGTTGAGCGGATCGAAGGCTTTGTATCCACAGCAATCTGACACCAGCTGGCTCAAATGACCAGTCAGCTGACCTAAACAAATTACACAGTTGTCAAACAAACACACATGTTGCATAATCATTTGAACTCGACTTCCCATTGCAATATCCTGCCTAAATATTAACTCCAGTGTGTATCGCATGGCTAATGCGCTCTGCAAATGGAAAAAGACTAACATTGCAATTTTTGTCTCACCCTGACAACAAGAAGCCTGGGTGATGTTAAAGGCTTTTCTTCCACAGCAGGACAGGCCCGCCCCTTTGTGTAACACATCTTCGCAGCAGGTGAACCCCGTAACGTCATATCCTAGAGTCCCACAGGCGTCCCTTTGGTGTGAGCTGCAAAGGAAAGGCTAGTATGTCACGTGGGCTATCAGCGCAAACGGAAGAGAACCTTTGACATACATTCTGATTTTTCACACATAGAATGACATCATACAACTCAAATCCTCCACATTTAGTCAATTGGTTTAACGTCACAGTTATTTTGTTTATCAGGACAAGTAAATACAGCCGAGATGTTCCTTTAACACTCACTAAGTTAGACTGGCACATTTTATACACACAGTGCAGATGCCATGCGTATACAGTAGGTACACCCGGGTTACAATGTCACTTTTTAAATAAGAGTAAAGAGTAAAATAAGAGTAAACAAACATGATGCCCAGACAAGTTCACAATCATTTGCAACATGACATTTGTGTGGTTTGTCAATATATAAATCAATTTAGTTGGATAAAATTGCTTTGACAAAATCTCTTAAATAACTCTTCCTTGGGGTGATTCTTATCCAGTTCAGAGACAATACCAGTTATTGATTGTACTCACATGTTGTAGAACCTCTCAGCATGGATAGAGACTGGCTCTCCAGACGGAATGACCTGCCCTACGAATTTGGATCACAGGAACATGCACATATAAAGACAATCATCCTGCTTATGTGTTGTGGGAAATGTTTTGACTATCTTATCATTCATCCCAGTAGGGCATTAGATCTCGAAAATGCCAGTAGGGCATTAGTAGGGCATTAGATCTCGAAAATGCCCTGGGCAAAATATTCTAACTGTGAAAACCTGACAAACTGGAGCAATAAATTATTCCGATATTGTGCTTCAAGCAGCCAATTTGTTATACAACTTTGTCCAAGCAAGTAATAATCGACAGAAAACAAGTTAACAATATTCAAGTTTGAACTAACAGAAATTATATGGAATAAATGCTCACTCAGCAGTGCCGTCTTATGATACAAGCACCAAATATGGTACAGGGGAAACCCGTGAAACGTCAACACACGTGGGCTTATGTTCCAACACAGCGCTAGACCACAGGAGACCTCAAAAGACAATTGATCGACTCACTACTCAACTTTCAGCCACTGATCATTATTGGAAAACCCTCTAAAGGATATTTCTACCCGCAAACAAAACGTTCTACACATTGCATCACATCCATCGGACTCTATACATCACATACTCGCTAACATGTCCGCTGTACTTTTTTTCAGCTATCTCAACAAATTCCACCAACTGAAACGTGCATTCTTATACAAGAACAAAACAGTTTTATTCCGAGGAACAGAACAGGTGAAGCACAAATTCCAAACTAGTGAAGGGGAACAACTGGAGCCTTATCTTCACACAGCTGAACTCAACACTCAACCTCACAAAGTTTGTCACAATCACACTTTTGTGTTCAACTAACAGATGTAAGTGATGATAATGCTTTCTACTTACCAGGTGCTCTGTAGCAAGTCAGGGACAACCAAACTGCACAAATTAAACAGAGAAATGTTAAAAAGAGGAGGACATCCAAAGCAAATAAGCAACACGGTTGAAAGTGGTTCCCACTTACCAAACATAAGTAGTGGGGTAATCATGGTGAATGATTGAAGATGAGAGACTAGGATGCACTCTGATACAAGTACCGATAGACAGCCACACCTACTAAGTTTCACCCCTCCCATTTTGAACATCTGAAAATTCCCATAGTGCAACAGTCCCAAATAGATCCCTTACATTTTGTATGAGTCATTTTTTCCAAGACAGCCAAATGCTGCTTCAGTTGGTGAAAGTGTCAAGGAGACACCAGTGCATCTGGTATGCTGCTGATGTGATTTTGCTGCACATTTGACCTACATTGTTCTCCACCATTACACAAAGCACTAGCTGTGACACATCCCAGAAGGAATACCATACATTAATGAGGGACAAGAATCACCCTGGTGGTATGCTGTTCAAAAAAAATATATTTTGGAATTTTGTGATGTCATGCACTGTCAGTCCTATCGCACGCTGTTTGGGTCAGAGTATGTCTGAAACGGCATGCCTTGTGGTGTGCTCCCGGTCACCAGCGGTGAGTTCCTTCCGACGGTGGTCCGAGAGACAAACCACTGACTGGAAACGGGGTGTTGCACGCCCAAGGGTCATCGACGCGCGCGCGGGCAACAGAGGATATCCCGTTTGATCTGAACCGACAGAAGGTTTTACCGGGGGATACGTCACAGGAAGTGTATTTATGAGGGGGGGGTGTCGCAACACACACAGGCGCATCGCCCCCTGACGGTGATGCGACTGTGAAACATCAAAAGATGGTCTGAATAGGAAACAGAATATAATATTATATAATTTTTCATCTAAATAATTATTCTGTCCTTCAAACTATGGACATCTTTGACATACAATGGGGTTTTAGTGACTGTACTGGCCACTCCCATTATAGTCAGAATACTAGCTGACTGCTTCTTCCCTAAATACTTTGGAGCTGGGCTCGCGGTCATGATCCTGTTGAAGGAGAAATCAAGTGCTGTCCACAGGGAATGGCATAGTGTTGCAAAATTCTGTGGTAGCTTTCCTTCTTCCAGATCTATTTCACCCTGTACAAATCTACCACTTAACCACCACCAAAGCACCCCCAGACCATCACATTGCCTCCACCATGTATGACAGGTGGCATCAAGCACTCCTCCTCTGCGTCTCACAGATTCACTTATTTGTAATCCGACCAACTCGAACTTAGATTTGTCTGTCCATTACACTTTTCTCCAAACTTACTTCAGTGTCTTTGTTTGTTTTTCTGCGCATTGTAATATTATCTGTTTATTGGCCAGTCTGAGATTTCTTTAACGTAACTGTCCTCTTGCTCAGTTGTGCTCCGGGGCATTCTTTAATCAGCACAATGGTTTTGGGCAGTTTTCTTTTTAAATCATAAACTTGGATTGGTGCCTCCTCTATTCCTGTTGCGTATGATCTGGTAAGACATCGAGTTGCATTCAAAAACTTTTGGAGGGAGGAATGGGACAGTGGGGTGGGGAGGGTGGAGTGAATGGAAAATAAAAAAGGCCCAGTTGGGTGGGTGGAGAATTAAATGTCAGCAATGGGTGTTCACGGTTGAACTTGTACAAAGCCACAAGAAAGAAAAAGGGGGATTCGAAATAATTTTTTTAAAGTTTTAAAATTGAAATGCCTAAACTGATCTAATACGGTGACATCGTTAATATGACACAATGCAAAAAAACAATTATCGAAGGAACTTTATAAATATACTGAAACTTGATTAAAGCAGTACATTTGCCATTATAGTGAGAACATTTTACTTGTGACAAAACCGAAAATTCAGAATACAAGTTACATGAAAATTTAAGACAACTTCATTTGAAGTCTGACATCAAGAATACCATGCTGATCATTGACATATTTACTTTTGTCATGCAAACAAGTATTCAGCAATTATTTTGTATAGATAACAATTAGCCTAATGTCCTATATAGACTCCACAGTCTAATGTCCTATATAGACTCCACAGTCTAATGTCCTATATAGACTCCACAGTCTAATGTCCTATATAGACTCCACAGTCTAATGTCCTATATAGACTCCACAGTCAAATGTCCTATATAGACTCCACACAGTATAATGTCTTATATAGACTCCACAAGTCCACAGTCTCAGGTTTTATCAGCCAAGAGATAAAGCCAAGTTTCCCCGATTAACTTTGCATAAAAGTACAGGGATCTTCCAGTACGTGTTAGTTAATATAAACAATCCCCACCCAGAGAGGAATTTCAGGAATGGTCAACAGGAATTGCGATGTCTGCCATCACATTTAACCATTTTCTGTGTGCTCACTCAAACCAGTACCACAGAAGTGTGGTAATGACCCTGTAGTTGCTTGCGGGGGTTGGGGGGGGGGTGTGGGAAAGTTAAATGATGCAATGGTTTGCGACGGAAAAGAATGCCAAAGGCAAATCCATGTCAGAAATGACTAAATATATCATGTGTTGTTGAAATGGATAGGGTGAGAAACCCCATCTATCGCGGTGGCACGAGTTGGCTGCAAAATTATAGAGGACGCCTCCACACTCAAACCTCATGCATGACAACAGACAGATGTACTGATAGGCAGCCAAACACAGGTTTACAGGTTTAGGGATTCCCCACACGCACGCACCCACACGCACGCACGCACGCGCACGCACACACACACACACACACACACACACACACACACACACACACACACACACACACACACACACACACTTAACAAACAGGTAGGATCGGAAACAATCAGGTAGGGCAGTTGGGCAAACAGTCACTCCTCAACAAAACAGAGCCACATTGAAGAACAGTCACCTGTTTTCTGCTACCACTCTCTAATTAGTTTTCCCGTATAGTTTTTTTTCTCATACCTAGTATGCCGGCCGTTTGCAACAGTTGTCATTCCAGTCCCGCGGTTCACAAACTAATTCGCACTCAGCCGAACTGAGATGTCTTCTGAGTACCACTGAAATACCCCCTGATGTTAATTTGATAAGCAAGCATAATGGTGTCATGAGTCAAGGGCCCACCTTGTGACATGGCCATGTACCCCCCAGGGTCCTAGTGCCCCTGGTTGGGAATCAATGACCTATTCTATCGGTAGGCACCCCAAGCCTGACTTTCCTGTAGTATTTGCTCCAATTGGACAGCATGCTAGATATGAAAGACAGACGGACGAGCTACGGGAGGGGAATTTTAAATGATGCAAGATCAGTTTATGAACTGCAATGGCTGGACTGCAATACGTCAGAATGGGAAAAAAAAAGCACGAACGCGTTGATGTTGGGAGTTCTACAAGTGTGTGCGTGACAAAGGTGCACAACACAATTCCCCATTTCCCCAATGAGCTCCTGCACCGTCCTGGTAGGGTCATGGGGGGAAAAATGAATACACACCTGTCACTGAGTGAAAACGTTCACCGATAGTCCTACTAATTAGAGGGCTAATGATACTTGTGACATAGGTAGCACAGCCGTTGGTGGTCCATCCTGGTAGCATTTCATTCATCCAAACAGACCTCAATACACCCCATTCATTGTAAGCCAGGTTTCTGGTTAGTGCCTCACTGTCTAGGACTTGCTGGGTATGTGGAGAGACCGGATGGAGCCATCCGCCAATTATAATCGGTTTACTGTACAGGATTTGCCAAATGTTTTTTACCACTCCTGCGTACCCTGTTTATTCGTTTCTGTTTGCATTCTTTTACCACGGGGAGTGATTTCTGCAGACTGTAATGCCACAGAGATTTATAGAAAGCATGTGTATTTACAAACGCCTGCGTTCTCACACAGATGCGCTCTCAGGTACCACATTTTCTGCGATGTAAGGGGGTGGCTGCTCTTGCTTGTTAAGCCAGGGCAGGATTTGTCTCATGTTTTCCACTTTGATGATGGGCTCTGCTGAGCGTTCTTAAGAAGGCTTGCCTAAAACATTTTCTGCAGTGTGCTTTCATCATGCCGTGGCAACATAGGCGTCATTTACACTGGAGGCATGTCCCCACCACCTTTTGAAATGGCTGATTTTGTCGCCACCACTTTTTGAAAGCATTTGGTTCAAATGTTCGGAAAAATCAAGCGAACCAAGAAATGTTAAAGGTTTATTTGCACAAAATAAAACATGCAATGCAGTTTAGATACAGAAAGAAACACCATCATTCATTCATTGACGCGTCACCATGGAAACATTAAAGTGACAGGTTCTAAATAACGGTGGTCCAATTGACCCTTCACAAAACCACGCCCCTAACACGCAGATTGGCTACTGACCAATGTCAGTCTTATATTGAACTCGCTATGCCCATTTTTGATGCGCCGTTATTCGATATTTTTCCCGTCCTGCTGTACTGTTTTTTCATCCGATCTTTTGTCCCCACCACTTTTCGACACAAACAGACGCCCCTGTTCTTCGCACTTATCACTAACTAGTGAAAAGCTATGACACCTGGGGAGAATCGAATCCTAGTTAGATGGGGTACTGGAACAGTTCATCGGCCGCAAAGCAAACATAAACTACAAGGCGAGGTGTTCGTGCACTGAGTATGGTTTTGTTACGAGGATGAATTCGGTTAGATCATAATAAATACAATTCCTGAGCAAAATCTTTGCAACTTTGTATCTCTGCGTTTGCTTTATCATCAACCCCGCTCCAGTTTGGACAATGGCTAATTGAAAGGAATACGTTTAAGAATGAATGGGCTGAACTGGAAGTTTGATCAAACATATGCTTGAAGTGCGGCCGAGCACCATGGAATGTTCGATGTGACATAACTAAGGTTCTATGAATAATATTATTAAAAAAACAAAAAAAACTGGGTGTGAAGCAAAGACCACACGGGCGGACGTAGCTGATAAGATATTGGAAAGACTTTAAGTTAAGTGTATTTATAACGACTGAACGTCTGCTGTTGAGGCAGAGGAGAGGTTAAATTCACCTATTGCCAGCCACGGGGGGGAATGGGAGTATGTACCCAGAAAATGGCAGGTAAGGTTGATCAAATCGTTGAGGGCCTCAAAACATTCAACCGGGCTGTAGATTAACTTAGTAACGTGCATGAAAGGGAGACAGATCCAGTAGACTGGTATGAATCCGGGATAACTAATTTCCTATACTTTGTTTAAACATGGCAGGTTTCACCTCTGGACAGCATTTCTAACGCGCCGCACAAAAACGGACGATCTATAATAGTAAAAATCTGTGACGATCTATAATATTAAAAATCTGTGCAGCTGCATTACAGAGCAATTGTCTTGAAACTTCAGGAAGTGGAACTGAACGCATAAATGGAAAGGATGGAACTGAATCCGACAGATTCAGGCTGGTGATTGTAAAAGCACTTTGTGACAACTTTTGTTGTAAAAAGGGCTTTATAAATAAATTTGATTGATTGATTGGTTAACCTACCATTACTCCTAAACCTCTATATCAAAATATTGTAGTACAAGGATGGTGAAAACAGGTTCATTACCCCTGGACAAATACTCAAAAATACTTAATTATAAAATTACAGAAACTATCACAAATGTGACAACACTTTAGTGGGCATCACACTGGCAGAGGTGAACATATGGAGCAGTCCTCTCACCCACAGCCAGAGAGGACATTCAACCAGTGGAAATGTTCTCCATGTGAATCGGGTGTTTTCCCTGTAGGTTGAAAGGATAGTGTGCTGTCGAGGATGACACCCAGACTCTTGACCTGGGGGGATGACACCCAGACTCTTGACCTGGGGGGGTGACACCCAGACTCCTGACCTGGGGGGATGACACCCAGACTCTTGACCTGGGGGGATGACACCCAGACTCTTGACCTGGGGGGATGACACCCAGACTCCTGACCTGGGGGGGTGACACCCAGACTCCTGACCTGGGGGGGTGACACCCAGACTCCTGACCTGGGGGGGTGACACCCAGACTCTTGACCTGGGGGGTGACACCCAGACTCCTGACCTGGGGGGGTGACACCCAGACTCCTGACCTGGGGGGGTGACACCCAGACTCTTGACCTGGGGGGATGACACCCAGACTCCTGACCTGGGGGGGTGACACCCAGACTCCTGACCTGGGGGTGACACCCAGACTCTTGGCCTGGGGGGATGACACCCAGACTCTTGACCTGGGGGGATGACATCCAGACTCTAGACCTGGGGGGATGACACCCAGACTCTAGACCTGGGGGGATGACACCCAGACTCTTGACCTGGGGGGATGACACCCAGACTCTTGACCTGGGGGGATGACATCCAGACTCTAGACCTGGGGGGATGACACCCAGACTCTAGACCTGGGGGGATGACACCCAGACTCTTGACCTGGGGGGATCAATCAATCAATCAAATTTTATTTGTAGAGCGCCTTACAACAGCCAAAAGGTGCACAAGGCGCTTTCCAGTAAAAAGCATAAAAGACAACAGAATATAAAAACATAAGTGTACATAAAATAACAGTTGGGTCAAAGGCTACGTGTTAAAAGCTTCTCTAAATAGATGTGTTTTCAACTGTGATTTAAAAACACTTAACACGGTGATGCTTCGTAGGTGTGGTGGAAGTGCGTTCCACAGCTTAGGGCCCTGGACGGCAAATGACCGACCTCCAAACTTTTTATATTTTGATTTTGGAATCACCAGAGAGGTGTGTTCAGAGGAGCGCAGGGTTCTGGCTGGTTTGTAGACCTTTATTAGTTCAGCGAGGTAGGCCGGGGCCATACCATTGATGGCCTTGAACACAAACAGCAGGACCTTATACTCCACCCTAAATCGCACCGGGAGCCAATGGAGCGAGCGGAGGACGGGGGTGATATGAGAACGCTTAGAGATGTTGCAGAGGAGACGTGCTGCCGAGTTTTGTACCAGTTGAAGCCTATTGAGGAGTGATTTATTAAGTCCGATGTAAAGGGCATTGCAGTAGTCTATCCTTGAGCTGATGAAGGCATGAATGGCTTTTTCACGGTCAGCTCTGGAAAGAAATGGTTTGACCTTGCTCAGGAGCCTTAACTGGTAAAAGCTTGCCTTTACAACTGCACTAATCTGTTTGTCATGCTGCATATTTTGGTCAAAAATAACACCCAGGTTGCGCACATTGGGTGCAAACTGAGGTGTAAGAGGACCAAAACTGGGAGACCTATTGGGTGAGTCCGGGTTGAACAGGATGTACTCAGTCTTTCCTTCATTCAGATGAAGGAAATTCTGGGAAAGCCATTGTTTAATGTCCTGAAGGCAGTTATGGAGAGGATCCAGCGCAGAACGATTGCTCAGAATCACAGGAAGGTAAATCTGAAGGTCGTCAGCATAGAAATGGAAATGAACATTGTGATTGGAGATGAGTTGACCAAGTGGCAGCATATACAGTGAAAACAGAATTGGACCAAGAATGGATCCTTGAGGCACACCGGAAGACAGAGGGGCAGCTGAGGAGGTAAAGTCATTAAGCATTACTGAAAAAGTTCTGTTTGTGAGATATGACGAGAACCAGTTGAGCACCGCGCCCTGCAGACCGACAACATGTTGAAGACGGGAGATGAGAGTGGCATGATCCACGGTGTCAAAAGCAGCGGTCAAGTCCAGTAACACCAAAACCACAGAGCTTTTACAGTCCAGGGCTCCAAGAATGTCATTATGGACCCTCAGTAGTGCCGATTCGGTGCTATGTCTAGACCTGAAACCGGACTGAAATTTATCACCAATGAGGTGCAGTTGGAGATGAGACTGAAGCTGGGAAAAAAAACAGCTTCTCCATCAACTTAGACAGAAGAGACAAGTGAGATATTGGGCAGAAGTTGGATAGTATGGAGGGATCAAGGTTGGGTTTCTTGAGCAGCGGTCTGATAATGGCGTGTTTGAGAGCAGCGGGCACAGTGCCCAAGCTAAGACAGGTGTTTATGACACCCAGACTCTTGACCTGGGGGGATGACACCCAGACTCTAGACCTGGGGGGATGACACCCAGACTCTAGACCTGGGGGGATGACACCCAGACTCTAGACCTGGGGGGATGACACCCAGACTCTTGACCTGGGGGGATGACACCCAGACTTCTGACCTGGGGGGATGACACCCAGACTCCTGACCTGGGGGGGATGGTGAAACGGAGGAGTCATCAACAACACGAGAGAAATGATTGGTTTTAGATAAAGTGGATTTGGTGCCAATGAGGACGACTTCGGTTTTGTTACTGTTTAGTTTGAGGAAGTTTTGGGTGAACCGGGTTTTTATTTCAGAAATGCAATCATTGAGAGATGCGGGGGGGAAGTGGATGAGGGTTTGGCAGAGAGGTAGAGCTGGGTGTCATCAGCGTAACTGTGGAAGTTAATGTTACATTTGCGGTAGATGTGACCTAGGGGGAGGAGGTTAATTATGAAGAGTAAATAAACTGTGTGCTGCCGGAGAGGTATGACGTAAACCAGACTAATGGAGCATGTGTGATTTCTATGGAAGAACGCCTATTGAGGAGGATGATGTGACAGTTGGTATCAAATGCTGCAATCTGGTCGAGGAGGATTGTCCTGAGTCAGCTGCAATGATGAGATTGTTGGTGATTTTTAATGAGTGCTGTTTCAGTGCTATGGAGTGGGCGGAAACCAGACTGGATGTCACGAACCGTGTAAGGTGTAGTGCAGTAATCCGTTAACAAGGTTTATTACGGCACAAAGGCAACATAAAACAAACCACGAACGGCGAAACAAAAACGAACTGGCTAATGAAAACAACAGTGCGCATATAGCGTCTTACTCAATTCCATATAACAACGGTAGTCTATCAATACACTCACCTCAATATAACGTGGTGACATACAACAATGAACAGCAACGAGTGACAACTAGGCAATCCCTTTATAGCCCAGTGATTACAAATCCCCAACAGCTGTAACCAACATAAACCAGGAAGTGGGCACCCGAAACCAGACAGTGCAGTACCCTAACTCACCACTGGTGACACTGGAACTGTTCATACAGTGGGTTAAGGTGGGAGTGAAGTTGGGAGGCCACAGTTTTTTCAAGGATTTGGGAGATAAAAGCTAGATAAGATATAGGACGGAAGTTGTGGAAGTTCAGCAGGTCGGCCCCAGTTTTGTCAGAATTGGGGCAATAGCGGCGATTTTGTAGGATGCAGGGACAGTTCGCGTGGTGAGAGAGGATTGAATGATAGCAGATATGAGGGGTATTGGGGACTGGGGAGCTGGAAGGAGGAGATGTGGATGGGTGAAAGTCTGTTAAGATGCTGTGATGAGCGTGTGGATGGGTGAAAGTCTGTTAAGATGCTGTGATGAGTGTGTGGATGGGTGAAAGTCTGTTAAGATACTGTGATGAGTGTGTGGATGGGTGAAAGTCTGTTAAGATGCTGTGATGAGTGTGTGGATGGGTGAAAGTCTGTTAAGATGCTGTGATGAGTGTGTGGATGGGTGAAAGTCTGTTAAGATGCTGTGATGAGTGTGTGGATGGGTGAAAGTCTGTTAAGATGCTGTGATGAGTGTGTGGATGGGTGAAAGTCTGTTAAGATGCTGTGATGAGTGTGTGGATGGGTGAAAGTCTGTTAAGATGCTGTGATGAGTGTGTGGATGGGTGAAAGTCTGTTAAGATACTGTGATGAGTGTGTGGATGGGTGAAAGTCTGTTATGAGTGTGTGGATGAAAGTCTGTTAAGATGCTGTGATGAGTGTGTGGATGGGTGAAAGTCTGTTAAGATGCTGTGATGAGTGTGTGGATGGGTGAAAGTCTGTTAAGATGCTGTGATGAGTGTGTGGATGGGTGAAAGTCTGTTAAGATACTGTGATGAGTGTGTGGATGGGTGAAAGTCTGTTAAGATACTGTGATGAGTGTGTGGATGGGTGAAAGTCTGTTAAGATGCTGTGATGAGTGTGTGGATGGGTGAAAGTCTGTTAAGATACTGTGATGAGTGTGTGGATGGGTGAAAGTCTGTTAAGATACTGTGATGAGTGTGTGGATGGGTGAAAGTCTGTTAAGATGCTGTGATGAGTGTGTGGATGGGTGAAAGTCTGTTAAGATACTGTGATGAGTGTGTGGATGGGTGAAAGTCTGTTAAGATACTGTGATGAGTGTGTGGATGGGTGAAAGTCTGTTAAGATGCTGTGATGAGTGTGTGGATGGGTGAAAGTCTGTTAAGATACTGTGATGAGTGTGTGGATGGGTGAAAGTCTGTTAAGATACTGTGATGAGTGTGTGGATGGGTGAAAGTCTGTTAAGATGCTGTGATGAGTGTGTGGATGGGTGAAAGTCTGTTAAGATGCTGTGATGGGGGATTGATCCAAGGTGTTGGTGGATGTTTATTGTTTCTTTATGAACAGTAAGACAAGTTTTCCTGTACAGACGCTCAAGTTGCCGACCTTTGGCTTTCATGAGACGAAGATCGGGTGTGAACCAAGGGGCCGAGACGGAGAAGGAGACTGATCTGTTTTTTAACGGGGCAGGAAAATTAAGGATATTATGGAGTCCAGTGTTGTAATGAGAGACCAGATCATCAAGTGTGGATAGATGATTAGTGTCGAGGAGGCAGGAGTGGATGCTTTGAGTGAAAGTAGAACGGGTGACATGTTTTGTTTTGAAATGCGTGGGATCTTGGGGAGTGAGAGAGTAAGTTTCACTGAAAATGAGAGGAGAAATTGGTCACTAATGGGGAGTTCGTCAGCTGTGAGGTCAGAAGGGTTAACAGCAGAGCAGCAGATTCATTCCACAATATGACCTGTTAATCTTTCTAGTTCATTTCTGTAGTTCAGATTTCTATTGTACTATTGTTCAATAGTAGTTTGTTTTATAAGTTTCAAAATGCAATACATTTAATTTATTTTAAAAAGCTTTGTTCATTTGTAAGGGTGTGGCGAGACGCTTACTCCACGAGACGAGACACGAGATTTTTACAAAATTTTTAAGAAATCCTTAATGATGATATATGAATGGAAAATACTCTTTTATTCAACTGAAAATCACAAAATGCAAAACAATTTAGGTGCATTTTGAAATCAACTTGTAATGAATATTATTTTAATGAATTCTATGCAGTAAAGTACATGCAAACACTGCAAAATATTTTGCTATAAACTACCGACTGGCTTCTCCACTGTATTTCACATGAGAAATCTAACTCATTTCCACAAATCGAACATAAAAAAATATAAAACTGTATAAATAAAACAAATATATAAATAACAGAAATAACACATTAAATGCAAACAGTATGTGTATCCATATGGAGGACTATGAGTGCCATATTATGAAATATATAAATACATAAATAAATACATAAATAAATAAATATATAAATACTTAAATATATAATTAAATACTTAAATATATAAATACTTAAATATATAAATACTTAAATATATAAATACTTAAATATATAAATACTTAAATATATAAATACACATTGCATTTGGATGTTGTGATATTGTATGTAGTTCAAATGCAATAGACAATAGACATTGCATTTGGATGGTCTGGAACTTGTTGAGCGTCCAAATGCAAAGGGGCGGGACCTAGGCTATTTCATTACGCTGTTCTCATTGGACGGTGTGTTATACGCATGGACCACTGTGATTGGACACCAAATGAGTGTCTGTTTCTTAGTGCGCTATCGACTCAAATTGTGGCGCATCGACAACAGTTTAACGTAGTAAATTATCTTTAACAGATGTCTAAAAACGTCCACTAGGCTACGGAATTAACAGCAACAATGTTTTAGTGGAAATACCCGATGTGTTAAACAGAGTATGGTGGGCCAGGTCGCGCAGCATGAAAAGAACACACACACCACTCAACCCGAGTTATCCACTTTCCTCTTATGATCGGATTTAACTTTCATAATAACCACCCGACAAAAAGCTTCCAAAAGTTGCGGGTTCGCATGTTTTTTTATTGCAGAAAGTTTTCTCGATGTGCCCCAATTCTGAATCGATATCGGACTAGGAAACACAGACACCGGTTTGGTTTCAAGTGTCCAATCACAGTGTTCCAAGCATAAAACACCCCGTCCAATGAGAACAGCGTAATGAAATAGCCTAGGTCTCGCCCCTTTGCATTTGGACGCTCAACAAGTTCCAGACCATCCAAATGCAATGTCTATTGCATTTGAACTGCGTGCAACTTAACACAGTCCAAATGCAATGTCTATTGCATTTGAACTACATACAATATCCCACCATCCAAATGCAATGTCTATTGCATTTGAACTACATACAATATCCCACCATCCAAATGCAATGTCTATTGCATTTGAACTGCGTGCAACTTAACACAGTCCAAATGCAATGTCTATTGCATTTGAACTACATACAATATCCCACCATCCAAATGCAATGTCTATTGCATTTGAACTACATACAATATCACACCATCCAAATGCAATGTCTATTGCATTTGAACTGCGTGCAACTTAACACAGTCCAAATGCAAGGTCTATTGCATTTGAACTACATACAATATCCCACCATCCAAATGCAATGTCTATTGCATTTGAGCTGCGTGCAACTTAACAGAGTCCAAATGCAATGAGTATGTTTTCATGTATATATTTAATTATTTATTTAATTTTTCAATTATATATTATTTTTTTAGTTTGTTTTATTGTTTGCTTATCTGTGAAGGTCAAATGCAATATGAAGCATGCGGGTGTGACTTTCAGTTAGATTGAGAGTGTTCACATGTGATCACATTTGAAAACACTGGATCATACCACAAGGAAACACGGAAACTTGTTTGTGTGCTATTTGATTGACACCTTTCATCTGATGAGCATAGAAAGCAAAAAGCGATTTCAGCACCTTGCGGGTGCTGTATGCCTAGAAGAAGCCTGCTTGCTCCATTTAAGCCCATCAACAAATTGTGATGAATGTAATGAGTTATTAAACATGTTACAACCTCTTATAACGGGAAGTGGAGAATGCGACTTGTGTCGTGTGTCTTTATTTCTGCCTGTGCGACTTAAGCCCAACATACTCTGTTAAACACCTTGTGTCTGTATTTTATCTGCCACTAAAAACATTGTTACGGCGAATTCAGTATTATTTTGGACGTGTTCAGACGGCTGTAAACCACTGTCCAGGTCCCTAGTATTGAGCTATTGCTCGGTGCTGGAAGTCTGGTTGACGCAAAGAAAATAAATCAAAACATGCCACTTTCTAACAATATAAATTCGTGGGTTAACTTGTTTTTAAAGTGCCACATTTTGGATACATAGCGGACAAGGAAACACATAAACCCGTCTGTGTGCTACTGTATTGACAGCTCTCATTTGTTAGTTTGCGTTCAAGTGTCCAATCACTGTGTTCTAAGGACAAAACACACCGTCCAATGAGAACAGCTCTATGAAATAAGCTATGTCCCGCCCCTTTGCATTTGGACGCTCAACAAGTTCCACACCATCCAAATGCAATGTCTATTGTATTTGAACTGCATGCAACATCACACCATCCAAATGCAATGTGTATTTATATATTTAAGTATTTATATATTTAAGTATTTATATATTTAAGTATTTATATATTTAAGTATTTAATTATATATTTAAGTATTTATATATTTATTTATTTATGTATTTATTTATTTATGTATTTATATATTTCATAATATGGCACTCATAGTCCTCCATATATCCATAACCAAAGTATTGCTCTCTCAAAACTACAAGTGCAAACAGAAACAAATTACCGTATTTGAAATGTCATGAAAAAGATTCTAGCAGCTTCTCAAAATACGCATGCGCTGTAGCCTTAAAAATGAAAATGAATGGTGCCAAAGTCCGACGAGTGTCTGAGAAAGACATGACAATTACGAGCGTCTGAGAAAGACCGACCAATTACGAGCGTCCAAAATTAAAGACATAAACGACTAGTGTAAAAATGACATTACACTAGAGAAGTAAGCGAGTGCCAAAAAGATGTAGATACACTTGAACAGATCAAGCGAAAATACATCATTACACTCGTTTTGAACGTCTTATTAGACAACGTGCGTTGTAGAACAGGTGTTTTGAACGTTTTATTAGACAACGTGCGTTGTAGAACAGGTGTTTTGAACGTTTTATTAGACAACGTGCGTTGTAGAACAGGCGTTTTGAACCTCTTATTAGACAACGTTTGTTGTAGAACAGGCGTTGTGATCGTGTGAAATTGCACTTTTGACACTCGCTTTGGACGGCATGAGGAGAACGCACGTCTAATAACAGGCGATGTCAGCGTTTTGAACGTTTTCAGCCACAAGAAACGCTTGAAGTGTGTCGCGTTTTCAGCCACTTGGCGTTCCATACACGCTGACATCACAACTCACGAGACAACTTTTCACCTCGACGAGAAATCTCGTCACACCCCATTCATTTGTTTCGATGTTAATTTTGTTTTGAAGTCATTTCAAGTACTCATACCGATATTGTTTCAAATGTGAACGGTACCTAACATTCATCGTGATAAAGTTGACAAGACCACCAGAAGCGGCATGAAGACAGACTAGAACCGGACCAGAACAACAGCCATCCTGTCCTACAAGGGAATTCAAGCCATTGGGTGTTGAAGTCGGACTGACTTCCCCGAATCGGTTGATGTGAGAAAGAATCTTGAAGTCTCGTTAAAGGTTCTTTATTACAATGATCTTTGAAGATTCACACAGAGTTACACCAATGGTGAAAGGGTGAAAATCTGAATTACGTCACACATTCACAGGCTTGTCGTTTCGTGGGCTCCTAATTATCAGTCAGGTCCCTCCTACCTCCCCACAACCTGTTTGTCTCAGTAATTTCGTTTCACGAGTTCGCACTTACATGCCAATTAAGGGATAGGTTTAATGCGTATTTGGCATGCTGTCCGGAGGGAGGGTTCCGGGCTCGGCCCGAACCCAGAGTACCCCCCCCCGCATGTAAGTGGTTACGACTAGAGTTTGACCGGAGAAGGGGGGGTTGGGGGATGCTGCGAACTGTCAGGTGAGACTGCTGAGTCTATATGTACCCTCTAGCCGTTGATTGCTGAGTGCTTCCACCTGTAATTAATTAGCTGAAAGTCCTCCTCCCGAACCTTGTTAGTAAACCTCATTTATGGAAGGCCACACTCACACCCTCAAGTTCCCCACATCAGTCATCTGTTTCATGTTAAATCTCCACACGCTGTCAAAGTATTGTCATGTGAACTGAATGACGTGCATCAATCTGAACAATGAAATTCTTATGACATGGCAAGCAACATGTAGGTAGCTGGAATAACATATTTCAGCAGAGGGAATTGGTACAGATCCAGATAAGGTTAACGCAGTGAGACAGCAGAGAGTTCCCAGGACACGGATATGAGGTAGTTTATTGGGTTCAGTAGTCACTACAGGAACCTCTACACGACCTGGTCAAGGTGTGCTTCAGGAGATAGCCCTGCAAAAGCAAAACAACGGTTTGAAAGTTCATGGACACTTGACTTAATGTGGCTCCTGTGTTAGGGTTTTTCCGATTTCTCATTTCCTTTCATTGTCGAGACAGGTGCAAGCAGGGAGATAAGAAAAGAGCAGCTATCGAGCTATGACTCCAAGGTTAAGTACCGTCCTGGGCGCTGGCAATGCTGCTGCGGGTGCCCTTTCTAGGCAGCCATTTGCAGGGGAGCCCGGGCCTGAACTGCTCTGTAAACAGAGTTAGTGACTGCTGGGGTCAAGGACTGTCAGGGTCAAGTCAGGCAGATTCGGACCACGCAGGCTGCCCCAGGCGTTGATGGGAGTGAGTCACAAGGTATCACATCAACGCTCCCTGGATTTCATGAGATGGAACTGCGGAACTCCAGACAGAGACCCTATAATCGGCGTGTTCAGAAGGTTTTGGGTCTGGCAGGATAAACCTGGTCACAAGGAGAGGTTGAGTTTGACTAAGCCGGTTTTGTCCATGCTGAAACAGTGGCATCGCGTTAAAAGGCTACATTGTTGGTTGTTGTGCCGTGGGATTGACGATGCCCGTCTAGGTGAATGTCACCAGCTTTTTTGTTACCAGTTTGCCTATAAGAACCTGTCCTGGAAAGTGTGCATGACCGCATGAGGCTCCGGGGAATAGAAGGCCCACAGAACCTACTGTTTCTGGGCTGGAATGTATGAAGATGTGGAGCGGTGGGTGAAGGAATTCCAGCGATTCATTTTAACCTAAGATACATGCCCCCATAAAACCATTTTTAGCGTTGCATCTGATGGAGGTTGTTGCAGTGGATTTCACAGTGCTGGAGCCTGCATCAGATGACCACGAAAATGTATTGGCGGTAACAGATGTTTTCACTCAGGCATTCCCCACTCGTGATCAGAAAGCAAATACTACAGCCAAAGTCCTACGCAAGGAGTACTGGTTTCTGAAGTACGAGGTACCTGAGAGATTACACTCTGACCAGGGGAGGTGAAGGTGATCAGGGAGCTGTGTGAGCTGTATGGAGTCAAGAAAACCCGCGCAACACCCCATCACTGTGAGAGGAATGCTCAATGTGAAAGATTTAATAGGATTCTTCACGATCCTCTAAGCACACTGCCACCAGAAAAGAAGCGCCATTGGCCTGAACAACTACCCGAGTTGGTGTTTGCATACGATGTGACTCCTCATGCACAGGTTACTCGCCATATTACTTGCTTTTCGGTGTGTACATCTCCATCTTCCTGTTGGCGCTTTGTTGGCGCAAGAGCAGGTGATCAATAACAAACTACGTTTTTTAGGCAAGCAGTAAGAGAGATAAAAAATGTCACTATGGTCACAGTGGTAAGACGGTGCCGTTAAGGCAGGGGAGAATGTAGCCATATGGTGGGACCAATATTAGTGTATTTGGTTTAGTCCACTAGGGGGCGCTAGTCAGATTTGCGCAGGGAATTTAAGAACACATTTGAGTAATGTACAAGTTGGCTTCAGCGCAGCATGTTGTAAATTAGATTTTATTTCAATTGTGGTGTACTTGTTTTCTTGTTTTTTTTTACAATACAGCCACTATCGTTATACATTAGTTGCCTTGCATTTTAGACAAGGAAACTGAGCATCAACCGAACAAGCTTTATTAGAATAAATTTCCCCCAAAATGTGTTTGTGTCCTGTAGTGGTACTTTACACCAGGCTACACTAATTTGCAAGCAAAAGTTAGTTTCCAATAAAGTCAACATGAGACTGTCTGATTGGCTCCCTTCCTATAGGACAACCAGGTATTGAAGGTGTGCTTGTGTGTTTGTTTCATATAATTGATTGATGAACGTTTATGTTATTTGTATACAATCTATTACTCTTCTAAACGTTTGAGGATGCATACCTATCGTCAAATGTTTCTTCTCTGACCTATTCGTATAAATAATTTGTTTGAGAGCTCGAATGCGCAGGGAATTCCTTTGATTCTAATCGTACCGACAAGCGGTTGCTCTAAAGTAAATACAATCTTTGTAAGAACCTGTTTTGCTGAATCTAGTAAGGGTCTGTTAATTTCTCATATAAACAATAAGTCCTTGATCTTGTCTCAACAAGTATGTCATACCCAGACTGAAATCTCATCATAATAATGCCTCCATTAACTCTTCAATGAACGATCTGACAGACACAGAGGGTAAGCTACCTGCAGAATGTATATTATGTTTGTTTATGTTTGTTTTGCTAGATTCGCAGGTTGGGGCAAAATCCTATTTTTGCTGTCATTATTGCTGCGATTGTTGGTATGACAAAATGCTTAACCTACCAAGAGTAGCAAAAGCCTAAGGAAATCTGTCAACATAACCACATGAGACTTGAACAACTTAATCACTTGAGACCACATCAAGAAGCACTCACGTCCGTTGCATTATTGCGCAATGCAAAGACCAAAAGCTTAAGGGAACACATAAATCACACAAAAGGCCTTGATGAATGAATATATGTTTAAAGATCAAAATCTTGTACTGTAAATTTGTTGAGAACAAAATGACATTACGATGGTCAATGGGAACTTAAAGGAACTACTGATTTGGGGGGCTGGATTCAAACGCCAAATCAAATTAAACAGTTAAAATCACCGGCCGTGAATTTCATCAGGCAACTCATAATGTGACTTGGTGTATAGCGTGGTGATCGTCATGTCACTAGAGGATGCCGCATTTAATTTGTCTTCTGTAACAGTGGGTTTATATAGCCTATATATATACATACAGGTGGGTATGCATGCTGAAACTGATGACTCCACAAATGAACCAAAAATACTTCTACTTGTGAAGTTGAAATACAGTGTACTATCGAACATCCATTACACAACACAAATGAGGTAAGGCACTTCTCAGGTCATCATACGTCTCCCAGACACATGGAGACCCCGGTCAGTCCCATAAATTCAGAAAGCATCACGAGTTAGGCCTCCTTGGTGTAATGTCTTGCCTCAGAGCACCAGACAGGCGGGAAATTTCCCTCTGTCAGAAATTCTTCTGTGTTGGGAGTTGCTGTTGAATCGCTTCCATGGTGCTAATCCACAGAAAGTTTCGGTCATAAATACCTTAGGGGAAGTGCAAGAAAAGAGAGACTAACAATGAGCACAGCTGGGGATAATTATTGGTTTGCAGTGTGATTTGCTGGATATTTAAGTCACTGGAAAATGGTTAGTTAATGAGCACAGCCGGGCATAATTAGTGGTGACATTTCCCAGTGACTTCACTGTGCTAGTCGCTAACAGCATTGTGCGCCCTGCATCTGGCTATCTGCACTTCACACTCCAATCACCAACCTAAAACGTGTGCCACCTACATTACTGTCTTGTGTGAAACAAAAACCCTCATCACTCGTGACGGTAACCGGCCCGCAGGGAGCGGCACTGGAAGACAGCATGCGGGGGCCGGTACTGGAACACAGCATGCGGGGGCATGCTGTAGACGGAGACCGGTTCAGGAACGCCGGAGATTGTAACCAGCTTAGGAACACACCGGAGACAGCGCCCGTCTCTTGCAGCTCCAATGTAGCAAATGTGTATCAGGAAATCAAAGCGGTCCAGTAAGCTAAACATTTACATACACAGATTTAGTAATGACAGAACTTTTGTGGAATTACTAAAGCCCTATGTCAATTACTTGTGCTTTCACCAAGTGCTCGGGGGGAACTAGATTGTTTGATGTCATCCGACTTTACATGTTTCGTGTCTTGTCTGTGTGCGATCCTCTCAGGTTACAACTTCGCAAGGGCAAGTGACGCCATCTACAGAGTGGGGGAGTGGGGGACAATGAAGGTGACAAACAGAAGGGTACAAACGGGGTACATACAGAGACGGCGATCAGTGTGATTGTGTCTGATGGGATATGGGAGCAATAAGGAGGAATTAAAGAGCTAGATGGAGATGAGATCTGAACCGTTGATAGCTGCTCGACATACAAGGCCAATGTTGTGGGAGTAGAGCTCCGGAAGCTGATACAATGTTGCGTCTGGAGTTGCTTAGGATTTTATAGTATTTTATTGCACCACGGGAAAATGTTGGGAGTAAACTGTTCAGCCCTTAACAAAGATCAAATGTTACTCCCACACATTATCTTTATTATATTAGCGGCAGGAAAACCAAGAGCTGGTATGTGAAAGCCCTTACGTGCAAACCTTGAACGATTCATATGTGGTGTTTACAATCTGGGATTGGCCAAATCTACCGCAATTCAGGTGTGGTTGGGAGGTGAAGATTTGCGTTTCCAAGTGGGAATTTCACTTTATAATTTGGAAAAACCTCTACATCACAACATCATTCGAGGATTTATTTCTGTCTGCAGCTGTATGTGGCTTGGCTGCGTGCGACAGGGTGCGACTGTACGCGGCAGTATCCGGCTGTATGCGGCTGTATGTGGCTGTCTTGCCTACAATGCCACTCTCCATTAAAGCTTTCATCAACTAGTCGTTTTAACCCACA
The DNA here is from genome assembly GCA_029465975.1 of Dallia pectoralis. NCBI lineage: Eukaryota > Metazoa > Chordata > Actinopteri > Esociformes > Umbridae > Dallia > Dallia pectoralis. Next base: position 6,911,504 of record CM055755.1, read on the forward strand.
GTCGAGCAGCTGATGTATTTGAAATATTTTGTTAGAACAGACGGCAATCATCTCGAGCTTCAAAGCATTTCTACAAGTCCTCTCCATAAATTGACTCCATTTGTCCCATTCCAGAGGCAGAACTAACACATTGAATTAGTGTGTTTGTTAGGATTTATAGCTTTACTCTTCATTGAACCACAGTCGGATGGTACCAATCCAGGACAACTTTTTTGACGACACGTTAAGGTTCTCTCCACATTCATAAGTGCTGATTGTGTTAATTAGCAGACTCTCCATCTTGCAGTACGTTTTAAAATCAGCTGTATTAAATTAGAGTACCCTGCTTCATTACATTACATTACCCAGCTTCATGACACTACAGTATCCAGCTTCATTACATTACAGTACCCAGCTTCCTTACATTACCCAGCTTCATTACATTACAGTACCCAGCTTCATTACAGTACCCAGCTTCATTACAGTACCCAGCTTCATTACATTACAGTACCCAGCTTCATTACAGTACCCAGCTTCATTACATTACAGTACCCAGCTTCATTACAGTACCCAGCTTCATTACATTACAGTACCCAGCTTCCTTACATTACCCAGCTTCATTACAGTACCCAGCTTCATGAAACAACAGTACCCAGCTTCATTACATTACCCATTACAGTACCCAGCTTCATTACATTACAGTACCAATCTTCATGACACTATAGTACCCAGCTTCATGAAACAACAGTACCCAGCTTCATTACATTACAGTACCCAGCTTCCTTACATTACCCAGCTTCATTACAGTACCCAGCTTCATTACATTACAGTACCCAGCTTCATTACAGTACCCAGCTTCATTACATTACAGTACCCAGCTTCCTTACATTACCCAGCTTCATTACAGTACCCAGCTTCATTACATTACAGTACCCAGCTTCATTACAGTACCCAGCTTCATTACATTACAGTACCCAGCTTCCTTACATTACCCAGCTTTATTACAGTACCCAGCTTCCTTACATTACCCAGCTTCATTACAGTACCCAGCTTCATTACATTACAGTACCCAGCTTCATTACAGTACCCAGCTTCATTACATTACAGTACCCAGCTTCCTTACATTACCCAGCTTCATTACAGTACCCAGCTTCATTACATTACAGTACCCAGCTTCATTACAGTACCCAGCTTCATTACATTACAGTACCCAGCTTCCTTACATTACCCAGCTTTATTACAGTACCCAGCTTCCTTACATTACCCAGCTTCATTACAGTACCCAGCTTCATTACATTACAGTACCCAGCTTCATTACAGTACCCAGCTTAATTACAGTACCCAGCTTCATTACATTACAGTACCCAGCTTCCTTACATTACCCAGCTTCATTAGAGTACCCAGCTTCATGAAACAACAGTACCCAGCTTCATTACATTACCCAGCTTCATTACACTACAGTACCCAGCTTCATTACATTACAGTACCAATCTTCATGACACTATAGTACCCAGCTTTATGAAACAACAGTACCCAGCTTCATTACATTACCCAGCTTCATTACATTACCCAGCTTCATGACACTACAGCAGCTTCTTTCCCAAAGAACATGTTTTTTGGAAGTGGAAGTTCCATTAAGGAGGACACATTCCTGCTGGCCACGCAGTGTTTACCCAGAGTCCAACTCCAAGATGTTATCTGTAAATATTCAGCCAGAGATATTCAGCCACAGTCAAGCAGCTGATCGGAAATGTCTTTGAAATATTTTGTTAGACGCCAATCATCTCGAGCTTCAAAGCATTTCTACAAGTCCTCTCCATAAATTGACTCCATTTGTCCCATTCCAGAGGCAGAACTAACACATTGAATTAGTGTGTTTGTTAGGATTTATAGCTTTACTCTTCATTGAACCACAGTCGGATGGTACCAATCCAGGACAACTTTTTTGACGACACGTTAAGGTTCTCTCCACATTCATAAGTGCTGATTGTGTTAATTAGCAGACTCTCCATCTTGCAGTACGTTATTTTAAAATCAGCTGTATTAAATTAGAGTACCCAGCTTCATTACATTACATTACCCAGCTTCATGACACTACAGTACCCAGCTTCATGACACTACAGTACCCAGCTTCATGACACTACAGTACCCAGCTTATTGACACAACAGTATCCAGCTTCACTACAGTAGCCAGCTTCATTTTACTACAGTACCCAGCTTCACTACAGTACCCAGCTTCATGACACTACAGTACCCAGCTTATTGACACAACAGTATCCAGCTTCACTACAGTAGCCAGCTTCATTACACTACAGTACCCAGCTTCACTACAGTACCCAGCTTCATGACACTACAGTACCCAGCATATTTGTAAGTGCAGGTGCATTAGTCAGAAAAGCTTTACAGGATATTTGCCCAGTACCCTGAAGCACAACCTCTATGGTAGAGCTGGCATTCAGACACCAGCTGTATGTAGGGCCAACGCACAAGCCCATGTAACCCCCGAACAGAACAGAAAAAAGTTTTCGTCTTTCACCCTGTTTTAATACATCTGGATGGATGTACATTCGAATAAAGGCAAAGGATTCCTCCAGCCCCCAATGGCTAGTGACAATCTCATTGGTCTCTGGAGTTACTGAAGGCTTATCTTCTTGGAGAATGTTGCAAAACGTCACAAACACAGTTCAGGACATGTGTGACAGCATTTTATGGACTGGAGTTCTGAAGGGTGCTACTGGCCCGACTCCTGAATAAGTCCTTGGTATTAATATATTGTTTGGTGTTTCTGTTATACAATCAATCAATCAATCAAATTTATTTATACAGCCCTTTTTACAACAAAGTTCTCAAAAAGTGCTTTTGCAATCACCCAGCCTGAATCCGACAGAGCACACATCAACAAGTTGAACAAGAAACAAGTTGAACAAGTTGATACACGGCGGCTAGGAAAAACTCCCTGAAGGTCAGATTTAGGAAGAAACCTGAGAGGAACCAGGCTCCGGGAGGTTTGATGGGTATGATAGATCTGGAGGACGAAACTCTGGTAGCATCAGCTGTTCCGTCGGCCGCACAATCAGGGGCCTCAGGATGAATCCAGCATATGTGTCCAAGTTCTAGTTCCCGCCACAACAGTATACCAGCACAATTCTTTGAAGGAGACAGGGGGGGTTAGTGAAACTATGGCCATGAACGGGTAAACCCAGGACACGGCCAGACAGATGTAAGTAGAGACAAGACACAAGGAGAGGTTAGACACCCTGATTCTCTACGTCCCCGGCACCATAGTATAGCAGCATAAATCTTAGAATGAGACAGGGTCTGGTCCAGAGAAGCCGTGGCCCAGACAGTAACACCGAAACAGGGCCCAATAGGCCGGAAAACACCCAACCACTTACAACCGTCCAGACATTAGATCCTACAGCCAATGTCCAGCTACTTGCATCTGTTTATTCAATCATGATTTAGACATTTTTACAATCCACTATGTCTGGAACACCGGTTTCCAGGCAAGGCAGTTTGGGGACCGGTGTCTTCAGCTCTTTATACATTTTTTCTGCAAGTCTGTATTTTTGCGGTCTTTGCCTGAGGGAATATCTCAGAGTTCACTGTAATGTGGTGGGAAACACGGGGTTGGAACACAGGCCCGGAAGCATGAGAAGTATCCTGCCTCCTCAAAGATTAAATTTCCGCCCTTTGGGGGATTGTGGGGAAGTGACGGGTAGATATGTCCTGAGGTGTGTTGGTGATGGGTTGTGCAGATTGTTCAGATGTAATGGACAGGTGGTCCATAGGAGATCAGTCCAGGAGTCGGTGTGTAGGGCGGAGATGGTGGCGAGGATTCCTGGGATGAGCTGGGCGGAGGCCATTAAGAGTGGTGTTGTGTCGAGACTCACAGCGGTGTTAAGCACCATACAGTCTGGGAATACAGTCAGCATACAGTCAGTATACAGTCTGCATACAGTCTGCATACAGTCTGCATACAGTCTGGTCAGATAGAAGTGAGTTGTGGCTGGAGATCAGGCCCGGAGTGCTAATCGGGAGAATCGGGAGTTTTCCCGGTGGGCCGCAGGCTGTTGGGCCGTTGACGAGGGAAGGGAACGCAATTGTATCGTCGGTTTACTTGCCTCCGTGTGGAGTCGGCCACAGTGAGCAATTAGTGAAACTCTCTTGGCATTTATGTAGACCTTTTGGACATATCTGCTGTGGTTAAAACAATACAAAAACCTATTGCGCTGCGGCGTTTTGCCACTGTAAATTGATACAATATGAAAACCCATATTATCAAAACCCGGGCTAAGAGCGCAGGACGGAGCGCAGGACGGAGCGGTGGGTAGTGCGGAGCCGTAGGGCGCTGGTTCCATTCCCCCCGGTGGATGTGAAGTTTTGTCTTAATTACGTTCAAATACGTTTCACCAGTAACGTAGTCGCGTGTTCCAACAATAGTTCCCAGGGAACGTAATTGTTGAGATATGGTTTATTTATTTTGCATGCGTTGCTAGATGGGCTGGCAGGTGAGAGTAGTTTTTTCCACACTAAAATGTGTTAAGCACCGGCCAAGTAGTGCTGTTATTTGTATTTATTGATAATTTTGAACCGCTTTCTGTTATTTGTATTTATTGATAATTTTGAACAGCTTTCTGTTATTTGTATTTATTGACATTCACATTTTAAATGGAGCTTTCCGTTACAGGATATTCTTAGCAAATGACTTCCATTGCATGTTATTACAAAACATACTTTAAGCAAGTAAACACTTTTATTGAACAGCTTTCTGTTATTTGTATTTATTGATATTTGTCAAATAAAATGGTTGTAAAGATTCTAAAGACAGCATACGTTTTAAACAGTACATCAGCCCAACCCCCCCCGGAAAAATCTATTGTTATTCAGAATCAAGTTGCTACAAAACCGGTGGTTGAAGTGGTTTGGCTTCGGGGGACAAAGTAATTGCAACGTCAACTCAAAATGAAGCAACTTCTTCTCTTGGTTGCTTGTCTCCGGCTCAAGACAAGCTGAATAAATAGTTATGCCCTTTAAATGTGTGCCTGTGTTTTTCTGGAAGACAACATGACATATTAGTGTGGCTTTTAGTAGCCATAGGAAGTATGAATGACTCGAATGATATGGTAGAAGACCGGGGCACTGTAGGCGCTGAACCGGAGATTTACAGAGCTTACGCATAGAACCGGGCACCACGTTACTGGCAATGTCACTGTTTACGCAGAATCGTGAAATATAAAATGAATGTTTTTCTAAGATCGTCCACACACAAACATTGGAAATTGCAAACGGTCGCTCTGCATGACTTTCAACAGCCAAGAAAAATGTCAACATAGGTCCAGTATGTTGTTGATTGGCATCGTCACTCCTTCCACCAACATATATCATGGAAAATGAATACATGTCCTAGTGTGCGATGGGCCGAGAATAAATAAATCGCTGTGAAGCTGTGTTTCACTATGATTAAAACTAGGGATGCACCGAAATGAAAATTCTTGGCCGAAACCGAAAACCGAAAAAGAGGAAACCAAGACCGAAAACCGAAAACCGAAACACCGAAATAAATTATGCCAATTATTAGTACCATTGCATTTATGGATATGAGGCACCAAGGGCGTAGGTTTGGTCTCAGCTTCGGTGGGGACATCTCTCCCCCCTCATCCGGCAAGTGAACTTTTACTGAGAATAATGTGATTATTTTTGCGTTTAGTTGAGACAATAGCCTGTTGCTTTTAGATGGTAATGCTGTTTGTCAGATTCAATATATTGTAGCGACCCTGGTGGTGCCACTACTCCGCCCCTACTAATGGGATATCCCAAATAGGCCACATTACATAAGCAAAATATACACAGGAAACATTTCCACTGTTTATTGTGACTGCAAGATTCTAACATATGGGGTATGTATTAACAGAAAGCACTGGTAACTTTACTGTTGTCTTCAGTCACTCTCCTGTGTACTTATAGCGTGTCAGATAACTCCCCTCCCCTAGGTTTTTTAGCCAATCAAATTACGGCGTTTCTAGTACCGTCCTCCTGGCGCTGCGGTCGGAATTGACCCAAATCGCTTCACAAACTCATAACGGAGTTCGCTAAAATATTAGTGGGGACAATTTAGTCATGTTAAAATGTTGTTGGGGACATGTCCCCAGCGTCCCCCCTAAATCTACGCCCATGTGAAGCACTTTCTTGCAGGATTTCACTGAACATATCAGACAACGAGGGTACATGCCCCTCATCTAGTGCAGAGAGACGAGTCTTTTTTCTGCGCTCTGATCTCGGTGCGCTGCTGCTCCGTGCGCTGCTGCTCCGTGCCCTACTGCTCCGTGCGCTGCTGCTCCGTGCCCTACTGCTCGGTGCGCTATTTCTCCGTCTCCACGCGGGTTCTCCGCATCCATCGCCGCCTGGATCATTTCTCGTGCGCGCTGCTTTATTTCTGCATCCAAGTAATGGTCTTTATAACGCGGATCAAGTACAGTCGCGATGAAGTGCAGAGGATCCGAATAGATCACAACATATTTCGGCCGTATTGTTTCGGTGATAAAAGTGTTTCGGCCGAAAACCGAAAATGCCCTTTTGGGCCATTTTCGGCCGAAAATTTTCGGTGGCCGAATATTCGGTGCATCCCTAATTAAAACTGTTGTTTCCATCTAACTTTCTCGCAGGCTTTTAAAAAACTTACCAGGGTTACAATACTTGTAATTAACTTTGGGGATGTGGACTCTGTGGCGTCATCCTTGGGGTTTGTCCTGGACTAAAACAATCTAGCTCCATGGAAATCTGAATAAGTTTTAAAGTCACAGAAGGCGGACGTCATCGCCCTAAGATGAATGTGCCAACCAGAAATGTGCGGTCCCACCAAGGCAAGGCCAGAGCTGGGCCAGGAAGGGCCTGTGTCCAAACAGATGGAGTACTGGCCCGCCTAAGTTAAAAAGTGTCTGGAGCAGTTGCCCAAAAATGCTGCACATGAGTTGAAATGAAGTTAATAAAAAATGTGCTGCTAGACTCAGCTTTTTTCCCTACGAAAGCAAGCTCCAAATGAAAGCAGAGGTCTGTGAATTGTGAAGAGCACAAGGATGAATTGAAGCGGGAACTTGCTGTTGCTGTTTCTATCAGACACGTTGACAAGGAAGCGGTAAAAGGGCAATTGTTTTTTTTGCCACAAGGACAGCTTCTACCCCAGAGCAGTCTCGGGAGCATGCCACTCGGGACATACGCACACTCATATTATGGACACTGCCTGCTGTCTTACTGGCTGCTGTCTTACTGCCTGCTGTCTTACTGCGTGCTGTCTAACTGCCTGCTGTCTTACTGCCTGCTGTCTTACTGCCTGCTGTCTAACTGTCAGCTGTCTAACTGTCAGCTGTCTTACTGCCTGCTGTCTTACTGCCTGCTGTCTTACTGTCTTACTGTCTGCTGTCTTACGTTCAGCTGTCTTACTTTCAGCTGTCTTACTGTCAGCTGCTTTACTGCCTGCTGTCTTACTGTCTGCTGTCTTACTGCCTGCTGTCTTACAGCCACATAACAGATAACACTGCTGAAGCACTACAATAATTTGGGTTGGCCAAAATGTTTTCCCCTCTCAGCGGGCACCATGACGTCAATTTGACGTCAACAAATGGTAAAAATTTTGACCACCATGTTTGACATGCATGAATATGCATGTTTTCATTATATTCTGTAATTATTTCCTTGTGGTTGTAGAGGCCCAACAAAGGTATCATTCTGACATGTTTTTTTTGGATCCTTACATCACAGGTCAATATCATTGACATTAAATTGATGTTGATTTGATGTCAGGAAATACGACGTCAAATTGATGTCAAAATAATGTCTGAAATGTCAGAAAAAGTAAAAGTCAATGCAACTAATTTTTAACATCGAAGACCTAGAATGATCTTGAAAGTTGTAGATATGTATTTTGCATGTGTGTTTTTATTTATTTAAATCATGTTTATATTTTTACGTTTAAAATGACAGCAGACACTAATTGCATATACTATAAAAGGTCAATTTAATCTGTTATTGAAGCTGATTTGTTAAATAATCATCACGGACTAATTGTCTACAAAATGACGTCACATCCTGGCCATATTGGGCGGAACATTATCAGATCCACGTTACCGCTCTCACAGTCACCAGTCTGGAGAGTGGAACAAGATGGAGGAGTGAGTGGCAGCACTTTTGCAGGCTCTGATAATAAGTTTTTTGTTCGGTCCTTTGACTATTGAATTTTGTCTAGTTACCCTGTAGTAAAACAAGTAAATTGAGTGATAATCCAAAATACCTTAAACTGATAGAATAACAGTATAAGCAATTAGTTGTGACTATTGGCGTTGATAGCTATTATCATGACTGACCACGACTACATTTTGGCTTCTCGCCATGAGGCAAGTGATGATGGCGACATTGAAGTGGAGGAAGACACTTCTAAGCAACATAGGATTAATGTGACTCACACACCGATAAAGAGCCCTCTTCCTAAAAAGAAGAAAACTAAAAGTGATGAGGGAGAGCAGGACAATAGTGCTGTGATTCTCCAAGCAGTGCAAGCGTCATCCCGTAAGATGGATGAACAAACTGAACTGCTAAAAAGTTTTGACCGACGCATTGAAGCTAATACACTAGCAGTTAAAGATAACAAGGAGGGAATCGCTGCACTGCAGAAGAAAATGGAAGATCTTAAGACCGAAAACAACTCGTTAAGATATTCATGTGAGGAACAAGCTCGTTATAAAAGGAGATGGAACCTGAGAATGATTGGTCTTCCAGAAAAAGAGGGTGAAGACACGAGAGAAGTGGTAATTGGGATCCTCACTAGAGTTGTACCAATGTCTGTGGACCGGCTGCGCGAGACTGTGGATACGGTCCATCGCGTGGGGAGAAAGGGCAACGCGGCTACCTCAAACAACACTCCGAGGTCCATCATTATCCAATTCGGGATGAGAACGGTTCGGGATGATGTGTGGAAGAGATCGAGGGACGCGAGAGTATGCACCGAGATGCACTTACACTTCAGGGAAGATTTCTCCAAAGAAGACCGCGAGGCTCGTACTAAGTTGTGGCCAATTGTTCAGGAGGCGAGGAAAAAAGGAAAGCGAGCTTTTCTGAAGGAAGGCTACGCGTTGATCGACAATCGACGTGTAGACCCGGAATAATAATTCCCGTAAAGAAATAACTTGCTTATGGTTTTCACAACCTAGCAATGTATACTGTTATAACTGTATTTTTCTACATACCTCATTGTTCGAAGAGGGTTTTTGCACAGACACATTTTTTTTTGTTGCACTAAACATGGTCTTTCAGGAGGACTACGTTACTCATTCCTGCGCATCCAAAAAAAAAAAAAAAAAGTTTTTTGAGCATTCGATAAGGTTATTAATGTTATCTTTTATTTCTTTAAACACTAGGGGACTGAAAAATAATTTAAAATGTAAGGCAACTTTTATTTTTTGTAAGGAACAGAAGGCAAATTGTATTTTTTTGCAGGAGACTCATTCTGATGTGGCAGATACAAAGTTCTGGAAATTAGAGTGGGGTGACACAATTTTCTTTAGTCATGGAACCTCGCATTCAGCTGGTGTGATGATTTTGTTTAACAAGTTCCCTGGAAGTGTAGTTAGCTACATAAGTGATACTGGTGGTCATTGGCTGATGGTGGTGGCTGAAATTAATGGGGTAAATCATATTTTATTATGTGTGTATGGCTATACCAAACAGGCTGTGAACAAACAATTATTTTCGTCCTTGGGCAGGTTGATAGAGGAGTGGAAGGTGTCTTATTCCTCAGATAAGGTAATAATTGGGGGGGATTTTAATTTGGTTCCTGATGAGTGGCTAGATCGTCTCCCATCAAAGGGTCAATGTCATGATTATAATGCAATTATAGTTGAATTGACTACAAACGCTAGTTTGACTGATTACTGGAGGTTGATCAATCCAAATGAAACCCAGTATACTTGGTTTAATGCATCTAATAATGGCCAGTGCTCAAGAATTGACTATTGGTTAATTTCAAACAATCTAGTCAAGGATGTGTGTAAGTGTGAGATCTCTGCATCACCTTTGACTGATCATTGTTTAATCTCACTGTCCTTTTCTGCGTGTACGTCTGGCCGTATCCATAATACTATTTGGAAATTCAATAACAACCTTTTGGAAAATATTGACTTTTGCAGAGAGATCCGTCAACTGATTGAGGAAATTATTCTTTTGGATATGTCGTCATTAAGTAGATGGGAGTGGTTAAAATGTAAAATTAAACAGGTTGCAGTTAGGACTAGTAAAGATTGTTCTAAAGTAAATAAGCAGAAACAGCAGCAACATCACTAGTGAAATTAACACCTTATGTAACAAGGCTGAATTATCCTTGGAAGAGCATATTAATCTAAATGCTCTTCAGTCCCAGTTAGACAATATGTATTTGGTGAAAGCAAAGGGAGCATTCATACGTTCAAGGGCTCGATGGATTGAGGAAGGGGAAAAAAACTCTTCTTATTTTTTCAATTTGGAAAAACAGAGACAAACTAAAAAGAAAATTCAAAAGTTGCTAATCAATGATGTGATTATAGAAGATTCTGAACATGTAAACGAGGAGATACGAATCTTTTATAGTAATTTATATAAGTCATGCTTTTCCAGAGAAAAATGTATTTTGTTTTTTGAAAAAGTAAAGGAATTTAATGATAAGATTGACGATAGTTTTAGGCAACATATGGAAGATGACCTTAACATTGAAGAGTTAGATAGAGCTATTATGCAAATGTCTAATGGAAAGTCTCCAGGTCTTGACGGTTTAACTGTGGAGTTTTATAAGCTTTTCTGGAAAGATGTCAGAGAGCTGCTCTATACGGCCTTCTTGGAATGTATTTCAGATGGTAATCTCTCTCCCACCATGAAACAAGGACTTATTACTCTTATACCGAAGCCCAACAAAGATAAACTTTCCTTGGATAATTGGAGACCGATAACATTATTATGTAATGATTACAAATTATTGGCTCATGTTTATGCAAACCGATTGAATGAGGGTTTGTCACAAATAGTCAGTGAATGCCATTCAGCATTTGTTAAGGGCAGGAATATACATAATCATGTCCGATTGGTATTAGATTTGATTGATTATCGGGATTTAGTTGATACTGATGGTTTTGTGTTGTTTCTAGACTTCTACAAGGCTTTTGATACCGTTGAGCACTCATTTTTAATGGAGACACTCAATTTTCTGGGTTTTGGCGAGAAGTTTTGTAAAGTAATTAAAATGTTCTACACTGATGTATCTAGCTCTGTATCTCTGAACCCCGGAATTACCCCCAGATTTAAGGTGTTACGGGGCATTCGGCAAGGTTGCCCGATATCTCCAAAATTATTTATTTTGGCCACCCAATTATTAACAATACTCATTAGCAACAATCCTGAGATTCAAGGTATCACGATTTTTGATAAGGAGTTTAAAATCAGTTAGTTTGCAGATGATACTTCAGTTTTCTTAAAAGATAAGTCCATGGTAGATATGACCCTTAAAACTGTCTCTTTTTTTCTAAAGCTTCAGGACTCTCCCTTAATATTAAGAAATGTGAATTGCTTCCCATTCATACATGCTCAGAGACCACTATCTCCTCAATCAGAGTTGAGCCTGAAGCAAAATATTTAGGGATAATAATGTCTAAGAATGCTATTAGAAGAGAAGACGTAAATATTGCTAATCGGATAACAGACATGAAAAAATCTCTGAGTCATTGGTTGACCAGAGACCTTACTATTTTTGGCAGAAGTATTCTCTCTAAAGCTGAAGGTATTTCAAAAGTAATTTATCCATGCCATGCCATGTATGTTTCCCCGAATAATATTAGAAAAGCTAATTCTATTATTTTTTAATTTTTATGGAAGAATAAGACTCATTACATTAAAAGATCACAGCTGGTTAAGGACTATGATAAAGGTGGTATTAAAGCATTAGAATTTGAATCAATGATTGGAACGTTTAAGATTAAGTGGTTAACAGCCTGTTTGACTCAGGGAAATTCAATGTGGTTTCATATACCGAGGTCATTGTTTGGGAAAATATGTGGGCTTGAGTTTCTTTTAAAATGTGATTTTGAGGTTAACAAGGTTCCTGTTAAGCTTTCAAATTTCCACAAACAGGTTCTTCAATACTGGAAGATGATATTTACCCATAATTTTTCTCCACATGGATCAACTTTGTGGAACAACAGAGTGATAACAATCAACAGAAAGTCTCTATTTAAGAGGGATTGGTATGAGAAGGGCATTGTGTTTGTTAGCGATTTGTTGGATCATAGTGGTGACTTTTTGGACTATACGGCCTTTATAGATAAATTTAATTTGCAGTGTACTTGCAAAGAGTTTAGTAAGATTTGTAAAGCAATACCTCCTCCCTTGCTTCAGTTGATCAAAAACACTTTGATGTAGAGTTGAATCTGTGTTACCAAATTTAGAGATTGAGGGTTTCAGCTTAATGGAAGTCAAGTGTAATAACAGATGTATAAATGCGGCTCTGAAATCAAAGGTGTTTCATGACTACAATAGAGGGAGGTATGCACAAGTAACTGATGTGCAAAATTTGATTGTGTTGCAGAGGGCACATTCTAAATTCATGAAATGGCCTATTTCTCCTAAGGTCAAAGAAACTCATTTTAAAATAATCCATAATGTTTATCCAGTTGCCAAATTTCTTAGAGAACGATTTAAATTTCAAGTGGACCCCTGTGCATTTTGTAATACAGCTGACGAAACATTGGAACACTTGTTCTTCTCTTGCCCGTTATCAAAAAGATTTTGGTTAGATTTGAATAATTGGTTATCACTAAAAATTTATGACATTCCGACTTTTGCCCTTTCTCATATCTTCCTTTATATAGACAATTTGGACTCATCTGTCTCTGACATGATTAATATGATCATTCTTATGGGTAAATACCATATTCATTGTAGTAAATGGAGAGATGGCAAGCCCTCCTTTGTATGTTTTTTAAATGACTTCAAACAGTTATTTTTATCTCTTAAAAAAATATATTCAAGTAATCTAGCACAAAAGATATGTAAAGACATTTCATGCTTTTTATTGTTTTGATTGCCCCTCTGTATTTCCCACTCTCAATGTTGTAGCTGCCTATTGCCTATGCCTGATTGTTATTATTTATGGCCTTTAACACTAAGTTTTACTTACTACCTTAAGAATCCCCTTTTATTTAATTTTTTATTTTCTATTTTTCAAGATGTTCTTAACTGAAGTTATGTATATTATTTACAAGTGATGTTTGTTATGATGTTCGATTAAAAATGTTCAAAAAACAAAACAAAAAAAGAACAGTCACCAGTCTGCTCACCAGCCAATCACAGTCACCAGTCTGCTCACCAGCCAATCACAGTCACCAGTCTGCTCACCAGCCAATCACAGTCACCAGTCTGCTCACCAGCCAATCACAGTCACCAGTCTGCTCACCAGCCAATCACAGTCACCAGTCTGCTCACCAGCCAATCACAGTCACCAGCCGATCACAGTCACCAGTCTGCTCTCCAGCCAGCCGACAGACATTACATTTAGAAACTCTAAATGTTTCACTTCCAAATCCTGGTAAGTAACCAACTATCTTGCTATTGTTGTTCTTAATACACCGTCTTATACACCGGTTAATACGTTTTTAATGGGTCTTATTTTCCAAATGATGTCGAATAATTTCACTCCTTGAGCTAGCTAGCTAACTTTACCTGAGGTTAGCTTAACTGTACCGTTTAAACGGCATATTGCAGGTAAAAACATGAGATTCATGTATAACATTGAATGTAAATACCATATTACACGTTAATGTGGGATTCTAAATGTTTTTACAAGACATTATAATACATTTTGTAAGAAAGGTGACTGTGTTTGTTAGTTAAAAACACTGTTACTTGTCACCCCTTTGAATTTCGCGGTCAAATTTGACGTGCATGCGTGTGTGTCTGTGTGTGCGTGTGTGTGTCTGTGTGTGTGTCTGTGACAGATTTGTTGTCTACCAAAATAATTGTTAGTTATAACCCTATGGTAAACATAGCCTACTATGTATATGAGAAGAATCTCCTTGGAAAATGTAAGTTCTTGTAGTGGTAATAAAATATCCTTATGACTTATAATATTTGAATTGTACAATTTTGTAAGAAGTGTTTATTTTAATAAGGATTTAACAAATTGACAATGATTGAATGTAACTTTATTTTCTAAGTATGTGAAATATGTTCGATTATTTTCAGCGCACCAGCAGTCACATGCAGATTTGAATAAGATGTAAGTTGCAATGGCAGCCATCCATATTATTTTTTATTTTACATATTTCTTTCCTTGTCCTAAAACAACAAATGAATAACATCATCATGCTGATTGCTTTTGCTAAGTCAGTTGCCTAAAAGTGTCTCACTGTTTGCGATCAAACAGGCCCCTCCCTGCCACCGCCACCAAAGAAATCCAAGTCCAGCTCCAAGCTCAGTTCCAGCCGTCAAGTGATTGGTCAAGAGCACACCAGGGAAACACCACACAATCATTCCAGGTCCAGCACCCTGGAAACGCCAAGCCGTGAGAGAGAACACAGATCTAACCATAGAGAAGATGTCTTCCCAATGGAAGAGAAAAGTAAGTGTGTTCTAAACAAAAATAGCGGCTGCATTGAAAAAACATTATTGTACAAAATATGTGATATTGCTCTCTTTGGTCTGACATTCAGAGTTCCAAAAGTGAGTGCTGTACTTGCTATCTCACATGAGAGCAATACCTTAAAATCTATGGACTACATACATACTCTTAAATGAGTACGCCAAAATGTTGTGGAATTAGCTTTTTCACAGTCAGAGTTAGAGCTAGATACGATCAGAAGAGGGGGCACTGGACACCGGACAGAAGAGGGGGCACTGGACACCGGACAGAAGAGGGGGCACTGGACACCGGACAGAAGAGGGGGCACTGGGCACCGGACAGAAGAGGGGGCACTGGACACCGGACAGAAGAGGGGGCACTGGGCACCGGACAGAAGAGGGGGCACTGGACACCGGACAGAAGAGGGGGCACTGGACACCGGACAGAAGAGGGGGCACTGGACCCCGGACAGAAGAGGGGGCACTGGACACCGGACAGAAGAGGGGGCACTGGACCCCGGACAGAAGAGGGGGCACTGGACACCGGACAGAAGAGGGGGCACTGGGCGCCGGACAGAAGAGGGGGCACTGGACACCGGACAGAAGAGGGGGCACTGGGCGCCGGACAGAAGAGGGGGCACTGGACACCGGACAGAAGAGGGGGCACTGGACACCGGACAGAAGAGGGGGCACTGGACACCGGACAGAAGAGGGGGCACTGGACACCGGACAGAAGAGGGGGCACTGGACACCGGACAGAAGAGGGGGCACTGGACACCGGACAGAAGAGGGGGCACTGGACACCGGACAGAAGAGGGGGCACTGGACACCGGACAGAAGAGGGGGCACTGGGCGCCGGACAGAAGAGGGGACACTGGGCACCGGACAGAAGAGGGGGCACTGGACACCGGACAGAAGAGGGGGCACTGGACACCAGACAGAAGAGGGGGCACTGGACACCGGACAGAAGAGGGGGCACTGGACACCGGACAGAAGAGGGGGCACTGGACACCAGACAGAAGAGGGGACACTGGACACCGGACAGAAGAGGGGGTACTGGACACCGGACAGAGGAGGGGGCACTGGACACCAGACAGAAGAGGGGGCACTGGACACCAGACAGAAGAGGGGGCACTGGGGAAGGTAGGAGCTGATGCAAACAACAATGTAGATTTAGGCCCAATCCCATTTCTCTGTTTTCCCCCTTTGTTTTCCCCCACACCATGTCCTTCAAAACAGAGTGGCAATACATAGGGGAGAAAATATTCCCCATAGAAATGAGACACCACAACAGCCCGGACGAATGTGATGTTTTGAAATTGCTGCTATCTGGCTTTCAATGAGTGTTCACGTTCTATAATTCAGTACAAAATGTGGACTGATTACTAGCAGTGAAATGAGATCCTTATGACACAATTAACAGATATTAACAAAAGGTTTGACTCGATCCATTATCATGTTAGTACACATCTGCACCTCTGACTACTGCGTGTGATTAGGCTATAATGTGGGTTATCTTTTAGTTTTAGTCTATATACTGTAGAGTAGCCTACTATTGATGGGTACTAAGGTAGGGATGGGACCGATACTGGTAACGGGTATAGGGCCCGATACTGGGCTCAAGTACTTGTACTCATTCCATAAAAAGTGGTATCGGCCTATCCCTAGTGTTCGTTATGTTAATGGCCAGGCCCATTTTAATGTTTGCTTTCTTTTTTCCCTTATTACAGGCACATGAGAGCTCTGGAAGTGTAAATCCATAGCGAAGCCACACTGCTCAACATGTTAAACAACTCGTGCTTCTCCTTCGGCCTGCTCATCCAGCAGGTGTATGACAACGGTAGTGTCTACAGCCCTGAGGTGCTCGACATTACCGAGGCTGCTCTACACGCCAGATTCTTGGAGGGTGTAAGGAACATCGCCAGTGTGTGTCTGGAGATTGGGTACCCTACTCTGGCCTCCATCCCACATACCATCATCAACACTGTATTACACACTGTATGTTTGCTTGTAAAATGACTGCCAGTCTTTAGGAACAAGTACTTTCAGATGATGTACTAACACTTGTTTGTTGTTTGCACCCAACATTTCCCCCACTGTTTTTCATAGAGAATAACTTTAGCAACAAATTCACTGTGAAAGTAGATCAAGGGACAAAGGGCCATATTGCTAGAACCTGAAGTATTACGTTGAACTACGACTATGGATACACTGCCCTAATTTTAAATTCATGACTCAAACAGGGTTTATTATGTTCCATATATGTTATATTATATGTTTGAAGATGCCTTTATAAAATAAAAAATACATATCAGATCAAAGTATGTGTGTGTTGTCAGTCATTGTACATTTATGTTGAAATTGAGTGATGCTTAACATTGAAATTATATAAAAATATGTCAATACAAAATACAAAATGACATCAAAGTGAAGTCAAAATGACATTAAAATGAGGTCAAAATGGCATCAAAATTAGGTCAAAATGACATCAAATTGACGTCCCGACTTTGACGTCAATCCAACTTTCATTTTTGACCTACCTCGTGACGTTAATTTGATGTCAAATTGACGTCAAGGTGCCCACTGGGATGCTCCTCCATAGTCTGGACTACAGGCTAATATAGACTATTATAACACACTGGGCTCTGTTGTCTTTAATAATGTTTTATTCCTTCATTTTCACGGTTTATTCCAACTTTGTTCTCTGGCCGAACCTCCAGGGCCATCGAAGAAGAAATACAAGACGATTGTTCGTCAGGTACCATAAACTAGGTCGCAAACATTTTCTAGTAGTGCACTCGTTAATCCGCTAGGGGGCAGCATCGTGCAATATTGGGCCGTGGACCGGGGAACCATAGAGGAAATACATTTATGTTCCGGTTACTCTCCACAGAGGGATAGGAAATTGCATTAGCGAAGGCTCCTACTTAGGCTATATACTTTTTGCTAAGATTATCCGTTTGCAAAGTTGGTAAGTTGAGACAAACAAATGACTCTGGCACTTTTAGCCGCATGCACTATATGCGCATGCGTGCTTTAATGCGTTGTACTCTTTATGTAGCTGCAATCTGCAGATTTTGCACACATGTTGGATGTGTGTGTGGTTTGATTTCGCTCTCTGTGTGCATCATGTAAACACCTGTGTCATACTTTGTGTTTGCACAGATCCGTGGAAATGCGCAATCCCGTGTCCGTGTTGCGTCTGCCCAGGGGACCCGACCCAAACAGCCGTGGCTTTGACCCGAACTCCCCCCGTTTCCTCGCGCTGTGTCCCACCTCCATTTCCTCCTCCACGGGATCCGGGTCGGACCCGGTGCAGATGGGAGAGGAGCAGTGTGCGCGGTCCGCGCTGAGAGAGGGCTTCCTGAGAGCGCTCGTAGCTATGACCAACAAGCCGGTGCAGTTCGACATGTACGAGCGGGTGAAGGTGCACGCCACATTTGGATCATCGGATATTGACGTGCTGAACTTCCAAGTGTCAGACCTGCACACGCCCATTGGAGTGCAGAAGGAGGCTCTGCTCAGATGCCAGGACGTCATTTTATACTCATTTGATCTGTGAACATTGAACATTCACCAACGTGTGCCATTGAACAGATGAACAGATATGCATGTGTTGTCACATCCAAACGACTGTTCAAACTGTTCTTTGCATTAGTTGTCTCCATGCACAGCGGATTTAGACGAGTGGATGATAAATGTTCTATTGGTTGAAACTCGAGGAAGAAAGAACAGTGACAAATGTTGAAAATGTGTCTCTGGCAGATCCTCCATGACTCAGACTTGGCAGGGAGTGTGTCCCCATCTGTCACTGACTGTGGTTATGGTAGATTAACAGCATGTGCTGTGTCACGTGTGGAAGTAATGGTTCCAAGCTCAATGAGGCACAATTCGTTTAATACACTGCACATGCACAAAATAAACAGACATTCTCATTAATCACGATTGGTGTAGTCGTATATGGACTAGTTTGGTTCTACTGGTTTTGATTTTGCTGTTTTGTTGTGATATGTCTTTCAAGCATCGCAGAGAAACCCTCTGGCGATATAGACCTGACACATCATTCAAAACAACACCATTTCTGTGACCTAACCAAGTTGTTTGCACAACACCTGAAACAATTTGTGCAGTGTTTCAGGGCGTACTCTGCACATTAGGGAATACCATTACCATGAAGGGGCGTACCTGGTATGAAACAATGTTTAGGTGAATGAGTGTCGGCTGGTCTTCCCACAGTGCTTTCTGGATGTCAAACTTATCAACGTTGAAACCCGGTGACCTTCAGGTCCAAGGTCACACATTTCTCCCCGGTCACCATCGTCTGCCACCGTGGACCTGTTGGTTTGGACTAGACTGGAAAACTTTGGTTGCCCTCGTGCGTCGATCAGCCCCGTTTTGTCCTCGTTTCGGACCGCTGTCGGTACGTGCTCCTCACTGCTAACCAGGAGCACCCACAAGCCTCGCGTTTCAAATGTTCTCATCCAGGTCTCTAATCCTATTAATTTCTTCTGCATTAAACACGTTGACTACAAGAACTGATTGTTTGTTTACCATCCAATCTACCCAGACGTTGACATGTCCCCTTGTTAGTAGATTATCAATGTAATTCGCTTCACCTCTAAGTGGTCATAATGTTTTGGCTCAAACGTTAAATCCGTTTAGATCTGCTCTCCATTTTTTTCATCACGTAAACAATTTGTCGAAATCCAGACCAAGTACACAATCAGTTCTAGGCACCAGTATGATTCGGTTCAGATTTGGGAAGTTTAGGATGTTCCGTGTCAAATTCAGGCTGGGCCGATGAAAGAATTGTCAGTGTCTTCCCGCAATTTCACCCAACAAATATTGAATTTTTGCTGTGACAAAATGTTTATGTTGACATTTTCCTGTATGTATCTGTTGCTGCAGTGATGTGGAGGGCCGCAGCCTAGCTGACGTGTCTCACGATGAATGAAGGTCAAAAGCACTTTGAGTCAGGTCTCTGCCAGGCCACATCCGCCTGTCTGTGAGGTAGAAGGATGTGCTTTGTAACATGAATTAATGTTTCCCGTTTATTGGAGCCAGCTTCATCCTTTGCTCTACGTTATTGTACGTGTCCTGCCAGGGGATTGAGATTTACACATTATACAGCAGAATCATTTTCTAGTTTCCAATTCGTGGCGCCACCACTAGAGGGCGATGTCTGCACTGAAATATCAGTGGGCCTTGTGCGCTGACCGATTCTCAGCTTTCCCATCCATGTCATCGTGAAGAGATGAGGAAATGTCTGGAATGGAATAATCTGGGTAATTAAGAAACCAGATTCCTTGATTACAGGACATTGTGTTTTTTTACCTTGCTCTTTTATAAGGTCTGTTGTTGTCTCTTATACAAACCCTTTTGGCAAAATTATTTTAGTTGTTGCGTTTAAATAAATGTATATACTTGCATTTATTTCATTTTTTTACTCGGACCTGTTTATCATGAACACCTGAGGGGTTTCCAGGAAGCCCAAAACATCCTCTCATTTCATCCTGTCCTATTCCGGGACTAACTCCTGTGAATAAACCTGTGACAAGTGTTTTGTAGCTAGCAGGTGAAAACAAAAACAGAAGTCTCGTCCCTTCAGAATGTGAATGCGTCTACGACTGGTTGAGGTCCGGGGGAGGAATCAGGTCGATTAAGTTATTGATCTATTGATTGTTTGCAGTTATTGATCTACGTGATGCTGATTTTTCACCACATTTTTCGAATGTGGAATGTGAGTGTGCATTAATATTTAAAATGTAGGGGCTCGATACCAGTTTTTTATGTGCGATAACGATACTGCAACCTTGAGTATCTGCTGATATCGATGCTAAGTGCCCTTTGCTTAACCTGACCATCTAATCCCACGTTCTAACTAGCTGTGTTCCCCTGACACATGTTGCTCGTCTCACAACACACCTTTCTTTTTTTATATTTTTGGGGCATTTTCATGCTTAGTTTTGAGACAGAGGAAGTGGGGAAGATGGAGAGTGTGCTGAAATGGCCGTTATCGAACACACGTGCAGCAGTGCATGTGCATCAAAGTCCACTGGGCCACCCAGGCACGTGACACACAGACAGATTCCGATACTACATTTCGTATTGGGGCTTCACTACTGAAAAGAGATGTGATGGCAGTGCTCCATTAGGATGTGAGAGAAGAGCCCTGTTAAGATGTGAGAGAAGAGCCCCGTTAAGATGTGAGAGAAGAGCCCCGTTAACATGTGAGATAAGAGCCCTGTTAAGATGTGAGATAAGAGCCCTGTTAAGATGTGAGATAAGAGCCCTGTTAAGATGTGAGATAAGAGCCCTGTTAAGATGTGAGATAAGAGCCCTGTTAAGATGTGAGATAAGAGCCCCGTTAAGATGTGAGATAAGAGCCCTGTTAAGATGTGAGATAAGAGCCCTGTTAAGATGTGAGATAAGAGCCCTGTTAAGATGTGAGATAAGAGCCCCGTGAAGATGTGAGATAAGAGCCCCGTTAAGATGTGATGGCAGAGTCCCGTTTAGATATGACGGAGGAGCCCCGTTTAGCAGCTGTAGCCACACTAAACCACACTAAACTCAGCCAAAAAATAGATGCTATTATTTATAAACTCAGGTTAGCTTTAGTTTTCTGCACTTAACAATCTGCTTCAGATTCAACCGCTTAATTTAGCCTATCTCGTTTTGATGTGACGACAGGGCCCCGTTAAGATGTGACGGCAGACCCCCGTTAAGATGTGACGGCAGGGCCCCTGTTACGATCGCATTCCACTTTTAGTCAATACCAGTGATTGATGACTTGATCACCGCAAATTGATCTCTCTATAAATCATCATTTACTCTCAGGCACAGACTGGACTACATGTGTATACTATTTGTAATCAGTAGTTTCCCAGTAAATAATATAGACCAGAACACATCGGAAAATGTCATTGTGGATAATGTAGCTAGCAATCCGCTTGTACGTCATTCTGTACATCTTAATAAAGCATTTTATTAATTAATTTACCTGTTTACTAAAGCAAATGGACCCTGAATGTAGACACCAAATGGTTCTCTGGTTTCTAACTAAAACACTTACAGGCCAATGTTTAAACATGGCAACAGAAATGAGCCATTCTGTTGAATTTTCTTGAGAAATTTAATTGGGGAAAAAAGGGTGTGAAGAAAACATTTTCTTAGAATTATCTGAAGAAACATCTGGCTTGACACAGTAACGAGGTGGGACCACTAGTCTGCACATTTAAATGTGGTGTGTTTTCTTCTTTCCTTGCAGCCAGAGTTTCTTTAACTTCGTTCACCTGTTGTTAGCGTGTTTACATGCTAACAGTAACCTGCGAGAATTACATGCAATCTCCTCTCCGGGTTAAATAGGGAAGTTTCTCACAAAGATTCCACGTTGGCTTGTCTGTTGAAGCAGTGAGGTGATCAATAGTGTTCGGGATTTGTCATCCTCACGAAATGCCGTAATCACGACGAGGCATCAGTGTTATTTAATCTCCCTAAAAGGTGTGTTTGTATGCATCGCCGATAACTCACCGGACCGGACCGCCTGCCGGCCGGTGGGTTCTGCGACACGGCCCGTCCCGGCTGTTGCCGCGTCGGAATTATCCCGGGCCACTTTGTGGAGGCGATCGTCAATGAGTGGATGAGTCATCGCCGCCCAGCCCCTCTCTGAAGCCCGGGTGGAATCGTGTGACGTCATCCGGGGCCTTGTGATTCAATCAGGAAGCCCTCAAGGACGGCCAATGTTAATGTGGTGTTCCCAGGCAACGGCAGCAGCAGCTCCCCCCCACCCCGCCCCCCGGCCTCCTCATTCATGTCCCGGGCTCGGCGAGACACGAAGGTGGTCTGAATGTTAATCTTGTTTCGCGGTACGGGCGTTATTGATTTGCGAGGTTGGACGTTACGGCCGCACGCCGCTGCGGTTCCTAAAGTTTGTTTACTTTCTCCCGGTGAGTCACGAATCTGTGCGATCGGTCGCTCACCGTGATCACTTATTTCGCGCCGTGGATCGAGTTTCGTCTGCCGCCTCGTTCGTTGCACACCGGGGGGGGCACACTGTTTCTCAATGTTATCTGCTGGCCGTGCCTCTTTCCTGGTCGTCTGGTTCACCCTGACTTCAGTGGAAAAACATCAACGTACGTGTGTGTGTGTGTGTGTGCCGTGGGGTGGGCTGGCTGTCACGATGGATCAGCGAGGCTATCCAGTCTAACACCAGTCACCCAACAGGAAGCACATTCCGCTCTTTCCTGTTTGTGGCCCTCTCGCACTTCCTGTCAAGTGTCTGTGATAACTCGCAAAAATACATGGCCACATTGACTTTAATCACACCCTGTTCAAACATTCTCCCCGTCAAACGTCTGTCCAGTTACTTCTAGGGAATGTCCTGGCTGAGGTTTCATTTCAGGAATGGCTCATAATAGTATCACAGACCTTTTGGTTATTGGTTTAGGAGAGCCGCGGCAGCTGTTGTGGACCAGGTTTCAAACATGTCTAACATGAATAGATACAGGACACAGGAACTGCAAGAACTGGGCTTGTGCCTGTTACTGTCACATGAGGTACCTCGGCTTTGGCTATCCGGAGCTACACTGCAGTGCAGTTGGGAAGATTGTTCGCTCCTAATGAGCGAGAAATTGAACGAGGAATTTGCCAGGCCAGTGGAAGAGTCAATGGAACCTGAAACAGCTGGGATCCACTCCACTAGGTTTGGGTTCTCGACAAATCTTTCAAATCTTTCAGTGGTTCTCGTATATTCCTGATGTCAATATCACTGGAAACATGGCTTTGAGGACATTCGTGGTGTTGCCATGAAAATATCAATCAATCAAAAAATTCAGCCATCTGATTTGTTGTATAGAAACAGCAGAGCGTAGTTCACCAAATGTGTTTGTCCAGTTAACAAATTAAGTCAGTCAAGGTTAAATACATTTGACATGATGTCTGCAGATTTGACTGCCTTTTGACAATGAAGACATGCTGTCTTGTGCTAGTATTAATATCCTGTAGTTCTCCTTTCACTCTCCAAATCTAGCCACGTTAATGTCGCTGTGTTGGTGCGTGTTATTGTATGTTATCATAAATGTGAGTTGAAATGTAATTCCTGTTCTATTAACACAGCTGTTCATATGTTTAAAGGTCTTCTAGGAATGTCCTTGTTTTAGAAGAGCAGCCCATTTTTTTTGTCCATTAAAATAACAACAAATGTATCAGAGATATCCATCCAATGGCACTTTGTGTTTGCAAATCCAAATGTATCATTTTAAAAGGCTAATTGATCATTCAAAAATCCTTTTGCGATATAGTTAGCACTGCAGAAAACTGTTGTGCTGATTGAAGAAGCAAAGAAACTGTCCCGTCTTTAGACTAGTTGACGTTCTGGAGCCTCAGCAAATGTGGGTTTGGCTGCCAGCTCCAAATGGCAACAAAGAATTTTCTTCTGAAACTTGTCGGTCTATATTTGTTAGTTATTGTACAACGCTGTGTACTACTCCCTTCACAGAACAGCCTAAAGAGTCGCCAACCAGAGTTAAAAAAAGAGTGGGAGGACCCAGGTACACATTAGAGTGTCTAGTTTAAAATACAGACACCTACCTCACAGGTGCTCAACTGGCAGCTTTAATAATACCAGCAATAAACGGTCTCAACGTCCACAGCAGAAAGGCGTCTCCGAGACCCCAGGCTTCTAGGCAGAGTTCTTCCTCCGTCCAGTGTCCTTGTTCTTTCGACCATCTTAATCTTATCATTTTATTGGCCAGTCTGACGTGGCTTATGTCTTTGCAACCGGCATCCCGCCGTCGCCTCTTCGCTGTCGGGCGATCCTTCTCGTCAGGCTCCATTCGTTACAAGCTAGAAAATAATAGCAAAACCTGTGTTGAACCTACTGACCAGTAGGAGGCGGGGTGAGAATCCACCGCAAAGGTAGAGGATGCTGGGAGTTGAACCTTTTTCTGATATGTAAAGGACCAGTAAATGGAGAAAGAGGCTAACTGTCTTTGTTCCTTTATTTCAGCAATCTAGCTACGTACCTGATTATCCTCAGACCCGTAACACATTGCTACTAGTTTGATAAAGCAGTCGGCGAAACACAGATGTCACGATATGGCCGCGGTGTATAATTACGTCTGAACGCCTCTAATCGCTCATACTGATGTGTTGGAAGCTGAAGAAAACACCCCGAATAGTGTCTAGTGGAGATTTAACCGGGTGATGATGCTTGGCTAAATGCTAACTTGGCCTTAGCTGTTCACACTCACAAGAGAAGATCCTGCAGGTGCTCCAGTTGTTGTGAGGGCCAGGCACGCCCCGGCTCAAGTGGTCAGGAAGATAAAGACCCAGACGTGGGACCATGCCAGTACAGAACACCAGAAAAGTTATGGTCTGGGCATTTGTACAATACATATATTTCTACTGTGTAGTAGTGGACCTATATTTGTGTAGAGTTTGTGTTCCGTTCCGGACATACAGGTATTGCATCTATTAGTACAATCTGTGACTGTTTGCCATATACTATGAGACATATACTATGAGACAAATACTATGAGACAAATACTATGAGACATATACTATGAGACAAATACTATGAGACAAATACTATGAGACAAATACTATGAGACAAATACTGACTGTGCTCTACACCATCACTTTGAAGGAGAACACAGTCAGTATTTGTCTCATAGTATATGGCAAACATATACTATGAGACATATACTATGAGACAAATACTATGAGACAAATACTATGAGACATATACTATGAGACAAATACTATGAGACATATACTATGAGACAAATACTATGAGACATATACTATGAGACATATACTATGAGACATATACTATGAGACAAATACTATGAGACATATAATATGAGACATATACTATGAGACATATACTATGAGACTTATACTATGAGACATATACTATGAGACATATACTATGAGACATATACTATGAGACAAATACTATGAGACAAATACTATGAGACATATACTATGAGACAAATACTATGAGACATATACTATGAGACATATACTATGAGACATATACTATGAGACAAATACTATGAGACATATACTATGAGACAAATACTGTGAGACATATACTATGAGACAAATACTATGAGACATATACTATGAGACATATACTATGAGACAAATACTATGAGACAAATACTATGAGACAAATACTATGAGACAAATACTATGAGACATATACTATGAGACAAATACTATGAGACAAATACTGACTGCGCTCTCCACCATCACTTTGAAGGAAAAGACGGAACGAGGGGTCAGACGTACTCAGTCAAGCCAGGAAAACATGAGTTTTACTAATTAGCGTGAGATTAAAGTTATCTGCGTTTATCTACATCAAAGCCTATCTGGCACAAAGTAGGCCCACTCCCAATCCCACTAGGCTAAACACAGGAAGATGCTGCAAATGACTGTCTCTGGCGCAGACGACCCGCCCAAGGGGTTCCTGGCTGTTCATTGGTTTGCTTCAAAAGCCATGACGTTCGGTCGGCAGCCAATCACAGAAGGGCAGGAAGGCAACGCTGTCATTTCGGTAAGCTTGTGTATGAGAAAGATGTCAATGGCTACATCCAGTCCTGGAAACGTCTTAAAATGCAATTTTTGTTACAGCTGCACATCTTCAAAAACACTCGAGAAAAGGTAATGTGTGTCATGTTTACAGTGACGTCGGGACTTTCCATGAGCTGCCAGCCACTTGAAAAGCCCACCGCAGTGTGCGACAGGTGTAACAGTGTAAACAGGTCTGTCCAGACTGTTAGGATCCCTCCGCAATAATACTTTAATTAGACAAAAAACACAGGAAGACTTCCTGCTGGAGCAGTGTGCTGGTCGGGTCCCAGTACTGACCTGGACGTGCCAAGCTGTTTTTCATCTCTCTGTTATGTTAAATAACATTCCTGTTCGATGAGCTGGGATGCCTGTCGCTGTGGACATTCTTTCATCCCCTGAAAAATATCAGGTTATTGTAAAAGCGGTGTGAGGTGGTTGTGTGGCCGTTTATCTGTCTGAGAACTTGCCCTGGCACTCAAAAACATCACATTCTTTTTAAGGTTAAGCATGTCTGTAATTGGAACAGTGCCCCTCCCATCAGATGTTTCCCACCGGAACGGAAGGGATGATCACTCTGCATTTAGTCACTCCCCCGCTCCTAGCTCCTCCCACTAACCCCTCTTTCCTTCCTATGTTACTGTAAAGTTAATTCCCTTCATCCACCAGTCCATACTCTAAGGTGGAGTTATTTAACCTCATCCACCGGTCCATACTCTAAGGTGGAGTTATTTACCCTCATCCACCGGTCCATACTCTAAGGTGGAGTTATTTACCCTCATCCGCCGGTCCATACTCTAAGGTGGAGTTATTTTCCCTCATCCACCGGTCCATACTCTAAGGTGGAGTTATTTTCCCTTATCCACCGGTCCATACTCTAGGAGTTATTTTCCCTCATCCACCGGTCCATACTCTAGGAGTTATTTTCCCTCATCCACCGGTCCATACTCTAGAAGTTATTTTCCCTTATCCACCGGTCCATACTCTAAGGTGGAGTTATTTACCCTCATCCACCGGTCCATACTCTAAGGTGGAGTTATTTACCCTCATCCGCCGGTCCATACTCTAAGGTGGAGTTATTTTCCCTCATCCACCGGTCCATACTCTAGAAGTTATTTTCCCTTATCCACCGGTCCATACTCTAAGGTGGAGTTATTTACCCTCATCCACCGGTCCATACTCTAAGGTGGAGTTATTTACCCTCATCCACCGGTCCATACTCTAAGGTGGAGTTATTTACCCTCATCCACCGGTCCATACTCTAAGGTGGAGTTATTTTCCCTCATCCACCGGTCCATACCAGTTATTTTCCCTATCCACCGGTCCATACTCTAGGAGTTATTTTCCCTCATCCACCCGTCCATACTCTAAGGTGGAGTTTTTCCCTCATCCACCGGTCCATACTCTAGGAGTTATTTTCCCTCATCCACAGGTCCATACTCTAGAAGTTATTTTCCCTTATCCACCGGTCCATACTCTAGAAGTTATTTTCCATTATCCACCGGTCCATACTCTAGGAGTTATTTTCCCTCATCCACCGGTCCATACTCTAGGAGTTATTTTCCCTCATCCACCGGTCCATACTCTAGGAGTTATTTACCCTCATCCACCGGTCCATACTCTAAGGTGGAGTTATTTTCCCTCATCCACCGGTCCATACTCTAGGAGTTATTTTCCCTCATCCACCAGTCCATACTCTAAGGTGGAGTTTTTTTCCCTCATCCACCGGTCCATACTCTAGGAGTTATTTTCCCTCATCCACCGGTCCATACTCTAGGAGTTATTTTCCACAGGTCCCTCATCCATCCAGGTCCATACTCTAGAAGTTATTTTCCCTTATCCACCGGTCCATACTCTAGTGGAGTTTTTTCCCTCATCCACCGGTCCATACTCTAGGAGTTATTTTCCCTCATCCACCGGTCCATACTCTAGGAGTTATTTTCCCTCATCCACAGGTCCATACTCTAGAAGTTATTTTCCCTTATCCACGGTCCATACTCTAGAAGTTATTTTCCAGTTATTTTCCCTCATCCACCGGTCCATACTCTAGGAGTTATTTTCCCTCATCCACCGGTCCATACTCTAGGAGTTATTTTCCCTCATCCACCGGTCCATACTCTAGGAGTTATTTACCCTCATCCACCGGTCCATACTCTAAGGTGGAGTTATTTTCCCTCATCCACCGGTCCATACTCTAGGAGTTATTTTCCCTCATCCACCAGTCCATACTCTAAGGTGGAGTTATTTTCCATTATCCACCGGTCCATACTCTAGGAGTTATTTTCCCTCATCCACCGGTCCATACTCTAGGAGTTATTTTCCCTCATCCACCGGTCCATACTCTAGAAGTTATTTTCCCTCATCCACCGGTCCATACTCTAAGGAGTTATTTTCCCTCATCCACCGGTCCATACTCTAAGGTGGAGTTATTTACCCTCATCCACCGGTCCATACTCTAAGGTGGAGTTATTTTCCCTCATCCACCGGTCCATACTCTAGAAGTTATTTTCCCTTATCCACCGGTCCATACTCTAAGGTGGAGTTATTTACCCTCATCCACCGGTCCATACTCTAAGGTGGAGTTATTTACCCTCATCCACCGGTCCATACTCTAAGGTGGAGTTATTTACCCTCATCCACCGGTCCATACTCTAAGGTGGAGTTATTTTCCCTCATCCACCGGTCCATACTCTAGAAGTTATTTTCCCTTATCCACCGGTCCATACTCTAGGAGTTATTTTCCCTCATCCACCAGTCCATACTCTAAGGTGGAGTTTTTTTCCCTCATCCACCGGTCCATACTCTAGGAGTTATTTTCCCTCATCCACAGGTCCATACTCTAGAAGTTATTTTCCCTTATCCACCGGTCCATACTCTAGGAGTTATTTTCCCTCATCCACCAGTCCATACTCTAAGGTGGAGTTATTTTCCCTCATCCACCGGTCCATACTCTAGGAGTTATTTTCCTCTCATCCACCGGTCCATACTCTAGGAGTTATTTTCCCTCATCCACCGGTCCATACTCTCCACCGGTCCATACTCTAAGGTGGAGTTATTTTCCCTCATCCACCGGTCCATACTCTAGGAGTTATTTTCCCTCATCCACCCGTCCATACTCTAAGGTGGAGTTTTTTTCCCTCATCCACCGGTCCATACTCTAGGAGTTATTTTCCCTCATCCACCGGTCCATACTCTAGGAGTTATTTTCCCTCATCCACCGGTCCATACTCTAGGAGTTATTTTCCCTCATCCACCGGTCCATACTCTAGAAGTTATTTTCCCTTATCCACCGGTCCATACTCTAGGAGTTATTTTCCCTCATCCACCGGTCCATACTCTAGGAGTTATTTTCCCTCATCCACCGGTCCATACTCTAGGAGTTATTTTTCATCCACCGGTCCATACTCTAGGAGTTATTTTCCCTCATCCACCGGTCCATACTCTAGGAGTTATTTCCTCCCTCATCCACCGGTCCATACTCTAGGAGTTATTTCCCCTCATCCACCGGTCCATACTCTAGGAGTTATTTTCCCTCATCCACAGGTCCATACTCTAGGAGTTATTTCCCCTTTCCTTCCTGTACTCATCTATTTTTTCTTCTCTTTCACATCATCAAAACAGCCTTTTCATGGTGGGCTCGGAGGCAGACGTAATTGCTTATAATTTACCTCACACACGCACTCACGCCCACGGGCCCCCGGACCAGACTGCAATCTCAATCTCTGTCCGTCTCGTCCGGTCCCTCGTTCCTTTCCCGTATTTTTTGTCCACTCCTTGATTTACTCGTGTCAGGGACAAGGACATGTGTCTAGTAGTCAGCCTCTGACGTAGACATCGCCGTCTTCTGCTCCTCTTCCTCCTCTTCTCATCCTGTCTCTCCTCCTCCCTCTCTGAAATTGGGGTCACGACCTTCTTTACGCCGGCCGGTGAATCATCAGTCTGGGCTGGGGAGGAACACGGCAGTTACTTCCGTCCCCTCCGAAATGACCAGGGTAGCCCGACATTGTCTGCTCGCCGCTGCCTCATCACTCTGTCGCCGGGGGAAACGGAGATGGAGAGCAGGAGGGGGAGTGAGTGGAGAGGGAGGGGAGGATTGGATGCGTATGAGGGAGAAGGAGAGATGAGAAGCAAGAGTTAAAACATTGAAGGGCAGATGACAGAACCACTTGGTTCTTATAAAGTCACAGGTAGGTGTTAGTGTACCTCAAGTTTTGGTTTTGTGACATCTTTTGTCCTTACTATATATGAGATTGATATAATCTGTCAACACAAGGTCAATTTATGCTGCTATTTGTACAACACATGGTGGTATATCTCGCTGCAACGCCCCCAAACTGCCTGTAGCCTGGAAGCCGCCTTGAAAACCCAGATATCAACGTGTTAATAGTCAGACCTCTTTTGTAGTTGACACACATGTGCTGCTAATTGGCAAAAGTCACCTGTGTCTCTCCAATAGATATGTGATGGTGGTCGAGGCTCAGACGATCCTGTTTCATTTAGCAGGTGACTTATCCGGTGTCGTTTTGGTTCTGGTGTTTCTAGGGCCCCTGAGTCACGACTACCTGGCTTGTAATCTTCTCGCTGTCCCAGTGCACCAGGTCAGGTTGCTCTGTTCTGTCTAGAGATGCCCGTTTATCAGAATTTGCCAACTCGCTGGTGACCTAAACATTTACATAATAAAACGATGTTGCCTTCTCATCTCCGCCAATCAAAAATCACCCCTGGAGCATTAGTTGTTGGGGTCAACATCATGTTATTTGTTCTTGAGGATATCTGTACCTGGAGCCTTTATAAAATAATTGAATTAATAAGATCGGTTAGGGTTGGGTTAAGGTTTTAAGAATGTGGGCATTTCTGAGTCAGATCAGATCAGACCTCTATCTACTGACAGGAAGTGCTTCCATCTACTGACAGGAAGTGCTTCCATCTCCCCCCCACTCAACGACCACATCCCGACGCAACCTTATTCTTCAAAGCAAGTTGTCTTTCAGATAGCAGGGCGGTGGGGGGTGGGGGAAATGATGTCGTTATGTATGTGAGTTTGTCATTTTTTGGGAGGGGTCCTTTTCAGATGGGTCCCAGAGCACGTCTCCCTGGCTGCATATTTACAGATGATATCTTGGAGTTGGTAAACACAGAGCCTAGATAACAAGAAACGTTATCCTCCACCTAAGCTCCTCCTCCGCCCAACACGTCTTTACCCAGATTTTATAACATCCATTTGTGTCCACGGCCTCATTGTCTCATCGCTGCTTCTTCTGTACAGTTGTACCCCACAGCGTGCCACCTGCCTGCTAGGGCATCGGTACCAAGACACTGTGCTTTCTCTCACACCGATCGTCCAGGCAGGAAATGACATGAGTCAATGTGAATGAGGGCACGCCCACTCACCTGATGACCTCAGGGAATCCCAGTTGGGGATGCTGTCCAAACTCATCAGCTAGAGGCAGAACAAAGACTCAGACCTAGAGACGACTTACAAAGACTCAGACCTAGAGACGACTTACAAAGACTCAGACCTAGAGACGACATACAAAGACTCAGACCTAGAGACGACTTACAAAGACTCAGACCTAGAGACGACTTACAAAGACTCAGACCTAGAGACGACTTACAAAGACTCAGACCTAGAGACGACATACAAAGACTCAGACCTAGAGACGACTTACAAAGACTCAGACCTAGAGACGACTTACAAAGACTCAGACCTAGAGACGACATACAAATACTCAGACTTAGAGACGACTTACAAAGACTCAGACCTAGAGACGACATACAAAGACTCAGACCTAGAGACGACATAAAAAGACTCAGACCTAGAGACGACTTACAAAGACTCAGACCTAGAGACGACTTACAAAGACTCAGACCTAGAGACGACATACAAAGACTCAGACCTAGAGATGACTTACAAAGACTCAGACCTAGAGACGACTTACAAAGACTCAGACCTAGAGATGACTTACAAAGACTCAGACCTAGAGACGACTTACAAAGACTCAGACCTAGAGACGACTTACAAAGACTCAGACCTAGAGACGACTTACAAAGACTCAGACCTAGAGACGACTTACAAAGACTCAGACCTAGAGATGACTTACAAAGACTCAGACCTAGAGACGACTTACAAAGACTCAGACCTAGAGACGACTTACAAAGACTCAGACCTAGAGACGACTTACAAAGACTCAGACCTAGAGACGACTTACAAAGACTCAGACCTAGAGACGACATACAAAGACTCAGTTTGCGCCATCCGAGAGAAAGCTGACAAAGATTGACCCACACTGACGCTGAGATCCATCAGAGGAAGATGGTTTTGTACTGTCTGAGTGAGGATCACAGTGCCTTTCTATAGGGCTGTTTCGTTATAGACTGGACCCAATTGAACCAGCAGGAGCAGACATCCCAGTCCCACTCTGTAGACTCTATGACCCCTGTAGACTCTATGACCCCTGTAGACTCTATGACCCCTGGTGAATCTCTGACCCCTACTGACTCTATGACCCCTGCAGACTCTATGACCCCTGCTGACTCTATGACCCCTGCTGACTCTATGACCCCTGCAGACTCTATGACCCCTGTTGACTCTATGACCCCTGCAGACTTTATGACCCCTACTGACTCTATGACCCCTGCTGACTCTATGACCCCTACTGACTCTATGACCCCTACTGACTCTATGACCCCTGCAGACTCTATGACCCCTGCTGACTCTATGACCCCTGCAGACTTTATGACCCCTACTGACTCTATGACCCCTGCTGACTCTATGACCCCTGATGACTCTATGACCCCTGCTGACTCTATGACCCCTGCTGACTCTATGACCCCTGCGGACTCTATGACCCCTACTGACTCTATGACCCCTACTGACTCTATGACCCCTGCAGACTCTATGACTCCTGATGACTCTATGACCCCTGCAGACTCTATGACCCCTGCAGACTCTATGACCCCTACTGACTCTATGACCCCTGCAGACTCTATGACCCCTGCAGACTTTATGACCCCTACTGACTCTATGACCCCTGCTGACTCTATGACCCCTGATGACGCTATGACCCCTGCTGACTCTATAACCCCTGCAGACTCTATGACCCCTGATGACTCTCTGACCCCTGCTGACTCTATGACCCCTGCTGACTCTATGACCCCTGCGGACTCTATGACCCCTGCTGACTCTATGACCCATGATGACTCTCTGACCCCTGCAGACTCTATGACCCCTGCAGACTCTATGACCCCTACTGACTCTATGACCCCTGCTGACTCTATGACCCCTGATGACTCTATGACCCCTGCTGACTCTATGACCCCTGCTGACTCTATGACCCATGATGACTCTATGACCCCTGCTGACTTTATGACCCCTGATGACTCTCTGACCCCTGCTGACTCTCTGACCCCTGCTGACTCTATGACCCCTGATGACTCTATGACCCCTGATGACTCTCTCACCCCTGGTGACTCTATGACCTCTGATGACTTTCTGACCCCTGGTGACTCTATGACCCCTGCTGACTCTATGACCCCTGCAGACTCTGTGACCCCTGCTGACTCTGTGACCCCTGCTGACTCTCTGACCCCTGATGACTCTATGACCCCTGCAGACTCTATGACCCCTGCTGACTCTCTGACCCCTGATGACTCTGACCCCTGGTGACTCTATGACCCCTGCTGACTCTGTGACCCCTGCAGACTCTCTGACCCCTGATGACTCTATGACCCCTGGTGACTCTATGACCCCTGCTGACTCTGTGACCCCTGCAGACTCTGTGACCCCTGCAGACTCTCTGACCCCTGATGACTCTCTGACCCTTGCAGTCTCTTTGACCTAGTTAACCCTAACCCTGAAAACATGGAGTCTGCACTGACCACAGTTTAACCTGGAGAGGAACCCTCTTAATATACCGCCCAAGGTAACAACTGGGTATTAGAGGAGTGTGAACAGCGCTGCCCTGCAGTCGTCCTGTGATCCAAACTAACAAGTTTTTCTCCAACCAGACCGGCACCCAGGCACACAGACGTTTAACTGATCGTCTCCTTTTCTTTACCACCAAAATTCAGTCCGGCCACAACCACCGCTCATCGAACCACAGTTCAACCACGGTTCAACCACGGTTTAACCTGTGTCCTTCTTACATTCTTTCTCTCTATGTCTGTCAGTCTATCTGTGTGTGTGTGTATTTTTTAATCCCAATCGTCCAACTCCCCTGTTCCAACCCCGTTCTACTGTAAA